>JACAXG010000100.1:2272016-2600863 GCA_018881555.1 Amblyornis subalaris
GGGGAAGACACAGCACCATTCCTGCCCCGGGCACAGGAGAGACTGCATCAGATGTCGTCGCATGGATTGTCTTGCAGCCGAAGGAAAATGTCTGGGTCAGCCTAGCCGAGGCACTACAACAAGGCCACATGTGCCTGTCCATGAGCGGCGTGGAAAACCCACTGTCGTCATGCCTGGTGGGGGTCCCTCTCAAGGAAGACAAGCCCCCTTTCTTGGGTTGGGTGCCGTTTCCAGTGGGTGGTTGGGGTAAGTGGATGAGCGTGCTGTCAAATGCACCCAAGGAACCCCAGGAATTGGAACTACTGGGGTCCTCCCAGGCAACACACTGCCTCAGGTTTTTCTTTAGTCTGCAGGGAGTGGCGTTGTCACGGCCTGAATACGAAAAATCGATTTATATCAAAGATGTAACACCTCTTGACAAAACATGCAGCATTAAAAGTTGGTGCAGGATGAGAATGCCATCCCAGTGGCCTCACCCATTTACCCCAAGGCCCTCCTGAAGGGGAGGTTCCTGATCTGTGGGAACAGGGCTTGGTCCAGAATTCCATCCTGCTTCAGAGGGGGACCATGCACTTTTGGCCGACTTACCTTGCTAGCACCCAACAAAACCCAAATTATGGATTGGAAAAACTCCATTCAATTGGCTCGCCAAAAGAGAACAATCCAACAATTAGATTCAAATTGCGACAGCAAAATTATTAATTGGTCCAAACCGAAAAGGGTCGCTGCTTCCATTTTTGCACCATGGGTGGCAGCAGCAAAAGCCCTGGGCGAGATTACTCACCTTGAGTGCTGACTTGGTAAGCAAGGCAATCTAACATCGAGTGCTCTCAGCCAAATCCTCGAAGACAAAGAGACCACCAGGCATGCAACCTTACAAAATAGAGCTGCCATCAGTTTCCTCCTGCTGGCTCATCGACATGGCTGTGAGGAATTTGAAGGACTCTGGTTTTTTAACGTGTTGTCACACCATCAGAGCATCCACACAACCATCCAGGAAATGAGAGATCAAATCAAAGAATTGAAGACCAAAGGAAGCGTAGACTGGTTTGATGGACTCTTGGAACAATTGGGACTGAAAGGCTGGTTAACATCACTAGTTAAGACAGGACTGTGGGTGATTTTGGTAATTTTTATTGTTTCATGTTTCTTTGGTTGCCTTCAGAAGTGTTTGGTTAAGTCTATGGGAGAGGCCTTTTTAAACAAAGAAGGGGGAGATGTTGCGGCGGTTGAGACAACAACGGGCGTGACCGATGAGCCGGAGGGCCCCGAAGCAGTAAAAGTCCACGGGTGGGACGGCTCTGAGATCTGAAGCCACCCCTTAGGTGATGGCGAAGAAGCAGGTCTCCCCGTCAGGCTTTGCTGTACTATGTTAATCTTCCCCAGTTGGTTGGCCCGTTGGCCTACCATCCCTTTCACCCCTTATAAGTTTATATTCTAGAGAGTTCTCCCGTTCTTGATGTCCCATTGGTTCTGGTTCCCTGCTCCTCACCTTGCCCTTCCTCATTGGTTACGATTATGTCACCCCACCTTCTCTCCACCCCCTTGCCCTCAGATAATTGGTCTCTGATGTTCTACCCGCCCTTTGTACTGCTTAGTGTATAACCCTGGACCCTCCCTTATCCTTCGTTCTTTGTCCCTGGACCCCTTCATGTGTGTGGAATAAACCTCCTCATGGAATCCCATACAAAGGACCCCTCCTGCTTCTTTGTCTCTGGATACACACAGGAGCTATCCTGATTGTATGTGTGTGAGTGGCTGTGTGTATCCACCTGCACGGGTGGTTTAGTGTGCTAGCGGGTATGTCTGTGTGGCACCGCCCGGGCGACTCCTTTGAGGAACAGTTTTGGGAAGGATGCGGCATTCTACCATCTACCACCACACTGCACCGTGTCATGTGGGGGCTCCCACAGTCAGTTGGGAGACACTGGATATATGAAGAAGTATTAGTATTACTATTAGTATTAGTATTATAGTATTAGTATTAGTATTAGTATTAGTATTAGTATTAGTATTAGTATTAGTATTAGTATTAGTATTAGTATTAGTATTAGTATTAGTATTAGTATTAGTATTAGTATTAGTATTAGTATTAGTATTAGTATTAGTATTAGTATTGAAGGAGTAAATGTGTAGTTAGTGCCCTTCTCCCAGGTAAATGTAGATGTAGTTAATGTGTAGCTCCTGTGCTTTTCCCCAGTAACCTGAACCTGCTTTCTTTGCTGTTTCGCTAAAATGCAGTGTTCCAGAGCCTGGCTTGGGCAAGTTCTTCTTGGACTCGCCCAGCCCTACAGTGCTGAAGTGAATCTAGTCAGAAATTCCACCTGTTTGCATCCAGTGTGTCTTATGTCAGATGACAAGCTGGCACTCAAGGGGCTTTTGTTTCCGGTCAGTTCTATCCCTGTAGTGCAACAGACACCATATGCCCTTCCCAGGGTTCTGGTGCCACCTGAGTGGGCACGCTGGCTTCCGAGAAGGGGCTGCTGAATCTGTAGGGACATTTGCTGCTACGCCTTTGCTCCAGATGCAGCTGCAGCATCACTGAGCTCCTTTGTGCTTTTTCTTCTGTATGAGGCAGAGCTGTGAGTGTCATGCCCTTGGCAGAGCTCACATCGTGTCCACAGAGCAGCAGATGGCACTCAATGGCTTGTGTGGTGTCTGTACCTCCTTCCGGGTGTTTCACCCTTTTCTGATCTTCAGTTCCCTCATGCAGCATGGTTCCTCATCTCATCATCTCTTGGTGCTGCAGCCACTGCACCTTACTCTTTCTCCTCTTGAAAGACATCCAGCCAGGTGCCAGCAGGGCATGTGGGCTCCTAATGAGCAGGTACCAGGTGGATGAAGCCCCTGGTGCTGCACAGACAGGTTCCCCCAAGAGGTGCTAGAGAAGTGTCTTTGTCCTGTCCAGTGGCCTCGCTGTGACTTGTATCCTGCTTGGGGTCTTGTATCAAGGGGCCCAGGAACTGCCCTGCAAACAAAGGGGTCAGCTCTAAGGGAATTGATCCCGTCTCACTGTAGGGGATCTCAAGGGGCAAAGCATCCCTGGATGAAATTACTCCATTTTCTATTTGACAGAGTTCAGGAAGGCTTCATCCTGCTTTGTAAAGGGAGGCTGTGGGTGGCCATTGCAGAGCAGTGGGTCTGCGTTTTGTGAGTGTTGGGGCTTTGGAGCCCTCAATGGCTTACCTCTGTGACAGGGCCTGCAAGGAGTCCTGCTTGCAGCCCTGGGGAGAAGTCCTCAGGTACGGAGCTGAGCCTGTGGCGGCTCCTGCAGTCTTTTGGGAGACACTGTATATATTAAGAGTAGTTAGTATTGAAGGAGTAAATGTGTAGTTAGTGCCTTTCTCCCAGGTAAACGCAGACGTTGTTAATGTGTAGCTCCTGTGTTTATCCCCAGTAACCTGAGCCCGCTTTCTTTGTTGTTTAATAAAACGAACTGTTCTATAATCTTGATTGGACTGACTTTTGTTGCACTCTTTCCCAAACACCTGTCAGTTCCCCTTGCAGGTGTGCTGGTGTGAATGTAAACCAGCAGGAGAAATGACCCCCAAACAAATACCTGAATATTCTTAGGTTAGAGTTACAATTCCATGGAAATATTACAATAAATACAGTGAATACAGAAAGACTAGCTTAAAACCACAAAGGCAGAGTACAACCTGATACCTATACTGGCCATGACGCTCTATGGGATATCCCTTTGGCTGGTTCCAGTCACCTCTCTCTACTATGCCCCTTTCTTGCAGCCCCCTTTTTTTTTTTTTCGGTTTCTTTTCACTGGCAGAACATGAGATTCAAAAACATCCTTGATTTGGGATAAACTTGACTTAGCACCAACTAGAATATGGTAACAACATGTGTTACCAATGTTAATCTCCTGCTGAATCCAAAACAGAGCGGTGGAGCAGGTACTGAAGAATTAACCTTTATCCTAGCCTAAAGGAGAACAATATTCACACCCATAGCATTTACATAATGCCAAGTCTCCCATTTCCCACTACTCTTATCACCTTCCCTATTTGTTTTATAGACAGACATCATTCTGTTAGTCTGTGGAACACTTCTGTCCAATGTCCATAAAAGTGCCAGCAAAACTTTGACCGTGGATGTGGCCTCCCTGGCTGCCATGTGCCCCACACGGGCTGTGCGCAGGCAGCCTTTGGCAGCCCTGCACCAGCTGCCCCAGGACGCTGATCCCCACAGCAGCCGGCTCCCCTCCTGCTCGGGGCTCCACGCCCGCGGCCCAAGATCACAGAATCGTGGAATGGTTGGGGTCCGACCAATGAGGTTTCCCTGGAGCCTTCTGTTCTCCAGGCCAAGCAGGCCCTGCTCTCTCAGGCTGTGTTCACAGGAGAGGTGCTCCAGCCCTCTGATGATCTCCATGGCCTCCTCTGGGCCCGCTCCAACACCTCCCCATCCTACCAGTGCCGAGGAGCCCAGGCCTGGTCACAGTGCTCCAGCTGGGGCCTCCTGAGGGCAGAACCAGAGGGGCAAAATTGTCTCCCTCAACCTGCTGTCCATGTTTCTTTGGAAGCAGCCTGGGATTTGAATTGGCTTTCTGGGCTGTGAGTGCCCACTGTTGGCTCCTGTCCAGCCTTTCATCCCCCAGAACCCCCAAGTTCTTCTCGCCTTCACACACACAGAGGAGTCACAAAGGTGCCAAGAGCACCCAACAAGCGCAGAGGTCAGCTCCAAGGGAACTGACCCTGTCTCACTGCAGGGCATCTCAAGAGGCAAAGCATCCCTGGGTGAAATCTCCCAATTTTGTATTTGACAAGGGTTTGGGGGAGGTTCGTCCTGCTTTGTAAAGGCAGGCCCTGAGGGACCATTGCCAAGCAGTGGGTCTGCACTTTATGTGTGTCAAGGCCTCCTAAGTGTCCTGGCCTTCACAGGACTAAGATCTTATATTTCTGGATGTTGGAGAATTTTACTCTTATTATTATCAACAGATGGTTCAAACTTTTGAGGACAACTGATACCATAGCACATCTGAACCTTTATGAAATAAACTCAGCAATTTCATTCATGAGAATATTCATTGCTGTCATCTTGCTTTCTGGCTTTTTTTGTCCACTGCAGTGGCTGTTTACAATTACCTTTTGCATAGGACTTTCTAGGGGTGGGCTTGAGGTGTTGAAGTTGTGAAGTTTCAGACAGAATTGGTTTTCTTCATCCCAAACCTGTTATAACAGATTAAGCAAGAGATTTTAATTTATGGGAAGCAACTCATACCACATTCATGTCAGCTGGATGTGCTGCTGGAACACTTATGCAAAATATTCAGAATTTAACAAGCATTAGATAAAAGCAAACACACAAACAAATGAAAATCCAAAATACTGGGAGAAAAACCACCTAAAATGAATGATTCACATAAAACAATGAAGGAGCTGTCTAGAGCATTTCATCACTTGCTTTTCACATTATTTGTTTGTCACCATCTCTTGGTGCCTGTTTTCTGTTTACCATGCATCTTGATAGTTGCTATCTAGCCAAAGACTTCTCTAAAATCTGAGAAATACTCATGCTGTGGTAAACAGCATTCCAGTATTTACAGTGAAAAAATCAAAGCCCAACAAGAAAGTGCGAAAAAACCCCCACCCCTACAATCTAGCAGACATTTAAGAAGAAATTTTATAACTATCCATCTACATTATAAAGTATTAAATTTTTTCACAAAGTGAACAAATGTGATTACTGCGAATTTACAGGAGTGGATCTGTCCAAAATCTCATCCTGAGCTTTCAGTTACAAGAAAAATTTAAAAAAACAAGTTATACTTTGGTAATAGATAGATCCTTGCATAGTTACTTGTTCTGCATCTTGAACCCCTGATGTGTGATAGCTGTTGAAAAGAATAGCCAGACACAGAATAGTCAGACTTTTAAATCATAGAATCGAAGAATCATAGAATGGCCTGGGTTGGAAGGGCCCTTAAAGCTCATTGAGTTCCAACCCCTGTTATGGGCAGGGACATCTTCCGCTAGACCAGGTTGCTCTAAACCCCAATCCCACCTGGTCTGAACACTTTCAGGGATGGGGCAGCCACAGCTTCTCTGGGCAACCTCTGCCAGGGCCTCACCACCTTCGTATTGAAGAATTTTTTCCAAATACCTAATCTAAAGCCACTTGCTTTCCATTTGAACCCATTCCTCCTTGCCCTGTCACTCCAGACCCTTGTAAATAGCCTCTTCCCATCTTTTTTATACACTCCTTTCAGGTATTAGAAGGCCACAATTAGGTCACCTGAAAGTCTTCTCTGTTCTGTGCTGGACAATCCCAATTCTCCCAGCCTTTCCTCACTGCAGAGGTGCCCCATTCCTGTGGTCATCTTGGTGGCCTCCTGTGCACTCATTCCAACAGCTCCATGTCCTCCTGTGCTGGGGACCCCAGAGCTGGATGCAGCACTGCAGGTGGGGGTCTCTCCTTGGACCAGAGAGGCAGAATGAATTACCCCAACCTGGTGTTCACACTGCTTTGGATGCAGCAATTTTAATAATAGTAATAGTAGTAATAATAGTAATAATAATAATAATACCACCCAAATCACGTTGCATGTAATTCTTCAATTTTCAAATGAGAGACAGAAATCATAGTGCACTTATCAGCCCGTTACCTCTTATGAATCACAGGACATTTGCCAGGGTCTTGAATGGGCACACATTGGTACAGCACCCTGATGTCCTACATTCAATATTACAAGACGCCTTTTACTTCAAGAGATGCCTATATGCACACGTTGAAAAACTGACCACTAATGTTCTATCTGTTTTCTTCTTTGTTTCTTAGTTTGTGTTTGTAACTGCCAGGAAAGGTAAAAACCTGTTGTGGGCAGCTACTGCCTTAATTTAAAAATAATAATTAAATTATGTGGTCATCAGCCGAAGCTATGACTCAGGTTCCATTCCTGCAGTAGCGCTCGTAATTTCCTGTACTCGTTTATTAATTACACTTGCCAGGTTTTATCAAGAGAGCATTCACTTTTACTTCATACCCAGAACAAACGGAAAAATTTCAGTGAGTTAGGAAGTTTCATTCGGTGCATATGTGTATGAGAGAGACCAGAGTCTGGACTTCTCTGAAATGTTGCCATAATTGCAGTCTGCCGTACTTTAACACTGTCAAGAATAAAAATCATTTGCACTCTGTATCTACACAGCACAGACAGTAAAACATATCTCTAAGGCAAAAACTCTGTAAATAGCTGACTTGACTGATCTATATTCATTCTCCTGCATGCTTTACAGCTGAATTGTATGCTAGCTTGCTAATTTACAGCCAGCAGTGCTTAATTCTACACAAGAAGTGTAGACCACCACTGTGAGAAAGAGCTAAAAAACATTTCGAACACAGTGTAAGCATTATTAACAGTTCACATTCACTTCTTAGGTTCATATGCAAGTCAAATGGTGCACACAGGTACAAAACCCAGCCGTGGGCTACACAGAATGAAAAGGCATGTCAATTCAGTGCCAAAGTATGCTTGAGGATTGGACTTTGCAATTTTTAGGCCTTCACTGGCTTTTTCAGCCCTGTTCTATAAACTGATTGGCATTATTATGTGCCACACTTTGCTACTGAACACAAATTGGTTCTGTTTACATTGATCAAAATCATAAAGAATTTCTCTGGGACTGATAATTTTCTCTGTTTACTTTAATATCTTCATTAATCAAAATGTAAGAATATTTAAAATCAAATTAATTACAAAATTAAATTAATTTAAATTTTAAATTAAAATTTTTAAATTGTCAGTTTGAAGCCAACAGAAAGAAAAGCAATTGAATAGCAGAAAACTGAAAGGATTCAGCATTCCTGCAGATAAATCATAAATAAGTTGTGGGCTTGAGGTGAAATGTGCAGCTACATACTTAAAAAGGAAATTGTAAGCTACATTTACTGGTTGGAAGACTTTCGCTGTGGAGTCTAAGCAGCACTTAGTGTTGTGCTGAATCATCATCTGATAAGGAGCTTCAGAATTTCGTTTAGGGTTATGTCATTAGATTGTAGAGTATTAGGAAACAAACTTAAGCATATGCCAGTCTGTCGGTGTTTGGTGCTGGTACTTGCGTGTCAGTGGAATATTATGTCCCATTACAGCAATTGTTAACCAGCATCTGAGATACTCTTCTAACAGCCTGTTTAATATCAGCTGCACTGAGAGGTCTGATGTGAATTGCAAAAGTGAAAGCATCTGACCCTTTTGCTTTTGGAAAAACACCTGACACTTAAACTATCTGAGATGGAGACTGCACGCTGTGTCAGCAGGGCACAAAAGCCTAGCACAAGTTTGTGCACACTGTTCTTATTTATATCTGCTGGCAGAGTTTGTGAGCTTGGTAAGCCATGGCTCTGGCAGCGTCCTTGCCCCGCACCTTTCCCCTTCCCATGCTGGTGGCTCTCAAGCACCTGTACAGACTGTTTAAGGCTTTAACACCTTCAGTGTTACCTTAATATACCTTCTTCCATCTCTGCAGTGCTCCTTCTTGGGGTTACTCCAGGGACCTGGTCCCTTTGCCATTTCTTAAAACTGAGTTAAATACCTCAGGATGACATTGGTGGCTTCATAACTAGGCTGTTCCTTAAGGTGCATCCCAGAGTGATTGCTGGTTGGAGAAGGCAGGTCCCACTTAGAGGGACAAATGAAGGCTATGAAAGGGGGGAAATTCGGGGTTTGGTTTTCTTGGTGGTTTTTTTTTTTTTTTTCCTACTTTCTTAATATGTTCACTCTCAATGACAGTAATCAATGCACACAGAATGTACATGAAAGTGGACTTGTGCAGGCATTAAATGGAAAGGGACTGTCTATTGTCACTTATTCCCACTCATTTTCAGCTACAAAGAAATTAGAGCACAAGGAAAGATCAAATTGGGGGTTAGATGGACCTCTGCAAATATAAACCTCTTAGTCAGCTAAATATACAGAATGTGTGGAAACAGTCTCCTAACGGATGGTTATCAGAAAAAATAAAATATAATTGTTTCCTGCTTTCCACCCCTTTAGCCATTGCTGACTTGATGGTGGTGATACTGAGCCTACCCTGTTGATTGTAGGACCTGTAGGAGACATAGGCTTACAAATCCTGCTGCTGCTGGCGTGCCTAGATTGATCACTGCGCTGGGGAAACACCCCCCAAGTGCTTGAGCCTTGCTACGGCATTCCTGATGGTGGCCACTGTAAAAAACGGCAAAAAAGAATTCATCTGAACCTTAACCTTGATTTGTATGTCGTCGACAGAAGTGCACAACAATCTTCATATACCTCACAAAACATACATATGCTAATTATTAGATGCATAAATGCTGCCAGCAGAACATAAACTGAGATTTCTGCTGTTTTTCTTCAGTCTTCAAACAGCTGCCTTCCTAGGCTGCAGCGAGTCTCACAAGAAGCCATTGTAGGAATAGAAGGCGTGAAGCTTTGCAAAGCCTGAGGCACCAGTTTCTCTTTAATCTCATTCTTATGATGTCACGAACCCTGGAAGTGCCCCCCGATGGCCTGGGGCTTTCATCCAGACAAGTGAGGGATACCTGTACTCTGCTTCTGCCAGCCTTGTTTCCTCAAGAATGATGGCATGTCTAAGGGTGAGAACAAATTATGCCTCATTTGTTCTGCAAGATCATGCTGGCAACCACCTTTCCCACCCCCTCTGCCTCAGTAAGCTATATATATGTCAACTGAGATGTATAGGCACTGGATACAGATATGCATTTCCATATTAAAATATTTTAATGTATATATCAATATATTAAAATACATAAGTGTTTTTAAGTAGACATACATACAGAACAAGAACAGGAACTTGTATTTGTGCCTCATCTGACAGACAGAGCTGCCAAAGAGCTGAGTGCTTCTTACTGTTGCATGGAGAGACTAATTTAACACTAATGAGAAGTGAGGATATCAGGAATCATCTTGGCACAGCCACTGCTGGAAACCATCTCTGCACTCTTTCCAGCCTTTCCCATTGACAGGCTGCCGAGGTTTGGCTTGTGGGATTCAGCGTGAGATCCCTGATTGAATGGGTTCGGTGGAGGATGATAAATCACAGGTATCTTGAGTCTGGAAAATAGGTGTCTGAGCAACTCTCCTCAAGCTCATGTTGACACACAAGGGAGACATTCAGGATGTGGTTGGCTGTGAACAGATTTACACAGGAACGTCCTCAACACTAGGCAGTAATGTGCGCTAATATTTTCCAGGCAACATTTTATTATAAATGGCAAATCATTATCTCCTCCTTTGGTATTCGATGTAATAACATTTATCATGTTGAGTTATTTTGGTATTCATGGGGATGTCAGATGCAATTCCATAGGAATTACTGTTAGAATGAATGCCCACTAAATTACAATGGAATTAATATGAAATTAGATATTACGGTAACATTATTATCAAAAGAGGTCATCGTGATTGATGTGCTGTTCGGATGAGGATACCAAAAGGAATTACAGTCAGACCTGATTAATTCAAATCAGTTAGTAGACTCCATTTTTATGCAGATTACAATACATTTTCAAACTGATAAATCAGCCAGAAATACTGGTAAAGAGATATAGACCACACCCAAGTTTTCCAAAGACCTCCACTTCTGTATACTGTGAAATGGGATATTGAAGAAGCCAAATTACACCTAAGATTAAATAAATTAGTGGACAATAATAGTGATTTTATTCTTGATTTGGATTATGAAGATAATTTTTTGACTTTTAGATTCATGGTGGAGGAGAAAGCATTGATATTCTGTTGTCTCTTTTGAAATAAACACACTTTGCCTGCTTTCCTATGAGCTGTGATCCAGGAAGTCTCTTACAATCATGTTTTACTAATTCCTCTTCCTATGAAATCATGAAAGATGTGAGATCTTTTGTTTTGTCCTACAAAGAGACCACGGACAAGGACATGAGCCATCAGCCCACTGTCAGACAACCGGGATTGGCAGGTTGGGCATAGTCCCCCAAAGATATTCACACTTTTAATTCCGACTTCACTTTCCTGGAGAGTTTGGCACCCCACCATTTTGCACCTGTTTTCTTGGACTCACCTCTTTGCTTCTCACATGTCACAGCTGTCAACCTGATTTTCCTTTACTGGGTGCCAGTAGTGCAACACCCTCCTAGTGTGTCCAGCCCCTGGATGAAAGAATCTCTTCATCTCTGAATAAAGCTGGTGTTTTTCACTAATGGAAACAACACACTTCTTGCCAGCTACACTTGTCCCGTGATTGTCATCAAAAGATGCTTGTCATTAAAAGATATTTGTCATCAAAAGGTGCTTGTCAGCAAACAATGAATTAGAGCCAGGGAAGCTGATACAAAAATTAGAATTATTGCCCTGCTAGTTGATCTGAGCTTTTTTTCTGTGAGAACAACAATGGATTAATTTCCCTGAATGGGAACATTTTAAATATTTGGCATACCTCATTCCCTACATCCCACTGATTTGCATTGGGACTTCTTATTTTGTTTAAATCACCTGAAGACTTCAGGTGTTTTCGTTATCTTCACTTTCTTTTAATGGAAAGATGTTTAATACAATTAGAGGAGAAAATCCTGCTATTTCAGCATCTGAAATTGTAAGTCGTATCTCTATCAGAAAGTAAGTATAAAAGCTTGTTCCATGAAGACCCTGTGTGTAAATAAAAGCTGAGAGAGGTGGGGAAAGAGAGAAAAGGGGAAAAAAAAAAAAAGAGGGATTTAACCACAGCTTTTCATGCAGACAAATGACTCCTTTGAGCAAGGATTTGTGGCATGGAGATGAAAGAAAATGCATATACTGCAAAATATACAGGTGGTAGAAGACATTTTTAAGCTCCAATTACAGCAGATGTTTTATACTTTGATTATCTTTATCTGTCCAGCCTCTGAATCAGGGGTTAATTACTGAGAGTAAATAGGCACTTTTAGACAGAGTGCCCCATCATGGCTTTTTCAGCTGATCAGCACTGTAGCAGAGAGAAAAATGACGTGGTTCAGGCTGGAAAAGACCGCAGTGTTCCCTGGGTTTTGTTAGGGATTCAGTTGCTTTATGAAACTACAGGTCTGAAACTGAGACAAGTAAGGAAATTCAGTTCCCATTCCATGTGGCTAAAGACCATTTCCAGGACAAACATCTGCACAAAGGTTTGGAATTCCTTAATGGGCAGGAGCAAACTTAAGCATCTCATAGTCTAAATGGGCATAGATAGGCAAGTGTTATTCCTTCTTTATTTCAGTATTTGGTGTCGTCCAAGTATAGCTTTTTTTGTTGTTTTTCCTGAGACTTCCTCTTTTTTCTTTTTTCCCCTCTAAAGATGGGGCTTAGTTTTTGTTGCGGATTTTTTGGATGTTTGTCTTTGTTTGGTTTTTTTTGGGCGAGGCAGAGTGAGACAATTATTTGTTTATTTTTTGTGTGTTTATTTTTCACTGTCTTTTTTTTTGTTTGTCATTTTGAAAATATTTTTTTCAAACAGATTTTCTATGTCTGTTTTTCTGTGTTGATTCCTGTATTCTGAGCTTTCTTATGAAAAGAAAATTTTGCACTGACAGGTGTGAGATAAAACTGATACTCTGACCTTGAGGAAAACAGCAGCACAACCCACTGTCCTTCTTAACATTGCTAAAACTCATGTCCTTCTCTGTCTCTGAATCTGAGTTTTATTCCTGGGCAATGTGCAGGTGTACAGGGCTGACTGCTGGGGGATGTGTGGGTTTGCATTGTTGCAGGCTTTAAATACACAGAAAAACAAAGCAGTGCATCCCTTCACGAAAACAAAGGATTAAAATATTATCTTTTTTTTTTTTTTTCCCCTCAGCAGTGCCAGTTTTGCTCATTTGTTTTGTCATGTTTTATAATAGGTACATGTCAATATCCAAGAATAACGCCTGAAGCTGACAGGCTCTGCACAGGACCTAAGGGTGACTTGCACTTTTGAATCAGCAGCTGGAGGTCAAACATCCTTCTCTGCAGCAACGGTGTTCAACATCCAACCCGGGAGGTGGGCGAGACATCTCATTTGGATGTGTGAAGAAAACATTTTTGTACTTTTAATAAGTAAAATAAATATTATTGTGGGAAATTAAGCATTTAGCTTACACAAGCATCTGAATTCAGGTGTTGGAACTCTGGAGATTATTCTCACACCTTATTTTTTGGTGGTTAGCCATAAAAACCAGGCAAATTCTTAGTGCATTTTCTGTATTAGCACCACAGTCACCTCTGTTTTGTGAGATGTTAGCAGCAAATATACTGCATCCTTCCCTTCACGTGAAAATATTGCAGGGAATTTTATGAGTGTGAAATCCATAGAGTCCTGTTGAAAGACATCCTGAAATGTTTATCATCTGATTTGCATTAAGCGTACTTTATAACTTTTGTAGTAAACCAAAAACCATTGCTATAACACTATGAAATGCCTGTAGGAACTTTAATGTAAATGAGAATATGGAACTCAAATTATATATAAAATTATGAAACCACAGAGTATAATAAAAGTAATAAACTCCTATTGTAGATTTTTTTTTGTTAATTCAAAAATGTTATAGTTCACTGTATGTCTATAATACTTTTCACATGGTCTTGCTGTTTTTCTCTAAGCAGAAACATTCTTTCAGATAGTTTCATGTATAGTTTAAGGTATATTCTATTTATAATAAAATAACGTTTCAATAAAGAAGAATAATACTAATTTTCTAAGTATATGTGAAGAGTGTTATAAGAGAGAAGAAGATCTATTAAATAAAGAAAGGTTTAATTTGCTACTAAATTCTATAGACTATGCATGGGCTGGCTTTTGTTTGTTTTTATTAGGAAAGTCTGTTACATTTCTGCAGAAATGTATTAGTTTTGCTTCCATTAAATTATGTAGCAATTTTAAGAAAGGGTTTGTAGATTATGTTCAATTACATAAAGACTTATGCAAGAGAAAAATAAAGCATAATTGGGATGAAAACTATATTCCTTGATTCAATAATTTTCTAGTTTGAATTTAAGTTCCTATTTCAAATCTAGCAAATAAAATTCCATCTAAAAAAAAAGAACAAAACAACAAACCACCCAGAAATGAACAGAATTAATACTACTTCTCCTCAGGACTATATAAGGCCAAGGGTGCCTTGTTTTTGAGGCCTTTATCTTTCAGTTCTTTGATCACCTCTCTGGATCATAGCAGGGGTGGGAGCTTTTTTGTAGACATTTAATTTGTAGGAATAGCAAAAAGGAAAGCATTCTTCTGTGCCTTCTGATTTATGCAAATTCCTGTCTCACAGCAGACGGGATGCATGGCCCAAAGTTTGTCAATAAAGTGAGAGGAGAGAGATAAAGATTCTTATAGGTCATGCTTTTGTACTTATCAGCAAAGCAGAGATTCATTCTCATTCACAACAAATCCTCTGTATAGAAGAGAAAAAAAAAATCTTCTGAACTTTTCAAAAGGATCCATAATACAAGGAGCAAACACAAAGTGGATTATCATTTCCCAGGTTAACACTGACTGGCCAGGTCGACGAGAATTGCAGAAAATATTTTTCGACAAATAAACTGGCAAATATAGTTTTGATTTGCTCACGGATTAAGTATATATATTCCCAAAAGCAAATTAAAGGAAAAAATATATATGAAAGCAAATTAATCTATTTAAATTATTTGATAATAACTAATATCTCATGAACCCTATGTACAGTGACAGAAATCTTTAATGTCCCAAAAGCAACACCCACACTTTGCCCTTACAATACTATGAGCCAACAAAGGGTTCTTGGAGATAAAAAATGTCAGTAGGGAATGTCCTGACAGATAAATGGTAAGACCTGTTTGTCCTTCCTTCTTGAGGATATTCCAGGAGGTACTAAGCACGTGAGCTTGTACATGGGGGAAGCACTCCTGATGTGCCAAACAGACACCTAGGATGAAATAAGATGCTCATTTATCAATTTATTTTTCTTGGAATATCCAGGATGACCCCTGTATTCTGGAATTCTATGGGCCAAGCTGTAACTTTACATTTCTGTTACACATGACTGGGTGGAGATGAGTTGCAGAATACAAGTAGCTCCAAGTCGACCCAGACTGGAAACAGGCTCTTTGCCTTTTATTCACTTCGAGTCTGTGATGAACTTCTGTGGCATGGCAGGTGTCTGAATTATGTTTAATGAAGCAAGAAAGAAGATTTTCAATACATTTTTATGTGTTCTGTGCTTTCCTTAGCAAAGGAAAGCAGTAGGCTGCACTTTGCCATTCTTCTGCCAAATACAGCACCACAATGTGCTTAAACCGATAGATGACTCAGTTGGGGTTTTTGTGTTTGTTTGGGTTTTTTCCTTCTCTTGTGTTTTTGTTAGTTTGTGTCTTTTTGATGGACATATATTTCAATTAAGTCCTAAGTTTTTCATCTTTATAAAAAAGATTACTTGCCTACCTCACTTTTCTCCAAAAAAAAAACAAAACAAAAACAAACCACAACAAATGACAACACCACCATCTTCTGCAGATATTTTTGGAAGTGTTTAATCTAAATGACTCTTCTACAAGAACTTCATTTTATTACATTTCCACATAAAGATACTTTAAAAATATCTTTTTATATTGCGTTTCATTTATAAGACAGTTGAAAGTCTCTTAAGTACTTGGATATTTATGTTTTGAGCAAAGTGCAGTAACTTGAAATGAAAAAGCTTCAGAATTTTTCATTAAAAAATATTATTGGGGGGGATTTTTTTTCTTGTGCTCAATCCACCTCTAATTACCAGACTGTTGCCATGTACAACATGGAGAGCAGAGCTGCAGGGCCTCCATGGGTTACTTGGAATAAGTTAGAAATAAGACTGTCACAATAAACAGACTCTGTTGCACATCAAAAGCTTTGAGCAAACCCAATGATTTTCTATACCATTTCACCACATAATAGGTTTGTCCCAAAAAGCCTGCATGAAATTGGTTTCACTCTTACTTAACTGGAACCAGTTATTTGAATAAAAACCACGAGTTTTACCAGTTAAGTATCCCTGTAGCAGGATGACATAGAGAAAGGTGCCCAGCTTTCACTGACTGCAATAAAGCTGCTTTTAAAAATTAAACAGAACTACTTTCAGTGTGTTAATTCTGCTTCTAACACCCATCCGATCTCTTTCTCTGTTTCAGAAAAGTTATAGAAAAGAAACAGGCTCTCTGTTCCAGTGGTCTCTAAAAAAAGGATGCACCCCAGGTGGTGAGCAAGACAAATCACTGGGGCACAGGGAGGAAATTTTACAACTTCAGCAGTGCAAGTCCATAGTTTATAAATAAATTAGTTTATATCTACTGGAGATATGTGCTCAGAAACTTTTTATTGATGAAGCCTGTGATTAAAAATTTAGGAGATCATGACCAACCCAAACTGTTCTATAACTCTATGGCTCTTCTGTTCTAGACACTTTCAATATAAGTTTGAGGAGAGACATATATTTCCATGCCTGATGAAGGGTGAAATTCTTACGTTGGTGTGGACTGTGACTTTGCCTTATGTCCATGTGTACATATGGATGGATGGATGGATGTACATGTGCACGTTATTGGCCAAAACTCTTCATGGTAAATAATGTGTTTATCAGTGTGTGGAAAGAGCAGGTGCTTTGCACACCTGCATGGTGGTGAATAGTTAGATGTATGTAAAGAATTCAAGTATTTTTGGAGAAACTGTGATGACGAAAGTGCCCCTGTTTTGATGTTTAAAACCTAGTTTCAGTCGTTGGAGGGAGACAAAGTCAAGCCCTGTGTGACTGAGGCATTTCAACTCGTCATCCCTCACAGTGTTTCAGACTGGAACATGGCTGTGAAAGATGTGCTCAAAACTTGAACAGAACATGCTGCTTAGCCTGTAATGGACTTTTCTCATTAAAATATTCATTCGACTGGTAAAATTTCTTTTTCTCTCTGGTTTTTCTAAGGCTAAAACATAATTACTTTAGACGTGTGAAGTTCTCAATGTCTTCCCTGTGCTCTCACAAAAGGGCGGAGGTATCAGAGATCATTCTTAAATCTCATGGGCTTTGACCATTTTATCAAGCACAGGGACTAGCAAATGCAAGTACTACAAACATCCACCCATCTCCATCTGTACCCATGGCAAATGAGGATAAACAAGGTTGTAGGTAAACCTGAACTTCTTCTAGGTGAACTGAAAAGCGCCAAGAAGAAAAGACGGGGTTACCAAAAGCACTGCATGACTTTGAATAAATTTCTGCTCAGAAGTCAAAGGGCAGGTGCTTTCAAACCCAGATACACAAATTTGAATATCAATTCAGCTCGAATAGGAACATCAGCTGATTAAATTAATTTCAGTCCTTGCATTTTTTTGGCTTTGATATTACTGAAACTGGAAAGAAGTGCTGATGAGAGGTCTGCTCTGTGCTATTTATGTCGTTACTAAAGATTTTGCAGTAAATTTTCTGGAGGTGTCCAGCTAACTTTGCAGATCTTAATGTTTGGAGATGATTTCTGAAGGGCCACGCATAATTTTGGCCCAATATCCAATGAGGCTGAGATACTAAATATGCTGAGTGTTTACCCATTATGAGCTAAAGTTGCCCTGAAGGCATATTTCAAATTGATATATAGAACAGAAGGCGAGATTAAAAACCAGAAACAATCTGCTTTAAAATTATAATTAATGTAGAGAGACTAAGGAGCCGCTATGAATTCTGTTGCCTTGAACAGCTTTCAGAATACAACATTCCTGTAAAGAAAAGGAATTAAGTGAAAAACAGGAAAAACAAGGCTTTTTTTTTCCCCGTGGCTATATCATCCTTACAGGTATTAAAGTATATGCAAATCATTCTAGAATTTATTGTACCATGATTAAAAGTAGTCAGAAAATTCACTTTTCAGGGAAAATGCTGACTTTTATTAGAGAAAAGAAATGCGTATATTCATCTAACAAGAAATCTTTTTTTTTATATAATTTGACCATGGTGCCATGAGTCCTTGGGGACCTCATGCTTTTCTTCTCTTCCACCAGTAAGACTTGACATAAAATCTTTCCCTTCATAAAGTAAGGAGGATACTGTGTTTGATAGAACTCTTCAGAGCCCTTATGTCATGTGGCTGAAGGTTGTACCAAATGCAGGGTATCAGGATCATGAAGCTCCTGAACATCACCTACATCTGTAGTCATAGTGTATCACTTCTGAATGAAGTATTTCTTAGGGGTGACAAAGTATTTTACGTCTTGCCATAGTGCAAATTGTTCCAAATATCTCCAGATTTTCTCCCGGTCTACATTACTGTGGTATGATTTCTTTGGATTTTTTTCAGCAAAACCCACAATTATTAACCTTAAAAAAAGGGCATAAAAATGAAGACTAGACATTTTATGCTAAATAACCTGAAACTGAATCAACCAATGAACTGACCCAAAAAAAACCCGATAAAAAGTGCAGACCAAGCCAAATGGAAAACAACTAAATTTTGTTTTCCAATGATGAATTTTTTAATTAAAAAATTAAATCATTGGTCTAGAACTACACCCAATCCCAATGCCAGAAGACCTTGGCGGAACCTGCAAACCAGGTGACAGAGCAAACTTAAAGAGGAAAGAAAAATCTAGCAGATGGCAGCAAAATGATCACATAGCAATTTTCTGATGTCATAGTCCAGTTCTGAAGAATTCAGTCAGCCTTTCTTAAAGACAGTCCTGCAATTGCTTCAGCTCAGATTTTATGTTTTGTATAATTTCCTGCCAGTTCATAAATACTACACCAATGATCATTTAATAATGTTTAAAGTCCATATATGTATGCATGAAATGGCACAGCTGCATACATATTGTAGATTTAAAAAAAGACATTATATAGATACAAATATGTGTGTGTGTAGATTTATATATAGAATCACAGAATGGTTTGAGTTGGAAGGGCCCTTAAAGCTCATCTGGTTCCAACCCCTCTTGTGGGCAGGGACACCTTCCACCACACCAGGTTGCTCCAAGCCCTGTCCAGCTTGGCCTTGAACACTCCCAGGGATGCGGCAGCCACAGCTTGTCTGGGCAACCTCTGCCAGGGCCTCACCACCCTCACAGGGAGGAATTTCTTCCCAATATCTCATTTAAACTGACCCTTTTTTAGTTCAAAGCCATTCCCCTTTGTCCTGTCTCTCCAGGCCCATGTCAAATGTCCCTCTCCAGCTCTCTTGGAGCCCCTTTAGGCACTGAAAGGGGCTTTATGATCTCCAGAGACCCTTCTCTTCTCCAGGCTGAAAACCCTCAACTCTCCCAGCCTGTCTCCAGAGTAGAGAGCTCCAGCCCTCTGAGCATCTTTTCATCTACATACACACATATGTATATGTTATATATGTATAGTTATGTGTATATGTTATATATGTATCTATAAAGTCTCATGTGATCTGCTGTGAGAAACTGGAGGTGTCCCAGAGGTTAGGAGTTTTTCTTTGTGGAGAGCAGTTGGCTCATCTTCCTTTTGAATGTGCGAAATATGTTGTGCTTTATGGGTAATGTTTCTAATCCTTGTCTGCCCCATTACTGTTCCTCACCCTATTTCCCCAGACACATTTAGTTAAATGGCTATCAACAGCAGACGATTAACGTGAGGGGACAAGGGGATGAGTCAAAACATAAATCAGACAGTAATGTTGTCTTCAGCAGAGAAGAGAGTATCGACCAGTATGACAGCTTCTGTGAACTAATTATCAAAGCAACATTCCAAAGTAATTGTGAAACGAGCAATATCTTTTTTTCCCCCATGCCACTTTAGTTAATGACCGTATATTAAAAAGAACATGCAAAGGACAAAAATAATAATAACAATAATCTCAAGCATGAAAGCAACACAAATAATAACTCTATTTCACTGCCAATGGGTCTCCTTGTTTATAGCCTCCATCTGCCATGAGCAAATAGTGCAAGGATCTAAAATTGCTTCCACAGCCTTTTAATTCCTGTACATCTTCCTTCTGTCCACACTCTTTTACTTTTCTTTTGTCTGCCTTCTGAGAAACTGTGGTTTATGTGACTACAATACGTTTCTAATTGTCTATTCTTGCTTCAGGTAAGAAATTTTTTATGCTGCCTAATTAGAATAAAGTAGGAAGAGAGGCACAGAAGGGGATGGAGTAGATGCATTTATGTTTTTTGAGAGGTGAAATGGCAAGAGAAGAGAGACCGTGCTAGTGCTCTCTCATACAGGAAAAATAGCAAGTTCAAGCTCTGAGAGATGACTGAAGGAATTGGGACAGTATAATAAGGTCTGGCTTCATTAGTGCCTCCTTACTAGTCTGCTCAACAGTAATAATAATCCCTCTGTTCAGAGATAAATGGATCAATGTCTGTCTCTCCTTGTTAGCCTGCTATACAGATGAGAATAAAATGACATGTAATATGACTGCAAATGTGGATATCCAGTGCAGATGAGGTTGTTCCAGAATGGAATTTGAGTTCAGCAAGAGAGGTAGAGGATCTTGGGTCATGGTCCCCAGCACTAATGTATAGGAGACCTTGTCACATCAGAGACACAGCATTGAAGTTGTGAGAGGAACAGTTAACATGGTTACACTTAGTAACTTTAGTTAGTTAGTACACTTTATAAAAGCCCTGAATATTTTATTTCTAGTTTGAATAAATAACTAAAATCACTTGGACTTTAAAATTGGATCCATACACGAATGTAAAACATTAAAATCCAAAATTATGTTGTTAAATATTTTGGGGTGTGTGTTTTAAAGACTGATGAGCACAGAGGCTGAATTAGAAATGTAGATTTGGGTTCAGGGAAGAATTACACTTTCTCTGCTGACATCAACAGCACGAGAGCCACGCCTGCAAGCACTTCAGTTAGCAAGCAACAGAAGTACGTGCAGTTCGGCTGAGTGCTCAGTTTCAGTTTAGACATGGGATTTTCTTGGGATCCATAATATTGAATGGGATTATCTACAAAGAACACCAAAGATATATCATATTTAATGGCATTGGGCCCCTGAGGATCTTGAAATTCAGAACTACCTAAACCTGAAATCGTTTTTTATGTGAGTAGCTATTACTCTGAATAATATTAAATGGGAATACTCATCTTCAGAGAGAATATTTCCACCTTCTAAGCAAAATACATGATAATTATAATTGGTTCTGGTAAATATAGTTACTGTAGCAAGAATTCTGATAGCTTAAGTTAGACAACTTCAATCCTCATGTGAGTGTATATCAGAAGTTTCATTGTCATGCTATCCCTGAATCTGCCTTTAAGCATTTTCTTTTTTACAAAAATAAAATATTGCAAGTAGCCAGCTTATACCAGTAGAAAATCATTTCCTAAAATTAAATACATTCAGTTGTCGTGCAGAATGAAGAAAATAACTTTATGTCTTTTAAAGTATATTTACTAACGTTTACTAATTGCACACAAGATATAACATGGCAGTCACAGCTGAATATTGCACCCAGTGCCGAACTACAAACTAGAAACCTGCATTAGCATTTTTTTTTTAAATTCAAAGGTTTTAAAATTGTGTTATTTCAAGACTGAAAAAAAGACCAAAAAAACCCCCACCAAACCCAAACTTATTAACTTCCTCCTAAATTAGTTAAGTGAATTTTCCAGGCAATTCACCTCAATAATTAGGTAAAGATGGCTTTGTATCCGTTTGCATCAAATCACTGGATTAACACTCTCATAGCCTCTCCCAAGAAATGTTTCTCTCACAGCTCAGCTGTTAATAGGCCTGGCAAACATAATCCAATATAATTAGGACCAAACAAAACTATGTCATCATCCTCCTTTCTCCCCACCATGATTCCTTTTGTTATTCCCCTCTTTAAGTTCTGTGGAATTTTCCTGGTCCCTGTTTTTCCAGAAGTTGAATTTCTGCTGTAAAAGGCACATGGCCCTCAGCAAAATAAAATGCTGTGGCATACTGATCCACTGAACAGATGGAGCAGAGACAGCAAAAATGAAAATATTTATATCACCTTTGTGCTGCTCTAAGCTTATCACAAAATGCCAGAGCTTGGGAGGAGATTCTTCCCCAGATGCAGGACTCGGTTCTTCCTTTTGTTGAACTTGAGGAGAGTCCCATGGGCCCAGTTCTCCAGCTGGTCAAAGGCCCTTTGAATGTCAGCACAACTCTGGTGTATCAGCTGCTCCTCCCAGTCTTGCATTGTCTGCACACTTGCTGAGGGTGCAGTTTGTGCCAGCACCCAGGACGTTAATGAAGATGTTGAACAGTATTCTCAGCATCAGCCCTAGGAGTCCATCACCAGTGTCTGGACTGCAGATGGACTTTGTGCCACTGACCACAACCTTTCAGCACACCAGTCAGTTCCCAGGCCATGACAGTGTCCATTTCTCTAGTCTGCATTGCAGCAGTTTGTTTATGAAAATGCCATGGAACACAGTCAAAGTCTTGTGAAAGCCAAGAAAGAGAATGTCTGTGGTTCTCACCCAGTCCACTGAGCCAGGCATAGGAGGCTGTCTTGTTGGTCAGGAACAATTTTCCTCATGTAAGTTCACACTGACTACTCCCAATTACCTTGTCCCTTGTATGCCTGGAAATGGTTTCCAGGATTGCTCCACCACCTTCCCACGAACCAAGAGAAGTTTGATCTGCATCTAGTTCCCTGGATTGTCCTTCTTAAAGACTGAAGTGACATCTTCTTTCTTCCAGTGATCAGGAACATCTCTACTTACCATGACCTTCCAAAGATGATTCAGAGTGGTCTCGCAGGGATCAGGCAGCCTGTAGCAGACATCTACAACGTAACCTGTGCTGAACTGGCCTCTAACCCTGTCCCATAAACTCTCAGCTGGCTCATCATCTGCACCTAGGCACTCCTCCATGCATTCCCACTGCTCTCTCTCCCATCAGGGTTATCTCCCTCTCTTTGATGTCTTGGCCTGTCATTCCTAGAGAGTCTGCCTCACAACAGCACTCCAGGCACTTGAGCTATCCAAACATGTTTTTGCAGTCCCAAGGAGATCATAGTCCTGCGTCTGCAGGGGAATCTGTTGTTTTCTCCTGCTTATTTCCAGTGCAGCATGCAGCAGTGTGGAGATCCTGCAGAGATGCACTTGGTCCTGCTGATTTCCCAGGAAAGATACGAGTGACTTTCCCCACAGTATTATCCCACAGACACTTCCTTATGTGCATATGCTTGAGGTGGATCCCTTTCAGATATATTTTGATCATTTAGACATCTCTTGGCCACATCACCCTGCACCAGCCTGTTGGTTTTTTACCACTTACTTGTCTCTTCGTGGTATTCCTCAATGCTCAAACGATCCTGTGGTCACAAAATACAATCCCTGTTGCTAACACCACTCACACAATCAACTGTTGACGCTCAAGATCCTTCTGCTCCGCCTCAAGTTCTTCCCCTTCACCAGAAGAACCAAGGAGAAAACCACATGGACCTCCAAGACCTTGATCGTTGCCCTCAGAGTGCTCTGCCAGCTCAGATGCCTCAAACTGCAGAAATCAACCTACAGAGGCAGTGCTCCACCCTAAACTTTAGCTCTGTCATGCAGCTACAGTGTGGTTTTGGAAATATCATGGAAATATACATTATGGCTGAGGAAATATCCAGTGGGAACTGAACTCTCTTAGAATTGCCTTTAAAAAAACAGGCATATTTGTTCTGTTTCAGGCTAAATGTCAGAAATTGCATGCGCCTTCCTTGAAAAATTCAAGACATTATAAGGTAAGAGAAGGCTCTCAAAACTCACATATAAATCACGCATCTGCAAGTCTTCACATAAAGCAGCTCTTCCACAGGAAACTTCAGGAAAAGTAATATGCCTTAGTTCCTTAGTCTCCTCTGGAGATTTTGCATGTAAAATCTGGAACTTTCCTTATGAATTGAGATCATATTGGAGACAATTTGGAAATTTCCTCCTTAATCAGAGCTATTTCAAACAGCGAAGGTAAATTAATTTTGAAGTTTCATATGGAGGATGCTTAATTTTAAATTCGCTGTTTTTTAGCTAAAAGGAGACAGATATGAGGACTTAATTGCTTGATAATCGTTAGGTCTAAATTAAGACTGAACAGAAGGCAGAACCACACACACATGAGTAGTCCACACATGGGAATGAGGGGTGACATATGTTTCTGGTGAAAAGCTCTGAGGTGGCCGTGTTGTTCACAGATACATTAGGAGGTAGGTGATGTGGTGCTTTCCATAGATACTAAAAACTAACCACACCAATAAGTTTTGTGGTTGGAGAGAAAAAACATGCAATTAAATGCACTTATACACTTATGTATTGGTAGGTGTTTATACAAACAATTTTACGAGGAGGCTCCATCAAAGAGTCTCTGCAGACTCACTAGCACCAGCATTCACCATTATTTCAGCCACGTCATTCATTGATGTCCAGACTTGCTCAAATGCTGCTTGTTCTCTGCAAGCCTGGTGAGAAAAATGTGCATTTTAAGGCTGTCAGTACAATGGGAAAAAAAGTCTTACTGGTAACGACCTGTGCCTGCTTCCATGGTGCTGGAATTGATTATAAAGGGAGATGGACTTGGTTCTCAATCCCCTTCTGGCCTTAAATACACACTGATTAATGCAGAATAGACCCATTTCCCAGCCCTACTTATTAAAATAGTATCAGAGGAATGATATCTAATCTTCCTAAATGGAGAAGTTAAGCAATAAAGAATTTTGAAGACTGTAATGACAATTAAAATATTAAATCAAAGACAGTAACATAGCATATTGGGTTTTTCTCCCTCTTTGTTTCCTTCCTCGATAGCACCATCAGCTGTCATCTCTCCTCACTGAGAAACCCCTAAACCCCAAGAGATCCTGCTTACTTGAGTAAATTAATTATTTAATGAGTGATAGATTACAAGACACAGAAGTAGATAAAATGCCCCAAGGAGATGATGAAAGAGTAAAAACTGTTAAACCATCTTTGGATGAAGACAGCAGCAAATAGGAAAGTGGTTTTTTAAGCTCAGACCCAAGTGAAGGCTGGAAAAGAAACATTCCTTCTTAGGGCAGTCCTCCCTGTACAGCAGTCACTGTGCTTTGGGATTTTTTTCACTCAGATTCGATTTTTCCTGTTTAGTGTGCTCACAGAGGGATATTATTTTTATATTGAATAGTTTATCTCCTTGGGACATAATGTCCAGAGTGCGTTGGTGACTCAGATTTCTCAGGTAGTGTTCCAATTTCTACTCAGTTTAAAGCATTTAGGTGATGAAAAAGGTCTGTCAGTTATGAGCATTTTAGTACATGTGAGTTACTCTTTACACCCAAACAGGATCTTGCAAGTTATGGTGATGTTAGTTTTTGTACTTGCTTTTCTGGGTGAGAAAAGGAATTATTTCTCTAAAGTAGCTGTCTTTTTTCTGCGTAAATAAACCCAGCAAACAGCAAATGATATACCAAAAAAGCAGTACTTCTGGTCAAACTGATAAATTTAATTTTTCGTGTTTTTCCCCACACCATCCTGAAGAGCTGGCTCCGAAAACACAGAGTGACAGTGCTAAAAGCAGGAAAGAAGGACGGGAGAGCACATTGAGATGGGTAACTCTTCCCTTGGCAGAGCAGAGCTCAGGACTCCTGTGTGTCCCTGCACAGCCTGCTTGTAAGAAGTGAGTAAGCATTGATTGATAACTACAGGTAATTACTCTGAAATCTCTGCAGGGGATGTCACTGGGTGGGTAAAGGACTTCAGAAAAGTAGCTGCAGTCTTCCTGTAACTGAAAAGGCCTGCCTTAGTTACACCTGATGGGCAGGGAGATGAAGGAGAACCCTTAGACAGAGTGTGAAAAGCTGTAGGGATGATAGCAGTGACATGGTTAAAAATCTGCGAGTTACAGGCCTATGAAAGCAAAATCAGGAAGCCAGTGGGCTGTATGGCTAAATTAAAATGGATCTTAAAGGTGGGCATATGAAAGATTTATTTTAATAGAATGGATGAGAGGAAATGAGGGTTGATGGCTGCTGTAAATTGCCACTGACCCAGACAGTCCTTATATGTCCTTAACTCAATCCCTTGAGGCACCAAAAATATCCTTGGAGTCCCAATGAGGGCAGAAATTCAAAGAAGAGGATCCAAAATATAGAAACTGATACATCCAGCAATTGACTCCTGCTTCGGAGATACCAACACTTCCTATGTCATTAATAATGCAGGATACTGTGAACTATACGGTGAATAGGACTAGTAATGAATTTTCTAACAGAAAAGGTAGTTTAATTCACTTCAAGATAGGAGGAAGGAGATTTAGTAAGAAATCTTCGGGTTTTCCTGAGACTACCATTCCATGCCAGCATCTCCAGTTCTCAGGTCTCTGTATCTGGAATCAGGAGTGAATGAATATTGTCCCAAGCAAAATTAATTCATCAAATAATTGTTTGATGCTAATAGAAAAAAAAGTGGATCTTGACCAGGGCTGTTTTCTCTGAACTGTGTTGTTATCTCTTTGTATATTTATTGGTAGGCTGTTTCAGTGATCCTTTCTGTAGCAATTGGCTATGTGGTGATTTTGGACAGCCCATAAACCTGTCATCACAATCAATGAACACTTTAGAAGCCCAAATCAGGAAGCTGTAACAGATGGTAGGACACATAGAATTATAGAATATACTGAGCTGGAAGGGACCCAACAGGATCATCGAGTCCAACTTCTTGCCCTGCACAGGACATCCCCAAGAGTTACACCATGTGCCTGAGAGCATTGTCCAAGCACTTTATTTCAGACAGGCTTGGTGCTGTGACCACAGCCTGACGGGCTTTTCCAGTGCCTGACCACCCTCTGGGTGAAAAACCTTCTCCTGATATCCAACCTAAACCTCCCCTGACTCTGCTCTGTCCCAATCCCTCGAGTCCTGTCACTGGTCACCAGAGTCAACAGATCAGTGACTGCCCCTCCACTGCCCCTCTTGAGGATGTTGACGACCACAGTGAGATCTCCCCTCAGTCTCCCCTTCTCCAGACTGAACAGACCAAGTGCCCGCATCCACTCCTCACATGGCTTCCCCTCCAGACCCTTCACCATCCTCCAGGCCTCCTTTGGACACTAATTGCTGAATGTCTTTTTTAAATTGTGGTGCCCAAGACTGCACACAGCACTCGAGGTGAGGCTGCACCAATGCAGAGTAGACTGGGGTCATACTGTGTTTGTATTTCTTGTCAGCAAACAAATGTAACTTTCGTTTAAAAAACCAAAACCAAACAAACAAAAACAAAAACCAAAACAAACAAACAAACAAACAAAAAAAAAAAAGAAAAAAAACAAAAAAAACCCAACAAACCTTTATTTTCAAATAAAGCTGGAGTCCCAGTGGTATACCCACCTCTACCCTCTGTGTTTAAGAGTTACACAGAAGGATGTTTCTGGTGAGTAGGCTATGGTGGAAGAGAAGTCTGAAGTTCAGCTGTCAGAATACACTGAGGACCTTTTGCAAGCTGTTTGCTCTTTCATTTTAAACAGCAAATTGTTCTTGAACCTTAATATATGCACATATATTTTCCTCCAAAAATTAGCAGTTATTCCCATTCTCTTCTCTATTTTCATGTATAAGACATGAATGTAGTAACATAAAAAACTCAGGAGTAACACTTTTTGCCTTAGTGAAATACTGCAACACGATGATGTCACCAGGTTAAACCCTTTTACCTTGAATGGGACATGAATAATTCAGGCCTTCAAATTATTGTTCAGCCACATAACCTTGTCTGTCAGTCAACAAAGGCCACTCTTTCTGTCCCCATCCAAGTTTAATAGGTGTTGATTCCACTCCTCCCCACAGTCTTTTCTGCCAGAAACTTAAATTTACATGGACATGCTGTTTAGCTGGAGTGACTTGTGTATGTGCAGGTCTCCACCTGACAAACTTTGTCTCTTCCTATTTCATCAGTGGCTATCAACAATCAAGATACATGAAAGCTTTGCTGACTGTGCATTATTGAAGTAATAATTAAATGCCTCATTTGAGCTTGCTTCTTTGGGGAAAAAAAAAAAAAAATCCAGTGAGGAATTATTTGCAAATTGTAGCATTTCCAAATGCTACAAAGTGTGGTTGTGAAATTTATGAAGAAAATACATCCTGGCTCATAAACACTTGCAAATGATTATTTGATGAGCTCATTTTATAATCACTGCTGGGGTCCAAAGAATTATGGTGATAATCTTTCAATTTATAATTCCTCTAGGTCTAGATTCTTTACTAACTGAAAACAAGTAAAATATATTAAAGAAATAAGATAAAAGGGATTCACATCTTCAGTATTTGTTCAGTTTGATGCCATTCATGCAGTTCTGAACATGAACTGGTAAAAAAAAATCCTTAATATTTGGCTCAGACGCAACTCACCAATCAATTATCTTCCTTGATTTGAATATAAGGTGGCATAAATCCCTTTGTCATTATGTTTGTACAGCAGTTCTCATGAGGGGGTCCTGGTCCACAGCTGGGATTCCTGGGTGCTATTGGCACAAACATAGGAAAGACCTTGTCCCAAGTGATCTCTTGCCTGTCAAATTAGATTCATAAGAATTCAAAAGCAGCGAATTAGGTCTGAAGTAGGACGAGCATCCAGGCAAAACAGATTACCTGCCCTATCTCTGAATGTTACAATGTTTGCAAACCTTGTTCATGTTTCTTCTTTGCAGCTTTAAATTTCTTCACTCTTCTATTCTTTCATGCTTTACTCCTCAGGCATTTATTGTGGCACAAAGAGAAAATATGGCCAGATATGATTTCTATGGTTTACTCCTTTGTCTGGTTTGACAACCACGAAATTTCAATGGTCATCAAATTAATCTCATCCAGTGTAGCAGCATGACTGATGGATGTATTGAGGGTAATTTAATTCTGGTTATCCACAAGATCAGAAGAGAAGAGAGGCACTTTAAGGGTGCTTTCCCCTTAGACAATGACAATGGCCAAATTGCCTATATCTTGAATTACTATTCAGTTGCCTTTTTCTGACCCATTTAAAACAGTTAGATACCTCCTCTGCTGCTTCTGGCACCTGCAATTCCTTGGAGTTTGCAACCCTTTAGTAGTTACGTCTCTTCAGGCTCAAAGCAGCAGCGCAGCAGCAAGGCTGTCCTCCATGACAAGAAAACACAGTTTTTGTAGCTTCCCTTCACTGCTTTTACGGGCAAATAAAAAAAAAGCAGACAATCTGCATTACAAAATACTTCATAGCTCATTTGAAGACACGGGAAAGTTATTGGGCTGTAAACACAGGTTTAACCTGTATTACATGACCTGTAATAGCAGCTGTAAATTTCCCAGCCTATTTGGAAGCAATTCAAGTCAGCGATGTGGAGGTGAGTGAGCAACATGGGAGGAGAGAGAGAGAGAGAGAGGACAAAGGTGCAATGCTTGGCTTGAAGGCTGGACCTCTCCAAATTTTGCTAAAGAAAGGCGAAACTAATGATGTTTTTCCATTGTTTGAAAATCCTCTCACAGTTCAGTTAGTTAAGGTAGACAATCTGTAGCCTTACATTTTCACTATGGGACCACCATTAACTTTTGATGTTCTCTTTATCAGGCTGTGCATTTTTCTTTTTTTTTTTTTTCGCTACTATTATTATTATTTAAATTTTATAAATCTAAACTTCAATCAAATACAAAGTTTTAGGTCCACAAAAAAAAAGAAAAAAATATTTTATACATGATACCACTCAGGAGTCAAATTTTGGGGGTCCTGATCTTACAGATAACTTAACAGGTTTTATGTCGACCTTCTAAGCCAGAGTAAAATGGCGTTCTCAGAATGTCTTCGAGGGATATTTTGCCCTCAGAGTATTCTGGATATGAATATTCTGGATGTGAAATTAAATTAAAAACTCCACCTGGTCCCATTAGCCCACCTTATTCTTGAAATAGCTTCTCACACAAGGGTTAGAGGCCAGTGTTTGCGGGCAATGAAATTGTTTGCATTATTGACAGCAACCTCAGACATTTAAATTGATAGGCATTTAAATTTATAGGCATTTCTGAGGGAAAAAAAAATCCCCACACTGTGACATTGGAAGTGATGTCAGGTTTCTGAAGGAAAACAAAGTTCTCAGTGTGTGACTTTGTAGATAAAACAGTGAAGATGATTGCCACGCTTAAATAATAATAAGAAAGCTTCAATTTTGGTTTCTACATATCATATTAGACCTGCAGATTCAACATGAGATGCAAGAGTGAATTTTCTCTAGAGAAACCACGCTTTCTTGGTGGTTTATCATAATGGTTAAGGTACGACTAGAGGTAGACACTGTTGTCAAACAGCTGTCAAGGTGCTGGAAACACTAGCAATTAGAAATCTGGAAGGTGAATTAAAATATAGGAACAAAAAAAATCATCTGCTTCCTAAAAATTCATAATTTTTTTTTTATTTTAGAAACAGAGAGTAATTCAAAGGCAATAATTCTGATTTGCATCTAAAAGAGAAAAAGTGGGTAAAGGGATAGAGGGGAAAAACAGAGACAAGGGGAAAAAATGTTAAAAAAAATTAATACAAATACAAAAAGGTGAAATATAAAGATACGAGAAAGCAGGAGTGAAGGGTGAACAAGTAAGGACAAAACAAATGTCTTTTATCATCGCCATGACCCTAGAAGGTGACCCAGATAAATACTACAAAGGTTGTGGAAGTGACATAATTGCCAAAACACTTAGAGAAGTACTGGAAGCTAATGGAAATATGGAAGTATTATAGTTGCCATGCATGGACACAGAAAGTCTAGGGCAGAAGTACACCATGAAGTCAGTAAAACCCTACACATGAGCACAGCTTTTTTGAGAGCAAACAGAGAGGAGGCAGCTCAGTGAAACATGGGAAAAGCTGCCAAAGTCTCAGCATCTGAGGAACCATCACCTTTCAATTAAAAATTCCAAACTTCAGACTCATGCCTTGAATTGGAAAAATAAACACTGTGAAATCATGAAAAGCTTCAAAATCTCCCATTCTATTCTAATTTTTTTTTTTTCTGGTATTGCATTATCAGATAGTCTCTATTATTCTGGTCTTGAGGAGTTTTTTTTTGTTCACAAGCATTGATTAATTTTAAACACGGGTGGAGCAGGACATACATCATACCTTCATATCGCATTTTATTCTCCCTCATGCAACATGCAGGCCTGGGGTTTATTTACCTCACGCTATCCACACCCTCCAAACTTGCCAACTCTTTATGGACTTTTGCATAATGCTCATCACTGCAGTATCCTAATGCCTGTCAGACAGGCACTAACTCACCTCTGGAGCCCTTCTGTGAGGTAGGGCAGCATTTCCCATTCTCTTTGAAGCTGATATTGAGATGAGCCACTGGCTGTCATTATGTGCGATGAAAATTCAAGAGCCTGTTTCAGACAGGAAGAAATCAAAGGAGTTTCTCTGTTAACTTAATTGGGCTTTGAATCACCCTGCGTATCAAGAAATTCTCATTGTTTGGTTTACATCAGCTCAGAGTACATCTGGGTTGGCCACTAGAATACTAATTCCATCATTTTATGCTGTGCTAAACTTACAGTAATACTGTCTGTAATAATGAAACCTAACTAGTACTTTAAAAAAACCTCTTAATCTGAGACTTGCTCTGGCAGCCAGACCAGTGAGGTTCTATTTCCCAGAGGCAGTTTGTACACAGTCACCCTCTTTTAAAGCCTAAGATGAATTCCTGTCCTTTCTGTTTGCATGCTCCAGAGAGGAAATTGTTGACTTGACCCTTATAGACACCACCTAAAGAGAAAAAAACTCAGGACAGCTGCATACAACCCCCCTAAGTCTGCCTTTCTCTGCAGGAATGACTGCTCACAAAGCGATGCACCTGGCTGTACATGGCTGGATTGACTCTTTCTATATTACAGGACAAGTAGAAATCATTTCACCTTACAGACAGGGCCAAAAGCTGGTTCTTTAAACTAAGCCGGGTGCCTGGGCTCTCTCAGTTGTCACATGAAAGACTGGCACCATGAGAGTGATCCACCTTGTTTGCTGTGAGGGTGACTGAGCTTTGGAGCAGGCTGTGCAGGGAGCTTATAGAGCTTCCTCCCTCTGGAGATGGTCAAGAACCACCTGGACAGGATCCTCTGCATTCTGCTTTACAGGGGAGTTGGACAAGATGATCTCCAGAGGAACCTTCTAGCCCCAACCACTCCGTGGATTCATCTGAAGTGAGCTGCCTCTCTTTCCTCATCACAGTTTCTCTAATAATGCATTATGGGACACTGTTCTAGTATAAAGATTACTGATACATTATTGCAGAGCTCAGTTTTGACCATTTCCATTTAAAACTCTTTGCCTTTTAAATGACATTTTCTTTGCTTCTGATATAAATAGCAAAACAAACAAATTAGCAAACCTGCATGCAGTTACAAGAAACATTATTCCTTGTTTTGATTAGGGGCTGTTCTAAAATCCTAATGTGCCCACAGCTGTTGATAAACATTCGGTGGAGTCTGTTGTCTTTAAGGAACCTTGAATTTAGCATGAGCATGGCTTGCACTTCTAATTAGGGGATCTCTGGCACCTGATCAGAGTTTAATTCACATGTCTTAAAACAGTTAATATATAGTGGCATTCAAGCTGAGGGTAATCATCCACAGTCTGCCCATACAAACGATACAAGTGAAAAATGTGTCACTTAATGAGCCTGAATCAAACCTCAGTTAAATCAATGTACAACATATGCAAACAACTGTCCTCGACATTAATAGGGTTACCGTGGATTTACCACTGGCGCAACAGATTGGGATCTGTCCCATTACCTTGCCTTAATTATGCATTGCTGTTACAATCTAATTATCTCCCTGATTGTCTTCTGACCATTACAGATGTATCTGTGCACCCAACACCAATCCTCCTTGTCATCCACGCTCATTAATATCAGGGGAACACCAGGACCAGCTTACAGCACCCAGCAGTAACTCATCAAGCCCAAACTTCTTCTGAGTAAGTGTCTGGGAAGAAGTAGAACAAGGTAAACATGTTTAATACAGAAAGGAGTCAACAGAGGGGGACATTCAGGCAATTCCATCTGAAATAATAATATTCTGAAGTTTACGAGACTGTAGGATTTGGTTAACACAGAAGAAATATTTCAGGTGGAAATAACAGAAATAGTTGTTTTAAAAATAATTTTAACTTCTTTACTGACAGCTTGAAGAAGGCCAGATCATCAGTCTATTTTTCCAAGGATTTTGAACAGGAAAATGAACAAAATAGGAAAGTAAAATTTTCAGGTTGTTTTTTTTTCCTTAAGCATGTCTCTTCTTCATTTCAAAGTGTAGTTTCTTGCTTAGAAAACCGTCAAGCAGTAGGAGTTTTGGAAAAGAAATTGCACATAGTTAATAGATGTAATTTATTGATTATAAATATTAATTAATATATAAATAATTACATATATTATCCAGAACAAGACTTCTCCTTAAGCCTGAAAGTTTTTTTCATTTTTGCTAATTACAAAAGAGTAATAATTTGAGATCTATTGCAAACCATTTTCTTTTTATGAAGTCCAAGCTTTTGTGGCTAGATGATGAACAAAATAGTCCCTCCCACAACTTTCCAAACACCTGGAACACACAAAGCCTTAGTGTCCCGCACTGAGAGGTGTTTACAGGTGGGGGAGTGCTTGAGGGCCTGGACAAATAATCTCACCCTGTAACATGTATTAAAGTAAAAAAGACAGATAGAACCCACTATTTCAGTGTTGCCTGAGCACTTCTCTCTCAGCATCCACAGCTGATGCTCCTCGGCAGCTGCTCCATCACTGCAGAACAATCCCAGGGAACTTTCAAAGGGTTTAGGAAGAAAAGATTGGGGGGAAAACAGAACTAAGAAATGAGGAGGAGGAAGACAAAATAGACGAAAAGGGTTGTAAGGGGTTACAATAACAAACCAACAGAAACAGCAGGTGTTACTCTGTGCCTCTGTAGATCCACTAGCAAGGAGGATGTGAGCACACCCAGCAGCACAGTGCTTGTCATGGGCAGTTATCAGGTCTAAATCCAGGTTGAAAGACTTTCCCCAATCTCCCTCTCCGAAAAAAACCAAAAAATCAGGACCTCTCTATCCTTTTATGTGCAAGTCATAACCTAAAATATTTAAAAGACAACAAAAGTATTATTAATAACATGAAGCTTCTGATGCATGCACCAATGCAAGTGTTGAATTCAGTAGAGCTGTTTTGGTACAAAGCTGCACTATCAGAGTGGTGAATAGAGTTTAGGTTTGTGCAGTGATGGGCTTTTAAGCTCACAGAAGCAAGCAAATCAGAGCTGAGCAAGTGTAATGAAGTATTTTTTTTTTTTTTTGTATATGCATTTTGAAATTCAAGAGCTGTTCTTATGACTAAAAGAGCTGCCTTATGAATGAAAACAGGGAAGACCAGAGAAAGATTTATTTCCTATATGCTTACTGTATTTTTCAGTTATATATATTTAATTTCATAACCTCAGGAGTAATAACAGGAGCAAATATTTTGCTAGGCTAATGCATTATTAATCGTAGAATAAAGTCAGGGAACCAGACAACTTTGGCACCTTATTCTAAGACCACATGAAAAACGCTGCACATAAATGACAGTCAAAATACGCAGCCTGGCATCTTATTGAACACAGAACATGATGTGTTGCAAAACCAAGAAGCAGCCCTGATTTATCCAGTGGAACTTGACATTTCCTACAGGCCAGCATTGGCTTAACATTAATTAAAGCTTCACATGAGTGTTATCTTTTTTTCCCCCCCTATTGTTCTCACGGTGTGCAACCTATTTTTTTCTGAAATGCTGCAGTTTGTGGATATGTATAAACCTGAATGACAGAGCTGGATAGCTGACTCCAAATGTCAGGATGACTGTAGGTAATCAAAACAGAGACTTCTCCTTTATTAATAATGTTACATGAAAGTGCATGAGAAACCTGTGGCCTTCAGAAGGTTTGAGAGAAGGGTGGATTTTAAAGAATGAAGTAAGTAAGAATGGGGAAAAAAATTCATAGCATTTCCTCCCCTGCTGACTATTACTTCCTTTCCTGTCTATAAAGAATAAGAAAAGAAAGCAATCTCTTTCCTTTAAACTTCAGTTGACAATATTATGACATTTTTTCCTGGGTCTTTGAAATTCAGAATATAAATTTGTCGATTCCTGAATGACACACGTGTACTGCATCACCAGTGCTTCCTGTACAAATAATTAGTGCTCTTTGTGCCTTTTGTTTTGTACCAAGTGTTAAATGACAGCTTCAGTTTTTGCTATGCTCATATAACACTTAACACAATGATGAAAAAAAAAAAAAAAGAAATTGACTAACATTTGTCTTGTATAACTCTAACCTGTTGAAACTATGTGTTTCTAGTCATATCCCATTATTTAAACTGTCTCTACAGTCTTGGGAGAGAGCATGGTATCACCAGAGAGGAATTCATCCTGTCCTAAAATAGATGTTTAAAATGTGAGCCATGAATCATTCTCTGAAGAGACCTTTTTCTCTCCTTTCATTAGAGAGGAAATTTAGGTGACTACTTTAATGAAATAACTAATTTTTATATGGCTAAGTTAGGCGAGGTGAATCTAAGATGAAAGGAAGAACATTGCAGATCCAATTATATATTCTTTTTTTTTCTTGTTTGTAAACCTGAAAGGAACAATTCCCTATTAAGGTCCACATGCATGTCTGCTGTCTGTGAAAAACGATTCAAGACAGGCACAACACATGAATGTTACACAAAAAAATGAATCAGGAAACAGAAAGGGAGAAGTGTCAAATTTCTATACACCTACTAATAACCTAGGGCTAGTTTAAAAATAAGCTTAAACTATCAAATCCATGCAATACATGTAATATTTAGAAATTGCTCTAGGTTTCTAAAGGGAAAATATCTTCCTAGCATTCCCATTGGTTAAAAACATACATCTTGGCAAACTGTACCTTTGATTCTTCTCATGATTTTGAGGAAGTAGCCGGGGGTATGTCCAGACTGTCTAAATTCCAGTCAAGTCCTATGTTACTCAATACAGAAATCTTAGAGTTTCAAATACCTCCTTTGGAGGGTTTGTGGAAGGTGTGTGACACAAAGCAATTTATGTCCTCCCCTTGTATCCTTTGTAGCCTAATTTCCCCATCTGTAAGATAAGTGCTGTGATACTTATTTCTCTTGTAAGACTATAAAAGGTTTCTATCCTAACTCCCAGCATTTGCCTTTAATATGCCTTTTATGGGAGACAAAAATAAAATATATTGTAAATTATTAATGCAGTCATATTTCTGGAGCTTCCTTTTATGGAATAGCATGAACTAGTAAAGAATAAATATAAATTCATATATTGAAAAAACACACCATATTAAACAATCCCCCACCATTTTTAGGAATCATTTTAATTATTCATATATTAAATTTTGAAATTATTCTCCAGCTTTGAGAAGAATGACATAAATTTCTTTGTGATTGGATGGCAATTGACAAAATATAAGGATTTCAGTTGTCAGCATTTTATTCATCCTATAGTTCTATTCATACAATATTTATACCAGACTACTGAAAACTAACAAACATTACTCTGTGGCAGTAGGAAGACTTCATGATAAGTGAAGAGCTGGAAGGAAAAACAGAAGAACTATTTTCTCACTTATTTATTCTGAGAAAATAGAATTGGTATGAAGGCTCCCAGGTAAGGCATTTTACTCCAAGACATGGAAAAATTGTTTCCTTGCAGTGACTGAGTGAATGCTGGAGTCAACCTCACCTCTAGTTACCACCTATGTATATTTGAAGAAATGCAATCTGGCCCCAAGTCTAACCTTCTGTGTAGAGATGGAGACCCACAGATGAGCAATGAACTGAGCTTTAGCATCCATATTCAGGTAAAAGAAAGAGTGGAATTTTTTAAGAGATGTTTTTGCCACTGTATTGTCTTATAGTGTGGGATATGGAAGGTGTTAATGTGCAGATTTTCTGAGAGAAAAATATCTGCAAGGTTGACAGAAGAACATGACAAAAAAAGATGTAATAATGTGTATACTAGGAATTGTTCACATTGAGAAATGATCCCTATTGCTAACTCCTGTATGAGCAAACAGGGAGCTACAGCCCCATCCTCCAAGCATTTATGGTCTTCTAATCTATCTCACTGAGTTATGAGGACCCTTCAAAGGAAAAGATATATATCTGTGAATGTTTTGGGAAACAGTAATTTAAGCGAGTCTGGAAGTATAAGTCTGACATTTGACATTAGACTGATTTTCTTTCTTTCTTTCTTTCTTGAATTTGTGCTCAGCTACAGGTTCTATATGCCCTCATTTCCATCTCCGCTCTCAAGACTTTTGCACCTTTCCCAGGCTTGTCACGTATCTTTAATCTTACTTCTTCCATTGTTAATTTTCCCCATGCAATTCCTCTTCCCTGTCATGACACCTGAAGCAATCTCTGGGGCATCTCCACATGCCCCCAGTCCTTACTGAGGGAGAGGAGAGAGACATTTTGAAAGAGCATATTTAAGGATCTCTGGGAACATAAAAATGTAAGGCCAGCTATAGCAAGGCAGAAAGATCCTTGTAGTGTCTCCAACAGCAGTCAGATCTGGATGCCAATGGAAAAGTGCAATGTCAGGGCAAGCATGTCTGATTCCACCTCTAATCTCTCTCCCAGGTGCTCATTAACAGGGTGCTAAACATTTTTTGAGACAGGAGTGCTTTCCATGCATTTACTGGATGTGCTCGGATTTTCTTATTGCAATCTTTTCCAGTCTCCTCCTAATCCCTTGTCAAATTTTTGCATCTGCAACATCCCAGGGAAGTGGATTCCACGGCTGAATTTCTCTGCTTGTATCTAGAAAATCCCAGGAAGAAATATGCGCTAGGAGTACACTGGAGTAGCAAACGCATGACTAATAATTGCCCTCATAAATGGGACAAATCTGGAACAAATACATGATATTCCGTAGTGCCGGTGGGGAAGACCTAGTTGGTAAATCTTTTTTTGATCCCTAGGTGAGATCTGAATTTTCCTTCATGTAGCTGAACAGGTTGAGAACTTCGTGCATGTGTTGGGCCTGCCTCAGCAGCACACACTGCTGCTGTTTGGCCAACAGGCTCTTTATCAAAACCTCTGTCCCTCAGGCCTCTTGGAGAGTTCTTTTCTCTCCTCATCTCATGGAAATGTAGATGTGGGAGAAGACAAGAAACGAGCATTCCTTAGGTTTCGTAATGTCTCATCTATTTTGTGTAAATGTGAGAAAGAGAAATTACTCTACTCTGCAGTGCTCTCTTAAACTGGCATTATTTTTACTGATAGCGAGCAAGACTCACCCTCCAAGCATAACTTAAGCCCCCCCCCCCCATGTGTCTGCTCTTGCTTTTGGGGTGTGCAACATCTCAAAGTAACTTTTTTTTCCTCTGGAGAAGAGTGATGATCCCTAAATTGCACATACGGCAGGATTATCCTCAAAATGGAAGAAATAGCCAACCAACCAGGCTAACGTGAGTGCTGTTAGAGCTAGCAAATGTAAAATAAAAAGTCTGCAGAGTAACCTTATTATTGTTTAGTCAAAGGATCGGACTCCCTTGGAATTATTCCGTTAATGCACATTTACAGAGCAAGAGGCTTGCAAATATAGATGCCAAGGGAAAATTGGAGCAGTGAAAATACCTAACACTCAGGATTAAGTGAGTGTTAGATAAGAAGAATAAGGACAAAAGAGTAGGAAGAATAAGGAGGGAAAATCTGATAATGGAGCTAGAGCAGAAAAAAAAAAGGAATGCTGTCTTGGTTTTAAGGTGACGTTTCCTGTCACCCTTTTCCCTCCCTCCCTTGACTGAATGTAACCATTAATTGTGCGAATCGAAGAGTTGCAATGGCTAAATTGGACAGGAACCTCAGGAAGTCAGAGCGTTCCTGCTTGTTAAAGCTACTGACACGTTTTACGGTTCTGCAAAATGTCAGAGTCCATCATGCTGTAACTTTGCTGCTGAGCATCCTGTCCCTCGTAAAACACTCACAGCTGCCTTATGAAACTTCCAGCTAAAACCTCGAATCTGCAGCAGAGTCAAAACTTCCCCCTCCTCTTCTCCCTTCCCTTTATATTCTCGCTTACAAGCTTGTCACAAGCCTGTGGCCTTTTTTTTTTGTCCCTTTTACTGCGTTCATTTTTTATTTTCTTCTCAGGTAGAACTGTAGGCTCAGAGAACGTGAGTGACAGCAACCTCTGTGGCTTTCCTACCATTGCAAAACCTCAAATTGGTGGAAAGGGGCAATTAAAGTAACCACTAGGGTTTAACAATTGGCATTTGGCATCTGCTGTGCCTCTATGGCCATGCACAGCTGTCTGCCTTCCAAGAGAAACACAGGAGTTTGTAGCATCTGTAATCCCAGTGAACTGAGCTCTCTCAAGCATGCTGTGATGGCAACTTCATTTCATTCTGCCTTTTTCGTCTCCAAGGATGGCACCTCTCCAGAGGGGATTCATACCACAGAAAGGCTAGAGAGGTATTTTAAGCACTGCCCTAAACAATGAACTCCATCCACCGCGTAACACAACCAATTCTGAGTGTTTCTGTGATCTAGTAGCAGTTGTAATATTTCATCACGTAAAAATTCTGTTTGTATTTGTTTGGAAAAATACTTTTGTATTATGGTGCACTGTGCTAGGGTTTCATAGAATCAGAGAATGGTTTGGGTTGGATGGGATCACCTTGTTCCAACTCCTCTGCCATGGGCAGGAACGCCTTCCACCCGACCAGGTTACTCAAAGCCCCATCCAGCCTGGCTTTGAACAGTCCCAGGGATGAAGCATCCACACATTCCCTGGGCAACCTATGCTGGGGCCTCAGCACCTTCACAGTCAAGAATTTTTTGCTTATGTCCAATATATATTCCCTCTTTTAGTTCAAAACCATTTCTCCTTGTCCTGTTGGTACAGGCCTTGCTAAAGTGTCTCTGCCCATCCTTCTTATACGGCTCCTTTAATTATTGAAAGGCCACTACAAGTTCTTCCCAGACCCTTCTCTTCATCAGGTTGAACAACCCCAACTCTTTCAGCCTTTGATCATAGGGAAAATGTTGCAACCCTCTGATTCTAATAAAATTTTGGGGTTGATATATCCTTATATTTTAGTAACTAGATTTTTTTTAGCATTTTTTTTATTTTCTTAGCCTGGAAGTTGATAACCTTCACTTTTCTTTGCATTTCTTCTTCATGATTGTTCTGGGAAGAAATATTCTTTCTGGAGTGACCTAGGATCCATTTAACAAATGTCATAAAAATGTGTCAATAAAAACTCTTCCCTATCACACAAAACATCTAGTGAAGGACCTAAAATGAATCTATAGATATCTTATTCATACAATGACTGCAAGGAAGGCATCATTATGCCCATTCTAATAATTGAAAAATGAGTAAGGAGAAATCCTTTGCTGTACTCCCGCACCAAATCTGGTGCACAAGATGGAAAATAAGAAACAAGACTTCTCTTTTCCTGTCCTGCAAGTGATTTCACCTTTTTCATGCCTAACATTGAGATTAGTGTATATTCTCAGGAAGATCGCGACATCACCTCCAACACCTTTTGAGTTAATGCTGAATTGTTATGAAAGCAAATGCTGAGTCCTCTGCTATGAAATGTAGTTTGTAAAATTTCTGTTGTGGTCTCACTTGTCACCCTAATTCAAGCAGAGGCATCTCTCTCATGGTTTTAATAACAGGATCTTTACACCTGCCACGATGACCAAGACCACAGAAACAATTTTGTCCACCAGCTTTACATGATGTTCTGTCCCAGGAGCTATACCCACCCTAGAAATCTAAACAGGATCACAATACTATCCTGAGTACTGTGCTGTACTGAACTGTGTTTAAATCATAGCAGTCAATGGCTGGCATTCTTCCTGTGTGTCTTTAGTCCAGGACAATTTATCGCAAGTATTCAAAAAGATGTACAGCATGACAAAACAATGTCCCCACTAGGCAGCAAGTACCAAGCCACGTGGAGCTCTGGGGAGAAAGCAGATTTCGCTGCACAGTGCAAACTGCTGCAGAGTTATGGAGCCTTGAGAATGGGATCCATTTTTGGGTAGTAAAGGTGTGGGTAGGGTCCCACTACCCAAGCAATCTCCAAGGCTGCTCCAAGTTAATGAAAGTAAAAGATGTGTTTTCACCAGTCATGTCACATCTAGGGATAATTGGTAGTGAAAGGATCAATGTTTCCCCAGAAATATCAACTTAAAATGGTGACATTTGAGAAGCTCCAGTGAGCAGTAACTAAGGAAGAAATATGGAAAAAATCTCCTGCCACATCATTCTCCAAACAGAGGATGCATTTTTCCATATGTTTTGAGTCTCACATTGAGAGATCAAAGAGAATATTATTATTATTGTTATTATTGTTGTTACTATTATTATTATTGTCATTATCATCATCATCTTAAGGCTGAGCATCTGTGAGTGCATATGTACGTGGTAGATCTATTTTTAGGAATAACGTCATATTATAGACATGTACAAAAATATATCTGTAGAGGAGCAAGCCTTTGTGTGCCTGTGTGGTAATCATAATCAGTCACACTGTATTTCTGCCTTGGGGTACACAAGCTGAAAGAAAGGTTGAGAACACTGTTATAGATAATCCTCTGTAATGATTTTCCTTTCTTCAGGACAATCTTGACAACAGCACCTTGCCCTAGGAAAGTTTTCTTTGATCCATTTTGTGACTGAAATACAAATTCCCTATTTTTCGTTTGCCTCTCTTCAAATTAATGATCCCTGCAATAAGGATGCCCTGCCCAGGAGTGGTTTCTTCAAACAGATTAGAAGAAATAACAAAGCTAAAACCCAGGATCAGGAATTGGGTCTGAAAGGTGGAAGAATGCTTGGTCTTTATTTGCTTTTCTTTCTGCTTTTTCGAGGATGCTGTCATGTCCTGTTACACAGATCATCTATTTGATATTACTCCACTTATCAAAGATATAGGCAGGCAACACTGTTAGCAGCTAAGGAGAGCTGAGGATTTTTAAGGGATTATAGACAAAATTTTCATGAAATAATTATGCAAAGTAGTGTATGAACGTGCATACAGAAAGCAAGCTGTTAGCAGATCTCATTGGCTTGGTGAAGGTATTTACAGTTTGGTAAAAAATATGTCTTTTCGTGTCTGTGTAAAAGAATGTGATAAATCTGTCCACTGCTGATACAGCTACACAAAAGTAAAAATGGCTGTGAGTGTTAGAGAACTGACTGCCAACCAGGTAGCCTAAAGACAGCCTTTGTTCCAATAGAGATACTAGATAACATTCATGATTTTTGCATATGTGTAACTGATTTAACACAGAATCACGGGAGACCCAGACTCCTCTGGAGCTTCATGCAGCAAGAGATGACTGAAATATTTCCCCTGCATAAAACAGCAGCACACACCCATACTTAAGAAATTGAATCCCTCCCTTTATGGCCTGGGCATGTTTTTCCCTTACTCTGCCCTTCTGAACTCAGCTTAAAAAATCAAAGTACTTATAAAACAAACAAACAAACAAACAACAACAAAACAACAAAACCATCGACAGGACTTTCTGGATATCAAGCTGTTTTCCTGATTTTTTTTTTTTTCCTTTTCCTTAAAAATAGGCAGCTGATCAAGGTGGCATGAGTTTCAGTGTGAGGACTCTAGGACATCTTGGCTGACTACTTGTTATCCCTCAAGTTCCCCCAGCATCCATGCTGTAACCGGAAACGAGAACAAGTATTACTTAACCATATCTTTTTCGAGTTCATATTTCTTCACCTACAATTTTCCTTCAGCAAAATCAGTAGTGTTTCCAGGAGAGACCATCTGGAAATATAAGTCTGAGTTCTCACAATGGCTGAGGCTGGACAACACTTTCAGGTGTGTGGTGATTATTGGGGCTGTCCTGTGCAGGGCCAGGAGTTGAGCTTTGATGATCCTTGTGGGTGCTTTCCAGATCAGAATTCTCTATAATTCTATGATTTTCTAATAGAAGGATCATTGAAGACCTACTAGTCCAAACCTCTGCTCAAATGTGGTCACCTAAAGCATGTTGCTCAGGGCTGCATTCAGTCAGGCTTCGAATAACTTCAATGATGGAGACTCCACAACCTCCTTGGGCAACCTGTGCCAGTGTTTGACAATCCTCACAGTAAAAAAGAAATAAATAATGGTAATAAAAATAATAATAATAATAATAATAATAATCTGTGAATAAACTATATTCAAGGTGCTGCTGCTGCTGTTATTAGTATTGTTATTTTTCTCATACTTGCAGTAAGCCAGTAATAACTCAAAACAAATCATCAGTTGACACTTGAATGGAACAACAGTAAAGAAAAATAATGTAAGAGTATTTGGGGCCAAATGAATCTCAATTCTGAACAGTATAAAAAAGAAATAGAAGTGGATATCTACAAGCCTTTCCTAGAAATGGGTGTTTTCTGTTAGTACAATTCTGTCCTCTAACCACTTGACCACTTTTTCTGTGCACACTAGAAAAAGCTATTTCTTAGATAATCATAGTGATTTCCTGATTGTAAATTAAGAAAAACTATACATATAGACTCGTATTCCTTTGGTATTCTCTTGAGATGAATTATGCTAAGGGATTTATCTCCTAGTTTTGACTCCATTGTTATAGAAAGCAAAGTTAAAAATGACTCTGCAGTGTCAAGCAAATATAGAAGTAAACCCCTCATTTACAGGTGAATGGCTGTCAGGTTGTTGGGATTTTTTCCCAATGAACAGACGTTGATAACAGAATTATATTATTAATAATTAATGGTAATTGCTACCTATATATTTCTAAGTTTTACATCACTGTCTCCTTCTAGCATAAGATACATTTCAATGTGGTCAATGCTGGTTTTGGCTTTATCAGGACAAGTCAGCCTTTAACTACACAACACTGTTTTAAGAAGCTTGTACACTTTCCATACTCAATTAATCTCAAGTCTGTCTCTGGAGCACATGCTATCAAATGTAAGCACACAATGGCTTTCTGATGTGGATTCCAGGTTACTCGACATTTAACTGGCCTCACTAAACTTGTTTTAGGTATATTTTTCATGAGTTATCACTCTTATCAATATTTTTGTTAATTTTCTTCCTTGTGTGTCTGAATTTGCTGATGGTAATTTCAGACTTTTCCCTCCAAGGGAGAAAATGTATAACTAATCTAGCAAATATGATACTGCTGTTTTACTACATAGCTAGAGTAAATGTTAACTTTCAGGAAGGTTTGCAGTTTATTGCTACAGCAAGAAAGGGAGCAATGCAATTAACTGGCTTTTAATTTTTTTTTTAAGCCCTTTCTTCCAGTGCCTGGCTTTGCAAATTGAAGTAAGCTTGCTTCAATAGTAAATCTGGGGATTTTTACTGGCTTAAATTAGGAGAAAGGTAGACGAAACCAAGCAATTTCATGTGATAAACAGGTTAAATGACTCTTGCCCAGGGCTACCGAGTGTGTATGCAGAGCCATAATATGTTTGTAATGCTTTGTTTAGAAAAAAAGAACATTATGTTGATATGTAAGTAACACAGAATTAAATCAACATGGAAGCTGTGGTGCTTGTTTCATGTTTTATTATCCTTCTGACATAACAGACAGTGTCTTCTTCTCAGGGAAGACTGATTTTTGGGGACTAAAGCTGACAATGTTAAAGAATAATGAGTTAGGGTTCCCAAAAAGAAGATGAGGCAACTTTATATTCCAGGGGCATTTAAGCTCAAATTGCTGCTGACAGCATCATTATGAAATACTTATTCATGTGATAATAGCAAATTAAAAGCAGGGTTCATGTCACCAGGTGCTATCCATAGTTAAAATATATAACTACATGCACATTTTTGCTTCCAACCTTTGGCTTCATGGAAACAAACCCTGAGTCAGCTCACTCCTGCTTCCAGCAGAGCTGTGGGGGCAGGCAAATTGCAGCCATGCAGAGCTGTTGGTCAGCAGGCTTTACATTTAGCTGGAGAAATAAATAGAATAAAACAAATAGAATCGCAGAATCATTAAAGTCAGAAAAGACCTCCAAGGTCATCAAGTCCAACCTTCAACCAAACACTACCATGCCCACTAAACCATATTGCAGAGATATGGTTTAGGGTTCTGTGGGTATTAGGGGCAGAGGGCTGCTAAATGATGAACCAGGTATTTTGGTTGTGAGCATTGGCAAGATCAAGACTTCATGGTCCTTGTCGATGTCTACTGGTGTGGAAGGTGGCCTCTCCTTAAAAAAATCGGCTGGTTTGCCATTCCTTTTATCCTCCAAGCATTGGAAACAATCAGAAAACAGAAATAAAGCACTAAAATAAATTAAAAAAGAATCTCAGTGCATCATCGGAAATTATTATTGATTCATGTGTGTTATATGCATGAGGGGTAGAGAACTGTGTTCATGAATTTTCTGTCCTTTTACCATGACGATCAAGCGCAGTAGGTTTTGTAATTAAGCTGATAAGCTTTCAAGAAGAATTTGTACAGCTGAAATGGTAAACTGTATATCACAAATGGGAGCCAGTCTGAGACCCAAGAGCCTGGGAATGGAGCTGAAGGAATAATGTGCATGCACACAATAAAAGAGAAATTCCTTAGGTGAAGTCAAGCAGCTCAGGGGATTCAAGGCTAACAGCTCTGGAACAGGAATGTTTCTGAGCCTTTTCTTGTCGTGGTAGTTTTGACAGACAGTCAAGGGCTTAACTCTTTGTGAATCAGGCAAGCCCCTTTTTCTAATAATCCTATGCCTAGCGCAGGCAGTTTGACTTCGAAGAGACTTGCAGCTCAGGTGACGACCTGGAAGTATCTGGGCTGAAAGCTGAGGCTTTTCCTCCAGAAACCAGAAAAACCTCAGTCTTTTATGGGTCCTCAGGAATAATTGAATACTTTAACTCAGTTAAGAAGGAAGAGAAGGATATTTTCAGTGTGAAGGCACCTACGATGATCTTGTAATCCAATGCTTGACCAATTCAGAGCTGACCAGGTTAAGGCATATTGTTAAAGGCATTGTTCTGATGCTTCTTAAGCACTGACAGGCTTAGGACACTGACCACCTCTCTAGGAAGTCTGTTGCAGCTTTTGACCACCCTCTTTGTAAAGAAATGCTTCCTAATGTTAATTCTGAATCTCCCCTGCCAGGGCTTTGAAAGGTACCTGACCAGGAAACGATTTAAATAGAATTTTATCTCTGGGCACAGAAGCAGGGTCTTGGCAACAGCTTGTACTGCCTTCCTTGGCCCCAGTTCCTGGTCCCTACCACAGCTCTGCCTACCTGGTCTTTTCGATAGTCCAAGCCATTGGGAATTTTCCACTCTGTGTGGCAAGCAGGAGCAGGTATGTGGCACATCCATCTTTGCCCATTCCCTTCCCACAAAAAGCTACAAAGGGACGTAGGAGCTGCCATCACAAGGTGCAGTGCAGGCATGCTGCCTCTTTATGTGACCAGGTGTGAGGAAACGACCACATTTAGGGGAAGAGAGGCCTGTCCCATTTTCTTACAGTGAACAAAATTCATTGTTTTTTGAAAGCCTTTTACACACTGTGGTCTTCACAAGGCAAGAGACAAACCTTGTTTTGCAGAATTTACCATGGATTAGACACGGGGCAGAAAGGGACTCAGTGACACAGGAATTGGGTAAAGGACTTGAACCCAATTTCTAAAACCTCACAGTGTTGACTGGGTGAGCAAGTCATTCCTTGCAGGAAACATCACTTTGCCTGTTAGAGCAGTACAGCTGTCCACAGGAGACTGTTTGCTCACCTTAAGAGTTTTGGTGATTCATTAGCCACTCAGATCCCCCAGAACACAGGGGGGGGTCACATCCTTAACAGTGCAACAGATTAGTTTACAAAAAAAAATAATACTTGGAAGGGCTCAGGTAGGTAAAAGCCACAGCACTGCAGAGTTCAGTTGTTAGGTTATGCCTCAGACATCCCATACTGGGAATTGTATTAATTCCACTTACCCAGAGGAAACATTTCAGCTGCAGCCTCTTCTGCAGGGAACGCAGAAGTGAAGAGGAAGATGGAAGCAGTATCCCAAGAACTAACGAATACACACAGCTCTTGGTCATTCTGTACTGGGTGTAGGAACGGGAAATATGATTCACTGTGAAGCTCTGGGGTGGTTTCACGTGTGGAAGTGGCACTGCATACATATGGACTCCGACAACCCAATCTCTGGACTTTAGGGGAAAGAGGGTAAACTTTTACCTCCTCATTAAAAAACAACATGCTTAATGAGGAGAAAGCATTTATTAATTTTTTTTTTTATTAGGAAAAAAAAGTTAAAGTGTGTTAAATTTTTAACAGGTGGAGGGAGTCGCAAATTCACTGAAGAAAAATCAGCATGGATTTCCTCAGTTACAGTTGAATATCACACACGTGTGCATTCCTGCCTCGGTGCAGCCGGCGCGGGGTTTATCCCTCCGAAAGTTCCTCCAAAATTAAATTTATGAGAAGTGGAATAAATCGCGAGGCAGACAGAGATGCTTTGATTTCTCTTGTGTTCGCTGCCCATAAATATTAATGCGCTTTCTGGGTGCTGGCAGCGTGACACGGCGCGGACGGGGGGAAGGATGCGCGCCCGCCTGGCTCCGCGCCTGGCCGCATACAGATGAGCGCCCTCGGAGAGGCTGCAGGGGAAACACGCAAACACACACAGAGTGAAATCACAGCTGCCCCTCGGCAGCAGCACGGACCAGCGATAGCTGCTCCTTCCATCAGTGAGTAATGCAGCCATTGTGTCAGAGACCCGCTCCGTGGTGGTGCGGATTAAGGGGGGAAAAAAGGTGATGCAGTTTGCCAGAGAAAGTGCAAACTGCTTCCCCCCCGCCTAGACTGCAGGAATGTTTCCCTTTTGTCGCACTAGGTCCTTTACAACTTTCTACTCACAGCCTTTGTCATTTTCATCACAAAAAAAAAAAAAAAAAAAGTAGTACACGCTATGTAACAGATTGAAAATGCATGAGATGTGAATAAATTATCATGTGTAAAAGTATGGATTTAGCTTTAGTGGCAAGAAATAAAGGAAGGGAAACCAATACCTGAAAAATTTTCAGAGATTATGATTTCTTGAGGTATGATGACACCATGGGAAGTTTTAAATCACAAGGGTATTGTGGTAAGACAAATGTCAATCTTGCCCTTGAGAATCTGAAGTGTAAGACATAAGAGGAAGTGACAGGAGACAGATAAATGGGTTTTCATGAGGAAGTTCTGATACAATGTGGGTTTATGTGAAAATGCAGATCAGTTTCTCTAGTATCACAAGTAACTCCATACCACAACTGTTTAATCTCAATTCTTTAGAAAATACTACTTCTAACATCTCCTGATAAGTGGTTCTGTTAACTTATGGGGAATTTATTTGGCTTTATAAATTTTAGAGAATCAGTCTAGTTTTGTAATGTAAATAAACCATGAAATAGGTTTTCTAGAGATAGGTAACACAAGTGAACAAATCATCTCAAGCTTGATGAATTGTGTCCTGGAAATGCTTAGAAAGATCCTAGAAATCCTCTTATCCTAGACAGAGGGAGACTAGTGTCCTGGTTTCTTCGGAGATAGAGTTAATTTTCTTCCCAGCAGCTGGTACAGTGCTGTGGTTTGGATTTAGGATGAAAATAATGTTGATAACACACTGATGTTTTAAGCAGTGGTTGTTAAGCAGTGGTCAAGAATTCTTCAGCTTCTCATCCTGCCCTTCCACTGAGGAGGCTGAGGGGGCACAAATACTTGGAAGGAGACGCAGCTGGGACAGCTGTCCCAAACTGGTCAAAGGGATGCTCCATACCCTATGTCATTATATAAAGTGGGGGGAAAGTTGGCCAGGGGCTGCTGCTTGTGAACTGGCTGGGCACTGGTCAACAGCCGGTAAGCAAATGTGTTGTGCATCATTTTTTAATTTTTTTTTTTTTATTCTTTATTATTATCATTACCCCTTCCTTTTCTGTCCTGTTAAACGGCCTTTATCTCAACCCACAATTTTTTTTTTTTTTTTTTTTTTTTTTTTTTTTTTTTTTTTTTTTGTTTGATTTTCATCCCCATCCCACTTTGATGGAGGAGAGGAGCAAAAACTGTGTGGTGTTTAGTTGCTGGCTGGGGTTAAACCACGACAGTTCTCCTTGGTGCCCAACAGTGTTGGAGGTAATGACAGATGTGATTGGGAAGTGCTGGATGGAATTTACATCTGTTAGTGCTGTTTAGCTGTCAGTTGGCAAGCTCCTGTGCTTGCCGTGGGGCTCTCTTGCCTCACTGTTTGTCAGGGTCTAGTGCTCATTAGTGGCTACTCTTTGCTCTCCCTGCTCGCTGCAGTGCTGTGCTGCTTATCTCCTTTCTCTGCCGTGCCTGGGAACATCCTGATAACAGCAGTGGTGATGTGCCTGGGCTGGCAGATGGCCAGGGCATCTCTGCTGTGTCTGTGCTGCTGTGCTGGACAGGCTGGAACTCCAGTGTGAGCTCGAGTGGAAGTGCTGTGACCTGTGGATGAGTCCATGTGCGAGCAGGACACCTGGAACGATCTGTGGCCCATGGATTAGGCCACTCTGGAACATGTGAGCCTCAAAGCAACTGTGGATGTGGATAAGTCTGTGCCACAGTGGGTAAACCCCTGACAAGACTGTGGCTCATACATAAGACTCCACTTGGAGCAGGTACAACCTTAGGAGTCTGCAGTCTGTGGCTTAGTTCAAGCCAGACAAGGCATAAAGGGAAGAGATCGTTGGAATGTTAAACCAGATACTCTGGTCCAAAGGGATCAGGGGTGGAGATTGTAATGGAAACACCTTTAAATTGTTGTAACCCAGGATTTGAGTTGCATGTCACAGGAACTACCATAACAACAGGCACCCAAAACTTTGGAGGAGAAGCCTTAATTTAAGCAGTGAAAGTGCAGCAGTGACCCAGCCTGAGCCTGGCTTTGGTGTCCAGTAACTCCACACCACATCTCCTGTCCTGAGTGACCACCATAATGATGGAGCCTTCAGTCATGGACTAAACCAACTCGGTGGATATTTTGCAGATATTTTACAAGGGTGGCCCATAAACTATTGGAATGGTACCTCTGGATTATATCAAAGGATGGGAAGGGGGGTGTGGTCAATGGGATTGTATTGGCTGGTGTGGAGCCTGAGCATGACATAAATGGTATGGAATAAGGCGTGGAGAATTTGCTCAAAAAAAGTGAATTAAAAGTCAGCAGCCACACTATCAGCCTTTTTTCCTACTTAAATAGGAGGTCTTGTAATGACTGTTTGGTCAAACCTTTTCACAAATTATTTAAAAACACATGATGTTAGCAATCATTATGGGAGCTGAGAACCTTAAACTATGGAGATATTTTCCTTCAGGTGCTGGACAGAGATATTTTCTCCAAAGTTAATGGTATCTTTGAACGTACAACTTCTAAGATGGACTGGATTTAAATAACAGTGTGCACTAATCAACAACAGAATATCAGCAGCACCAAATACAGAATTATTTCATAATTAATGAGTACTGAATACAAAATAATTGTAGGTCCTTTGTTTTGATGCACATAGCAACAGTATTTCAGTCAAGTTTATACGTACCTTTGAGATGAGAAGATTTGGGTACATATGCAACAAAAGTATGAAATATGAGGAAGAGTCTTGCATGTTTCTGTGTGTAACTGCCTCGGGTGGGGAAAAAAAAATGAAATAATTCCTTCAGATGTTGCACGTCTCAGTGCTTTCCAGAATATTAGGCTGTGAACAAATTATTGGGAATAAATCAATTGGTGCAACATGAACAGGAGTATTTCTCATGCCGGGTAAGCTGTGTCTAGACTGCATGACTGAATAGCTGGTCAAAAACAAACAACCTAATAAAGCTGAGGGTGGGGCTTATCTTGCCTATGACTTCACACATAGTTATTAAGGAATAGTGCTTTGCAAGGAGCTTCTTAACACACAGCATCTCTGTTTGAAGTATTACTTGATTTCATTTTATTTGATCTCCATAACCTCAAAATACAAGGGTTTTGACTGATGCTTTCTGCCTCCTCCTCAGTCATCCCCACAAAAGATCTAATAATACATGAAAGAAGTTCAGAGCCCCTTTTCCTGCACTATCTTCTTCTTCACACTGTTTTAGCAGTGTTAACTCTAGAACACTTCAATTATCACAGAAGGTTCAGAAGTTGACCTAATTGTACTGATATTTCTTTATTGAGGTTGCAATCTTTAAAGCCTTTTTTCCCCATTACAAAGTCCGTCTTTTATTAAGTTTAGTAATGATTAGACATGACCAACTAAAATTAAAACTGAAACTGCTCTGAATAACTTATTATTAATCAACTTAAATAAACAGTGCACCAACCTGCATATCAGAAAATGCCAGATGGGAGCAGTTCCTGTGGTGCTGTTGGAATTAGGTAATAACATAATTAGTAGTGGTCACCAGCAGGAGTTAATATAGCTGGATTTTACAGTTCCAAGAATAATAAGCACCTAATGTCTCAGGTAACTTCTTCTTCATTACCAATGTCTGCCCAGTCTGGCAGCAGCATATTCCATGACACTTAGTGAAAAATTCTTCTTTCTCGTTTGTATCAAATGAGATCCATGGGCAGAATCACTGGGAAGTTATCAATTAGCTCACAGGATTAATTTCTTCCATGCCTGGAAAAATTTTAGACTTCAACCATCACCTACATATGGCCTGAGAAGGTCTGTCCTGTCCAATAATGACATGTAATATTGAAAACATAAGGTTTAATTTCAAAGAATAAAGCAATGATCAGCACTGAATAGCCTCTTCAAACACCTTATGAATACAAAGCAGGAAGGAAATGAGGTTTCAAAATGTACTTTCAAGGTCTATGAGGTTAAAGATTATCTATACATCTAAGCTCACAGAGCTTCTTTCGTTTTCAGGAGAATAAATTTTCCATCATGGCCCTGATCCGTTCATTCTGCATGATGGCATGAGTCCATCTACTTGATTTTCAAAGTGATATAGCCTATTATATGCTGCATCAGTCCCTAGATCATTTATTTTCTTTTTAATTTTCCTATCTAATATTTACACGTCTTGCTGTGATATTCTGTAAATACCTTTTATTATTGAGTTTAATATCAAGTAGTCATTTCCTGTGGAAACTCCCCATTTCATGAAGAGAAATGCCTACAAAACTTCAGAAATGAAGTAGGAAAAGCAAACAAACAAAGAAATAAACTTACAAGAAAAGGATAAAATATCTCTCAAAGCAAAGAAATGAGAGGACACAGAAAGAGCCTTTTTGAGATTATTAGATCAGGAAAAGATAATTAATTTAAAAAGTCAGTCTTTCCACTGTGCAACTGCTTTGTGTCACATTTGGAACTACCTGTTTGACCATCTAGAGTTGCACATGTTTTAAGTAAAATCGTTTGTTCCTCAGCTTCACCAAGTTATTTTCTGTTTCATCTCAGATAGTTCACAGTGAACTTGTTGTTCCATTGCCCCTTGAGATGTACATGTTTTCTTCTCCACTTCTGTCTCCAGTATTCCCCAGGCAACATTACATCTCACTTGGGTTCATCTACAATGAAAAAACGAAAAGTTTCCCAGTGATTCCCCCCTTTCTTGTTGATGAGTAATTGAGGCAAAAAAGTTAGAAAGAGTGTCTCTGGACAGCTTCTAGAGATTACACAAGTAGAGGCTATTCCAAAGCCCAAGGAAGTCAATTAAGAGATTCATTGACTTTGACAGGATTTGGAGCAACACATAATGATTGCAGGTTTATCTCACTGTCTGATGGAGAGTCTCAGATCAATCAACACTGCAGCTGCTCAAGAGGAAGAAACTATTTGTAAATAAGTGATTCACTGGTTAGTTATGATGCTCTCCCCAAAGCATTTAGGTACTCAATTGTCAGTGTGCAGAGCTGATTATACAGTGGCAAATTTTAATGCTGAGCTGTTCAGGGAACCTCTGTCTCTCACAAATATATTCCTGAAAGCTGATTCCGTAGGCCTGATATATCCTGCTAGCATTGTTTGGTAAGACTTTTATCTGGCCTTTCTTATTATACCATCTGAATGCTTTACAAGCCTTAATAAATTTATCCTCGCAGTGTCCCTGAGGCAACGGCTACATGAAAAAAATAGCCCAAGAAAAGAAACCTCTAGGCAAAAGCCTGGAAGAGAATGCTGCAGGCAATCACATGCAAAGAAACAGCTGTCCAGAGAAGAAACTTTGCCCCAGAAAGAATTGACCATGGGATAGCAGAGGAAAATGTCCTGGATGAGGTCAGATTTATTTGGTTATGTAGCTCCAGTTTTTCTTTTCTTCCATCTTATAGATGGAGTGCTCCCAGGGCTTCTCATCTCTATTTCAGAAGTCATAAGAATTTTGTAAACTGCAATTTTTGTTACTGTCCTCCTGAAAGCTGGATCTAATAAAGTAGTTCATGGAGTTATTGTGAATATCACTTTGCAGCCCTGTAGCCCAGTAAACACAATATTACTGTTGCTGGTAAGAGGCTCTGTACTGAGTTTGCAGAGCCTCAGGAGCAAGGCTTGTCAGGCTCGCTTTGTCTGAGTTGGTGTTCTCTTGCCTGGGGCTTTGTCTTAGCCACTTCAGCTGAAACAGTGCTTTCTAACAGCTCACTGTCTAAGTTGTTTTATTTTGTATTTGTGTGCTGCCATCATAGTTTATTAAGCAGATAGGTGATAGAGTCATAAAATCACAGAATATCCTGAGTTGGAAGGGACCCAGAAAGATCATCAAGTCCAATTCCTGGCCCTGCACAGGACACCCCAACAGCATTGTCCAAACACATCTGAGAGCATTGTCCAAACACATCTGGAACTCTGCCAGGCTGGTGCTGTGGCCACTGCCCTGGGGAGTCTGTTCAGTGCTCAACCACCTCTAGGGGAAGAACTTCTTCCTGATATCCACCCTAAACCTCCCCTGACTCAGCTTCAGGCCATTCCCTCGGGTCCTGTCACTGTCTCCACAGAGCAGAGATCAGTGCCTGCCCCTCCTCTTCCCATCATGAGGAAGCTGCAACTGCAGTGAGGTCTGACCTCAGTCTTCTCCTCTCCAGGCTGAAAGACCAAGTGCCCCCAGCCACTCCTTGCACGACTCCCCCTCCAGGCCCTGCACCATCCTTGTTGCCCTCCTTTGGACGCTTTCTAGTGGTTTAATGTCTTTTTTATATTGTGGCATCCAAAACTGCACAACAATATTCAGGGTGAGGCCGCCCCAGCCCAGAGCAGAGTGGGACAATCCCCTCCCTGGCCCAGCTGGTGATGCTGGGCCTGATGCCCCCAGGACAGGGATGTCCCTCCTGCCTGCCAGGACACTGCTGGCTCATGTTCAGCTTGCCATCAACCAGGACCTCTCTGCAGCAGTTCTCCAGCCTCTCATTCCCAAGTCTGTTCACAAATCCAGGCTTTTCGCATCCCAGGTGCAGAATCCGGCACTTTCCTTGGTGGATTTCACTCAGTTGGTATGGAAAAGGTAGTTTCATTCATACTGTGATTACTTCTACAGTATTATTCGTTTCTGCTGTAATCACACCTGGACTACTAAGAATTCATATTAGACTGTTAATACTTCAGTTATAACAAGAGAGAGCTCCTGGATTTACACATATGGCATTTTCATTTTTCCTAAACAGGACTGAGGTAGCTGGTGCGAGTTTGCAGACAGTGCGAAACAAACATCGCAGCAGTTATCCTGCCCTCTGATAACAGATAGTGTACAGCTCTGAAAAGCAAGAGGTTCTCTGCCCAGAAGTTTACAAGAACAAGGGTAAAAGGTTACAACAGGCAGTTTGGTATGTAAAAAAGGAGGGAGGCACAGTATCAGAAATATATCCAGTGAATGAAGCAGATTTATCAGATAATAAATACTCCTCCTGTGCATTAAGCAACCTTTGTGCAAGTGCAAATTGATCAGCATTAAAAATAATTGTACCACTTTGCTGATTTTTTAAAAATTAATTTATTTTTCAGCAAAGATGTCTAGAGGAAGTTTTAGAGATTTGCACCTGCTCAGAGTCCAGTTTCCAGTCCTCTGCTCCCACTGATATATGGAAAACCTTCCTTTACTTATAAAAGGCTAGTGTCTCTTAGAAGTGGTACTTCTTTGTGATTCATAGATGATCTTTAAACATCCTGCTAGTCTGGTCTTCCTCCTTTTCCAGAGCACATTGCTTAATGGATTTAAATTTATCTCCCATTCTTACACAACTTTCACACAGTTCTGTGAGTGGTATAAGAAAGTCAGTGCTGCAGGACCACCACAGCTCTAAATGTTACCATTCAATAAGCTCTGAAATTCATTTTCTTCTTGTCTTATTGTCTTTCTCATTCTCCATCATCCATCACAGAGTGATCTTACACTGACAGTTCATACATATTCGAGCAACTACCCAGAAACCACACATCGAATAGTTTCTCTCTTTTTGCAGTCATTTATTTGTAGATTAGCCTCTCTAAAGAAATAAAAACAACCTCATTTTTCTAATTTAAATGTACTCTCAAGAGCATCTGATCATATTTTCTCCTAATTTGTAGGCCTGTCTTCAAAAGCATTGCTGCCTTGTAAGGTGCATGAATGCTGTGTGGGGTTTGGCTTAAATGATTCGTTAATGCCTCAAGTACAAAAGGAAATGAGAGCAAACCTTAGCCAACCCCAGTGAGCTATAAATTATGCAATGTACACAAAGACAAAGTGATGCTGTGCCAGGCTTTTAAAGGGAACAGAAAGCTTTTTGCTGTAAATATGGTTAAGTAGATCCATGAATTAAAAACAAAGATCAAAGATGCTGACGAGTTTCAGCAACACAATATTGTAAAACCATGCAAGAGGTGCATTGGACACCAAGTTTCTCAACAGACCTTTTCACTTTCAATGTCTATTGGACTGCATCAGGATTAATTGGGCAAAAATTTATCACTAGAAAAGTCCTTAAAGGGTTAAGAAGGGATTGATATGAACCTTTATGAATAGAGTTTTGTGCTACAGAAGACATAGGTTTCAGATGAAGATTTCTGGTGTAAAAATAGTAAAAAAAACAGAGAAAAGGTCTCTGTGAGTCAGATAGTGAAGGGAGGTGTTTGTGATAACTATGATGTTTCTTAGTTTTGATATGCTTTGAGAAACTTTTAGGTGACATAATATGTTGAATATTTCTCTGGGACATTCTAAATTTTCAAGGAAAGACACTGGAGCTTACTGTTAATACCATCAAATGTATAATACATTAAAGCTTTCTTGTTAAGGATTCTTTATAGTATACTTCAAAATTCTGGTTTTTGAGGTGATTTAAAAGTGTTATAATACAAAGTCAGTCACATAAAATTCTAAAAGTGTTCCTGCTAAGCCCTTTTTGCTGCTACTGAACATCAATATGCCATATTTGAATGTAACTGCAGAAAGTTATTTGTGCTTTTAAAATTGCAGCCAGGCTGTTCAGCGCAGGAGTGATTTCCTGTGAGTATTTAGAGCAATTGCTACATGTGGATTTGACTCACCTCCTTGCCTGACACTAAAGAATGAATTAGCATGGCATAACTTTCACTAAAATCCCCAGGCTCAGTTGAATGTCCCTAACCCTGCAGAAATTGCCTGTGCAATTCACATGGGTGTTTCTAACCTCACTATAAACCATTAACTTAGATATTGATGCCGGAAAAAGGGACGTAGCACAGCTCACTTGACACTAAACCCCTCAATTCATCAGCCTGGGGAATTTCTGGCAGCTGACCTGGTGAGTTACGTGCTAGCCTATAGCCACTTTAAATTTAAATATGTTCTATCTTTACAAACTGCTCTCGATGCAATAGCTCTACCAGAGCTGAGAGTGCAGAAATATCTTGAAAATTGTGCTTCCTTCCCCTCACAAGATAACTGCTGGGGAGGTTATTATGGTCACTCAGGAGAAATCTTTGGAAGTTCATGATCGCCAGGAAAAAAAATTGAACATGTTTGAATTGCTTCTAATATGAACAAACAGAAAACAACATTCACAAGTAATATATGTACTTAGTGATACAAAAGGTGTGTTTTCCCAGAAGAGAGGAAAGTAATAAAGAGTACTGACTGAAGGAAAAATTAAGCATGGAAGCTGAATGAGATTTAAAGAGTTTCTTCGTGGCAGCTCAGTTGTGCATTATTCCATAACCACTGAGCAGAACACGTGTGCTTTCCAAATCAGTGGTAGAAAAAGGGAGCAATTAGAAGAAAGAGCTGTATGACAGAGGAAAACCGAAACCCTGGGTGAGCAGAATAAAATCTATAGTAATTCAGACTACAACTAGTAGGCATCATCTAGATTCACAGAGTGCTTCAGCCCAGCACTGGTTTTCCCCTTACTGCAGCATCAAATCAGCTCCATAACACCTGTATTCAGCGAATCCCACACATCAGAAATACCAATAAGAAAAAGAGATATCAATAAAATGGAGAGATGACAGCCTACTTCAGGTAAATCACATTTCCCATTTGATGCAGGGTGTTGCTAGTCTGGATGTCCCAATCAAGTGTTTTCAGGGAAACAATGTAAGAAAGAATTTACATTCATCAGTATTTACATTTCTCAATTAAAGGCTGTTTCTTTCCTCCCAGCAGAGCTACAGATAGCTGTGTTATCAACACTAAGGGCAGATCAATCTGTTAACATTTTTGGCACACATCAGAGGGGAATCTATAAAGATCTCTTAATAAGGCATTTGAAATTACAGGTACATACCACCCAACAAAAAGGAAATACATATTTATATAAACTTCCAGTCTTACCCACTACCTCTTCAAGCCCACTGTTGCATTCTTCATCTAACTGAGCTAAATCATGCATGAAATAGTATTCTATTTAGTTTAATGGTTAGCAGAACCTGAATGCCTACATATACTGCACTAGCTTACTTCTGAAAGACTCAGTAATTTTTAATACAGCAAAGAACTGCTCAGTGTGTAACCTCAGTGAATAGGCCAGCCTTATTTCCATTATCAGCAAATATATTCCAGAAAGGTGTTCCATATTATTTGGTCTTATATAATTTCATTTTTTACAAAAGGAGCTCTAAAAATCAAACTCCCAAAGCTCCATATTCTCTGATTTTATTACTAAATATTATCTCTTCTAGCAAGAAAATCTTAGTGTTATTTCACTTTTTATCCTTTCTTCCTTTGAGAGAATAGCAGTCTTTATCACCATTTGCCCAGTTATCCTAGAAGCAAATTTGTCTTTTTCTGAGATGCCTCTTTTGATAGAACACCTCCCTTAAAAACTGCACTTTCCCTAAATACACAGCTATTAAGGATACTTTCTTTAAAGATATCAAAGAAAATTTCATCTGTGCCCTTTATTATCATCATCACATTTAAAATGAAAGTAAAAGAAAACAAGATCAGTGATAGAATGGAAACGGTATAAATACCTGCATTTAGCATTTTTATTGCAATCCAGTTAGGAAAAAAATGGTATTGAAGTAGAACACCGATGAACAAGGAGCTGTGGAAACAGCTTAGTAAGAAGATTTCTCCCCACTGAGTCCATGAAACAAAAGATATGCATGTAACACTTGCATTAACATCCCTGAGCTTTGTTTGTTGAAACTCAGAATCACAGAATGGGTCAGGCTGGAAGGGATCACAGAGGTGCCATCTGGTCCAACCTCCCTGCTTGAGCAGGGTCTCCCCAGAGCACATGACACAGGAAATATAATGGAATTCCAGAAAAATTGAAATTTTCAAGGTCAAACTTTTTTTTTTTTTTTTAATAAATTTGTTTGGATTTTGAAGGACTCTGCTTTTAGAGCTGGAACAGATTCACCTCTGCAAGATTCTGTGTTAAGATTCATGAAGATGCATATAAATACATGTGTTCCAGGAATTTTCATCTTCTACATACTCCAGATATGTTTCTAGATATTTTTATCAAGCCTTCCTTGACTTCCCAGCCCTACTTGCTGTCTGTCCACCCCAGTGCAGAAATCCCAGGGGTAACTGTGAGCTCTCCTTGTTGTAATGTCCTGCTGATACAGACACTTCGTTTGGGGTTGGACCTTAACATCCTCACCAGGGCTTTGACTCTTGTGTGGGCATCTCCTAAAGCATGCAGAGCCTTACTACTGGCTTAAGATTTCTTTTTGGTGCCCAGACTCTGGGGGCTTGAGACCATTTGAGATATCCTCAGGTACCCAAAACATAGAGATGGTGCTGGCAGATCTCACAAGGACCTGCCATCTGCCAGGAGAGTGGGGAAGGGGATTCTGCCCTCTGTTCTGCTCTGGTGAGACCCCACCTGGAATGCTGCATGCAGTTCTATTGCCCCCAAGACAAGGAGGACATGGAACTGTTGGAGCAAGTCCAGAGGAGGCTGTGAGGTTGATAAGGGGACCGGAGCACCTCCTGTATGAAGACAGGATGAGAAAATTGGGGCTGGCCATCCTGGGGAAGAGAAGGAGTGTGGAGACCTCACAGCACCTTGCGGTATGTGAGGGAGGCCTACAGAGAAGTCAGAGAGGGTTTCTTCATCGGGAACTGTAGTGACAGGACAAGGGGGAATGGCCACAAACTGAAAGAGGGGAAATTTATGTTACAGGCTAGGAAGAAATTCTTTCCTGTGAGGGTGGTGAGGCCCTGGCACAGATTGCCCAGAGAAGCTGTGGCTGCCCCATCCCTGGAAGTGTCCAAGGCCCGGTTGGACAGGGCTTGGAGCAACCTGGTCTAGTGGGAGGTGTCCCTGCCCATGGCAGGAGGTTGAAACTAGGTGATCTTTAATGCCCATTCCAAGCTAAACCATTCCATGGGTCTATGATTCTATGACTCTATGACCTGAGGGAGATTCTGCATATCTGAAGCAAGAGCTGGAGACCAGATAGCATTACCTGGGCTATCTGGCTTGTGGAAGACATCAGGGTGAAGGCTACTGAATGAAGTCCTTAAATATTTACAATTCAGACATGGCTTTATATTTTCTGATACAGATGTAGACGGGTATTCTAGGAAACAGTGACCAGAGGGACTAATCCTACTGCAGTTATTCCAGAGTAATCCTACTCTGCGTATTCTTCCATGTTAACCAGAGGTGTTAAGACTTCAGCCTCTCAATTCTGTTAAAGCCCAGTGAAAGAAACTCTGGGTTTTTCTCTCTCTTCTGCTGCTGACAGTGTATTTATCCTCTTCAATCCTTCCCCCTGAAATAGCTGTTCAGTTCCTTTTGAATCAAATGGTCTTATCTCCAAAGTTGATATCTGACCTCTTCAAAATTACTGAGGAAGCCCCAGGGCTTACTTGTTCATTTCTTGTCTCTCAGCAGCAGACAACCAGAAGATGACCTATGTAACTCTACTTTCTGTATTATTTCTACCTCTATCTCCAGAATTTTATTTGCCACATGGAACAAGGGCTTTAAAGATTTCAAAAACAAAAATGCTTAGGCCTAGCTTCGTCCATCTTCCATTAATTACACTTAAGATTCAAAACTTTTTTTGGATGGGTTTATCCTCCTCCATTTAGCAACAGACAGACCTCATATAGATCTCTCTACCATATAGACCTCAGATTCACAAGGAGTATGAACTGGGGACTGACAGCAGGATTCCAGCAAGTGTTTGGTAACAACAGGTTAATTGGCTTCCAACACATTAAAACATGCAGGAGCAAGAAATGGAACAGTAAGTGCTCTATGTCCAAGGTAGATGAGAAATTAGGTTTAAATGACAGACAAAATGTTTTTGACTACAAATTAATTGCTGGAGCTTCACAGATGTTACTGAAAAGGTCTCCTGCACTGGTAGTCTTTAAGGCTTTGTCAAAATCTTTGTTAAGGCAGAAGGATGGCCAATATGATATTTTTGTATGTCTCTGATACCATTGTTAGTCAATATCAAGTTATATTTTAATTCATTAATTGCTCCTCTGGGATAAATAGATTTATACCTAGAGTGAGGTGTCTTGGCATCCATATAAATTTCATAATTTGACCTTAAGAAGTCAATTCCTGGGCTAAAGAAACTTTTACATACAGATATTATGAGCTCATCAAATCTATCACTTTTTAAACAGATAAGAACTGTACTGATACTTTATTCCCTTGACAGACATTCAGACATATTCTTTGCAGAAAAGAAAAAAAAAAAATTAGAGATTAATCTATAGCTCACTGAACTAAACAAAAACCCTTCCATTTCTTTGCTTCTCTTTATCTGCATCTGACCTTGAGTGTCTCTTATACCTGACAAGCAGTGAATATTTTTCATCTACCCTAACTTTCATTTCTCACACTCATGATTGGAGGGGGGAGCCATAATAAACATGAACATTTAATCAATACCCTCGTATGAACCACACAGCAAAGCACGGGGTAAATAATGAAGAAATACAATTCTCACTCCTGACGCATCTTTAATTAGAGCTTTACTACACGACACAAATTACTTCAGTCCTGTGATATTACCCGAGATGTTTAAATGTTCTACAAAAGTATTGATTTTGTTTTGAATGTCAGATCTTGCGCTTGGCAGCTTTTTCTGTGCAGCAAATTGGAATTCTAATTAAGCTGCGTTTCTCAAATGAGAAGCAGACAAACAGCAGCACAAGTACACAATTATTGGACTATAGCTATCAGCCTTCTTATGGTCAAAACAACCACAGTTTTGAGTAGCACCAAATAACACATGACATGCTCTGAATGAAAGTTCTACGAAGATAAATTTCTGTATTGCTAATGTGTAATTTACCACCTTGAAAAAGATTGGTTGCATGGCTCAAATGGTGCATTATTTTTATTTTTGTTTAAATAGGCTTGGCGACTTAGCAGTGAGAAGTATTAACCTTTAGAAAAAATCAATTGCCATCTCATCTCATCTAGTTAAGAAAAACACACACATGCAAGAAAAACTGCACAGGAACCTGATAGAATTAGTCAGCAGCGAACAGAACCCTCACTCTGAGCTTTTGGCATCGGTGTGATGCGGGAGATGGGCTATGGCAAGGGGAGTTTAGAGAGTGGAACTCCATAAGTAATGTCACTGAAAAGCTGCAGGGAAAGGTTTCAGATGTTTGACATGGCCAACGAGTTGATGATACTTAGCACTTATTCTTCTTGTATTTTGAGCTGCAGGTTTCTCACGTCATTTCATTTGAATGCATTGACTTTTGAGACCTTGGGAGATTGTACGAGATGTACCTGTTAGAAAGTTTCATCTCACATTCATCAACAAGGTGTGCACCCTTCTAACTTAATTTTAAATTCTTTCATCATCTAAAGCTTACATGGCTTCAGATTTATGTTCAGGTCTATTGTTGTTGCTGTCTTTCTTTTTTTAATTTCTTTTTTTGAGTACGATTTTTAACTACTTCCCTACCTGTGCCAAATCTGCTGTCATCCCTTCACTGGTCTTAACAGTGTGGTGATCTAGAAAGAAAAGAGTCTTTACCAAGACATGGCTAGTTTAAAATTGCTTTCTTCAGCAGATTGACAAGAAACATAAGTCAATAGTCAGTAGCCTCTATTACTAAACATTTATAGATTTTCCAAATTTATTTTGTTTCTAGAGGATTGACATAATGTTAACCAACGTTGGAAGAAATCTTAAAGTTCGTGCTCCAGGCACTAAAACAAAATTATTAAATCCTTCAATTACTCATTTGCCCCTAACTCTGAATTGTGGAAGGTTTTTCTCTTACACACACATATAGACACACACACACACGGAAATATGCACAGAGCTAAAGGAAAATCTCTGTCCTTGCGGTATCTACCACAGAAGGAATTCAATCACAAAAAAAAAAAAGCTTTGACCTCTCAGTAAACATTTTAGATATTCAGCCAAATGTTACCAAATGTCAGCACATTATATTCTCCATAGTTACTGCTAATTAAAACCCTCTGAAGCATCAGTGTCCTGACCCGGTCATAACATTCACCACATAGTAAAGGGTGCTACGTTGTAAACATATAGGAGTGAAAATATAGTATTTTAGAGAAAATCAAATCTTGCAGGGGTATTTAACAGAAATCATGTTAACAAAGAAAAAACATGGAGCTTCAGTTTTTAGGAAAGGTAGTTGTCCTCACTGCTGTAGAAAAAATTCCTCTGTATCAAGGAGTTTGTATTCAATCACCTTTTTAGCTTTGTGAAATATGTTGGTCCAGAGGAGGGTAACAAAGCTGAGGAAGGGTTTGGAGCAAAAGTCTGATCAGGAGCAGCTGAGGGAGCTGAGGGGGCTCAGCCTGGAGAAAAGGAGGCTCAGGGGGGACCTTCTGGCTCTCCACAACTCCCTGGCAGGAGGCGGCAGCCAGGAGGGTCGGGCTCTGCTCCCAGGGAACAAGGGACAGGGTGAGAGGGAACAGCCTCAAGTTGCACCAGGGAAGGTTTAGGTTGGATAATAGGTAAAATTTCTTCCCTGTAAGTGTGGTCAAGCATTGGAAAAAGGCAGGGTAGTATAATTGTTTCTGGAGGTATTTAAAAGACGTGTAGATGTGGCACTTGGTACATGGTTTAGTGGTCAGCTTGGCAGCGCTGGGTCAGTGGCTGGAGTCTTAGAGGTCTTTTCCAACCTTAATGATTCCAAGGTTAATTAGCAATAAGTTTAATATTCCTTGAAAAACATTAGTATTCCTCAGACATTAATATCTTTCCCTTTTATTTTTACTTTAAAGCTATTTTGAGGTACTGTTTTTCCCTTCTGCGTCTTTTTCACCACCTACCTTTTTAATTTAGTGTCAAAATTTCACAGCAAGTGTAGTAGAATACCAAACCAGACCAGAACACTTCAACCATCCATTCCTGTAAGTTTTGCACACCCCTCCTTTCCAGACTAAATCACGTTGCCTGCTGCAGAGCTCAAAGGCACAGCAACGATCACCAGCCCATGGAGAGTAGCAGAAGCTGTGTAGGAAGCCAGGAGACCACAGGAGCTGCTGTAGTAATCCCAGAGCACACAAATATAGTGCAAGATCCACTCTATTGCTCTCTCTTTCAGTTCAGAGCACCTCGTAAAGACAAAAACTTGCAAATTGGGAAAGAATTATTTTCTGTTTATGAGTAACCCATTGTTCTGACCTCTTTGCTTTGAAGTCAGAACTTGCTCCAGGGTGATTCAACGCCATGCTTTGGCTTTGATGTACAATCTTAAAAGCACCATTACAGGCATTTACTGGAAGGGAATACCTTGTTACCATGGTTACTGGTGCATCACTTGAAATTGTGATATAGCTGGATTTCATCACCATGACACTAATTTTCTCCAGTGCACCAAGGGAGAGACTAGATCATTACTGTATTAAATGCAGCAGAGTTGAGTTTCCTTCTTTGCATTTTCTTCTTTTCACTTCTGAAGTTTTGTGTGGGTGAAAACCGTGGCTGTAAGGAGAAATCTGTGAGCCAGAGGAAACGATGCCAGCTATTGTTTGGGGGAATGTGAACAAATAAGAGAGTATTTTTGGCTTTGTTTCTGGCTAGGAGAAAGTGAAATGCATAATCCTGTAGGAAATCAGCTGTCAGCATTACCACATCTCCTCTGGTATGAGGCAATGACAGTCAAACTCAGTGCTTGCCTGGCGCCTGCTGGGCCCGAACCCAGCACTCACTGAGCTCTCCCAGGTGTGTGCAGCCCAGTGAGCTGTGGTGTGAGGAGCATTTCCAAGATCCCCGGGGCATGCTTTTACCACAGACAGAGCAAGGCAAAGAGAGGGGAGCATCTCACAACTGTACAACTCGTGCATCCCCAGCACTCACGCACAGCTGACTTGGAGAAGGAAGTGTGCTGGAGCTTGCCTTTGTGTTTGGAAATCACCTCTAGTTCCAGGTTCACTATGAGCCCAGTTGTCCCTGTGCCTGCTGCACGGATGTGAGCTGGGGCAGCCGTGATGTCCCAGATAGAAGACAGATCTGGGGAGAAACTTACAGCAATTGAGTGTGGGATTGGTTTTCAGCTGGGCTGAATAGAGAGGAGCATGCCTGTCTTCATACCTTTCCAGGCTACAAGCTAAACCTTCAGAAGTTAACTGAAAAGGCTACTTACTCCACCTGAGGGACTTAAGCAAAAAAAAAAATAAAAATCTTTCATTCATCCGGTTAGAGAAGCCTCTCAGTGATGCTCCCATCCTCAAAATTAAGCACACAAGAAGGATTCCAACTTAAAAGCTCTTGTAGATTATTGGCTTCCTCACCTAACTTGCACAACTAAGGAACCTGAGGTTTAAAGAAAGAAGGAGGCTCCAACTACAGCTTCAAGCACATTCCTCAGAAATTTTGCAATGGAGCTGCTTGCACCTGTGTCCCACTGCAAGAGCAGGATTCACTTTTTCACGGATGCTTATTTAGTACCATTAGACACATCTGATTCAGACATAGCTGGCAGGTACAACACAGGTATTATCAAAAAAAAACACTTGGAGGGGGAACTGGACACTTGACAGAGTGGACTGTTAATAAACATCCAGTGAACCACCCCTTAAATTTCACCTAAGGTCGTAATTCAGGTTCGGTGTGTCCTCAGATGAGAGCTATCAAGACCTTCAGGGTGTTATTTGGGGCCTCAGGTATATCTATTACAATAGGATGAAGTGAGTTGGGGAACACTTGTGTTTCAGTATCCACTGTTGAAAGAAACCCAAACAACTACTTTATGGATATACCCGAAGTGGGTACCTTCAGGTAAATACAACCAAGATGATCTGGTACTTGGTTTCAAATAATTGAAAAAAAATAAATTAAGTGAATATGTCTGTGAAATAATCAACTTCAGAACAAAACGAAACAATTAAAATGAAAAGGGACCGGCTTCATCTGTTCCATTTTTAACATCATCATTACCTCTGAGTAGTGACAATTATTCCCAATTCACCCCAGTTTAGGTGGAAGGCATGAGTGGAAATGTCCCCACTGAACTCCCAACACACATCCTAATCTGTAGTTTTCAGCTGACAGATGCTGTAACAAAGTAAAGACAATGATGTCTTAGAAGTTGCTAAGTATGTCTTTACATAAATTTGTTGCTGTAAGGAAAGTTTGATCCACTGCATTTTTATGGCATAAATTCCAAAGACATTCCAAAGACAGATGTGTGAATGTCTTTTTGCCTGGAGTTGGGTTCAAATCCATTTTTATTAGAATAGCCCAATTTTGAATACACTATTTTAATCACCTTTTCCTTTTGCTTTTAGAATATATTCCCTATTTTGTCATTCAACAAAATGAGAGTTTTCCAATTCTGCACAAGACCATTCTTGTTTTTAATACTTAGAAGATGTTGTAGCTCTAACTGACACAAGAAGCAGCTTTAAGGAGTGCCTGGCTTACATCACATAGCTGATACAATGTTTGAAATTATATTTGTGTTTTACAATCAAATTATTCTGTTGCAGGAATTAGCGATTTTAGTTTGAAATGAGGTTACATGTACATCCTCTAGTCAAATCTGAACACATAAAATTAAAGTTCAGTTAAAAATTTTACCCTGTAAAACTGTTGTGGTGTCAAAAGTTTAAAGAGCAATTTTTATAATGAGTTCTCATGAAGACAGACTGACTTTTCTCTTCTGCTTCCTACAATTAAACATAGATTTACCAAGCAGAACTTAATATCTCAAAGTAGCTCTGTATCTAAACATAGCCATGCACTTTCACTTAAAGTGCAATATAAGTTTCTTGCAGAAATGACTAAACAGAAAAACAGTTCCTGTTTTTTAACTGTGATCAATCTGTGATGCACAGCTATCATTACCAACAGAGAAGGAGAAGCATTGATTTTAATTTGTCCCATAACAAAGTCCTACAGAAGATTTTGAAATAAATTCTTCCCCTCCCTCATGATAGGTGTTCAAATTTGTCAGATCTTTCCTCTTTATCTGTCTCCCTCCTGGTATAAGATCTTCAGATTTAAGTAGTGGCTATTCAAGAGAGATGCTACAAAGAAGCTCATGTCAGTCATTCTTAGTGCTGCTGTTGAAGGGAATCTCATGACAAGTACCTTTACATATATATATATATATATGTATGTATAAACCTACAAACACATTATTAATAAAAAAAAATTCAATTTTTTTATTATTCTTGATTTTATAGCAAAAAATGCTGCACTTCTCTACACCAACAATGTCTAAATTTTGTATCCTGTTTGCTGTAATGTTTATGTGTATGTGGTGGCAGAGATTGCAAATGAAAACATTTACTTTACATGACTATTGTCAAATTTTGGTTGCTTAAGTGCCTTTTATGAAGAATTTTGTGTGTTTGTTTGTTTGTTTGTTTGTGGAGTTTTTGTTTTTTGGCATGGCATTGATTTTTATTTTAAATTTGGTTTGGTTTGGTTTGGGAGGGGGAAAAGATTTTTCCATTAAGGTTTTTCTAAAATATCAAAATTTAGTTCAAATTTATTGAAAATAAGGTGATTTAGCAAAGAGGTTTCTTAATCTATCAAGAGTTTTTCCTTCATTTGCTATATCCTAGAAGACTACAGTAAAATGCTATTTTTACGAATTTAGTCTTCAAGACGCAGAAGGTTCTTTGTAATGCTTTAGTACTTCTCTCTCTCCATTTAAAATGACAGATCAGAATACGACAAGGATGAACAAACATTGATGGAAAGGGAACAGAGGAGATGCTGTTTCCTGGAAATCTTTCAAACCTCAAAAAAGAGGTCAGGTTCAGAGTGCCCATTTCCTTAATTAAAAATCTCGTCAATCCATACCAATGTCTCTCTCATTCACATTAGAGTGCCAAACTATGTCAGACCAGATTCTTCTCTTTTTTTTTTTTTTTACAACTACATAATTGAAACTCAAATCTACTGCTGTGTGAATATTAATATGCCATTCCAGCGGTTATTCATAGTCCCTGAGTTCTGATCTTCTAAGGGAGGGGGTTCAATCGAATAGTGAAAAAAATAAGACTTTATTTGAGTTCATCTGGTGAGCACAGAAGGCTTTTAATTTTACAGAAAAGGATGGGAAAAAAAAGAAAAAAGTAGTCGGTCCATTCCTCAAAGTGGTGATACAGAGCCAAGCTCTATGGGGTTGCTGACTGGATTTATTGTATGTCACACAGATCAAAAGTAAGTGTAGGCAGGTAAAAAGCCTTGATACCCAGCTGGGTAGGATGGTTTGAGAGCACAACAGACACTGACTGCGACAGCACAATGCTTCTGCTTGCCAAGTTAATTAAGTAAGGATTGAATGCCCATGGATAGGAGATAATAATATCAGCCACATAAAAAGGATATGTGATATTGTAGATTAGGCTTATAAGAACGGCTTTGTCTCTCTGACAGGGAGACAAAAATGTGGTGCTGCTAAACTCCCAGAGATGGGACTCCTGCCATATTCAAGAACATGCTTTAGTTTGTATTTTTTCCCCCCCATTTATTATTTCCATTTCCCATTTAATAAAACCCCGTGCCTTTGAGCTACGTGCAAGGGAAGTGGCAGAAAAGGTGACAAGCCCGGGAAACTGCCAGAGGTGAACTTTTCAACTCATGAGAACATCTCAAGGCAGGCTGTAAACAGGATTACTTTTATTAGGCTGCTGCCTGCTGCAGCTGTTCTTGTTAAGGGCCTGTCACCCTGCCCATTGTGCACGGTGGAGTGACAGGCAGCCCAAGCCTGGGGGACCCCATGCAGACCCCCCTGACACCCGTCACTCAGGTGGGGCCGGCCCTTCCAGTCAATAACAGCATAAAACAGGATTTCAACCTGCTTCACAGAAGATGGGCAGGTGCTGGGATTACCTCTTTGACAGAATCATGGGTCGTTGGGGGAACCACCAAGAGCCTCCTCCCCACCATGGACATGACCCCAAAACTGAGGCACTTATCCACCATGCCACCCTGTTTCCACATTGGTACCATAGATTATTTTTCTTTCCCCATCACCTCCTAGTCTGGTCCCTGAACCACAGAGGTTTGAACAAGGCAATGCTCAGTCTTGACAAGAAATGTTCAAGCTTTCGTGCAATATCTCAAGTGTTCCCAAGGTCTGGGTCACCACAATACAAGCTGGGAGTGTGAAAATAGACTATTCTGAGGCAGGCAGAAGGATTAAGGCAATGTCTGCACCTCACACTTGTGGACATGAAGAAGTTTAGATCAGACAAAAGGGAATAAGGAGATAGCCATAGGAAGGACTTCCTGGAAGGACCAAGAGTTGAAGCAAATATTTTGTGGGATGAACCTGTTACTGTAGCTTAACATCCACTGGTGTCAAATACTACATTTGCAAATCAACCTGTGCTCCCAGGAGGAGAAATTTTCCCTCAAATTATCAATTCCCCCCACTGGAACCTAAAATGCATATCTATATCTATATCTATCTATAGATATAGATATATAAAAACACACTTATAGAGACATATTCTTGGGATGGTCCTGTGCAGGACAAGAAGCTGGACTGCACTGGTCCTTGTGGATTCCTTTCAACTCAGGATATTCTATGATTCTATGATATCTACATATGTGTTTAAGCGTTTGCACTTCCAGTTTCTCTAAGCCTCCCACAGAAGCCCAGTTCAAGCTGGCAAGAAGGTACCACACCGCAGGAGGATGGATTTCTGCCTGAGGTTCTCCTCTCATGCATTTCAATCTGCCTAAGCAATCCTTCATTTTATAGGAGGATTTGAAAGCTGAAGTTCTGTTCCAGATAAACATTGCAGTAGACATTCAAACTGCATCAACTGAAGTATTTTCAAAGTCTGATACAATTTGAATTCCAGAAGTGATAGAGGGAAGTTGGGAAGATGTGGGCCAGACTGGAGAGAAGACCCAACAGTCAGATTTGTGTGACTCTGCAAAGGCATTTATGCATTTCTGTCAGGGACAAGCACAACCTTAAACACTTTTTGAAAAGGAAGTTCCACATGATGAATATGAGGAAAAACTTCTTTAGTGTGTGGGTGGCTGCACATGGAACAGGTTGCCCAAAGAGGGTGTGGAGACTCCCTCACTGGGGATATTCCAGAACTGCCTGGACACAATCCTGTGCCACATGTTCTGGAATGACCCTGCCTGAGCAGGGAGACTGGACCAGATGACCACACTGTGGTCCCTTCCAGCCTGACCAGTTTTCTGTGTGATTCTGTGTGATATACACCGTTACATTGGTATTCTGTTAATTTTGATTAACGTTACTGCAGTGCTACTAAATTGCATGGGTTTATAAAATATATTATCTAGATATATCTTGCAGGAAGCACTTGCAACAATACATTTCTAATAATACCTTTTATTATTTCCTTTCTCAGAGTGGTATTTAGGAGTGCATGTCTCAAATCATACAAACAGAAAGCCATTAAAAAGATCTTATAAAAGCTATTATGTTTCATGATCTGATTATATGTATTCTGTTTCAGGACAAGCACACTATTTGGAAAATTATAGTCTTAGTCCAGTCACCTTCTGGAGAAAATTCCTATTTATATTCCTGACTGACATTACCTATTTCTCCGAGTGATTTTGTCCAGTTTGCATGATACAAATCATCATCTATAGAGGAGAAGACCAGGTCCAAGTTCATTCCTGATTTATCTCCACCAATAAAAGGGTAAAGAAAATCCATTAGAAACAAGGTTAAAAAGAGGGGAAGAAGGAAAAAAAATAAAAAGAGAGACACAGCATGAGCTGCATGGAAGATAAATGCCAAAGACCTGATTGTCATTTACATTAAGGCAGAATAAAGAAGCTGTGAATGAGAACCGGAGACAGGCTGTGCTTCTGTTTATTTCTAGCTAAAAATATGCTGGATTTTTTTAGGGGTGTGCATTCTCATTTGTTTGTGAGAATAATTTTTTGCATTAACAGGAGGATTTTTTGAGCACTAGATGAAAGGTTCACTGTTGAACTGAATTTACAAATCCTCCAGCCCTCCAGGATTCACTCATCTCTCTCTGAAAGTATCTATCTCTTCATCACAGGCCTTGCAATCACTGGCTATTATGTGAGGGTCAAGCTCGTTCTGAGGAAGGAAAATATACTGAATTAAGATGTATAAGAGATTAATCAGCTCAGGTTAATTGTGTTTTCATTTTCACAAGAATTTACCAATGCTGTAAAATAAATCTCTTTATGCTTTTGCAGTTATTAAAAGAAAATAGGACACTGCATGATAGTGACAGTCATTATCTGTCAGTCATTATCATCAGGTCTGAAAACAAGAAGAGAAGAGCAATCCTTTTCTGTTGGAAGTAAAACCAAGAGATTGCATAGAACACTGTTTCTATAAACTGCCTGCTATTTCTTCATCTTCTTTTTCTGTTATTATTCACCAAGAGATCTTGTCACTCTTGCTTACAGCGTCATCAGGAAGGCCTCTCTGTGCTGTTGAAACTACTATTCCTGGGAGTTTTCCTTTCCAGGCCTTGTAACATCTTTTTATAACTGTGGGTTAGAGACCCTCTCACTTCCTTATGTGAAATAGTCTTTCTGTGTCGATAATGGAAAGCACTGAGGAAGTGAAACACTGGCCAAGTTAAACTACAGGAGTGGACAGGGGAAAGAGGGGACAGTAACATAAAATAAAATAAAATAAATAAAATAAAATAAAATAAAATAAAATAAAATAAAATAAAATAATTAAAACAAAATAAAGTAAAATAATTCTCCTTGATCCCTGACGTAGAGAATGTGCTTTGGATCATCATCTTCCTTATGACTGATTCTGTGCTCAACCACTGGACATGGGCATAGCTGGTGCCAGTGGCTGGGCACGAGCCCAGGGGTGCCCAGGTGGGCAGGTGGCCAATGGCCCCTGGTCTGTCCCAGCCATGGGGTGGCCACAGCCCCAGGGCAGTGCCCGTGCCCTGTGCTGGCCCTGCTGAGGCACCTCCAGTGCTGGGGACAGCTCTGGGACCCTCAGGACAAGAGAGACACTGAGGGGCTGGAGCGTGTCCAGGGCAGGGAACGGAGCTGGAGAAGGGGCTGGAGCACCAGGAGTGGCTGAGGGAGCTGGGAAAGGGGCTCAGCCTGGAGAAAAGGAGGCTCAGGGGGGACCTTCTGGCTCTGCACAACTCCCTGACAGGAGGGGGCAGCCAGGGGGATGTCGAGCTCTGCTCCCAGGGAACAAGGGACAGGATGAGAGGAAATGGACTCAAGGGTCACCAGGAGAGGTTTAGGTTGGATATTAGGGAAAATTTGTTCACTTGGGTTGTCAAGCACTGGCATAGGCAGGGCAGTAGTGGAATCATCATCCTTGGAAATGTTCAAAGCTGTGTAGATGTTACACTTAAGGATGTGGTTTAGTGGTGGGCTTGGCAGAACGGGGTTAATGGTAGGACTTAATTATCTTAGATGTCTTTTATAACCTTAATGATTCAATGATTCCATGAAATACAGGCTTTGAATGAAGCAGTTAGGTTTTAGAAACCCTTTGTTGCACACCAGAGGTACTCCAGCTGCAGACACAGGACTTTCCCTCAAACCATACTTTATCAATAAGGACTCATACAGACACATTGAAATACCTTGTGTTTCTGGCTTGCTGCAGGTCTGAGGGCACATGCCCTTTGTGCCTGGCTGTGATTTTATTTTACTTTTCACCTGAGCTGCAACCCAGAGCACTAACTGGGGCTCAGCCAGAAAAACAATACCGGTCCCAAGGTACTCAGCCAAGGTCACTGGGGGCACCTGATCTCACTTCATAAGATGAAGCACCACTTTCTCCCTTGCATTACACTAACTACCATAAAATACATATTTAGTGCTATCTAAACTTGTGTAGGAAGTGCTGGGGAGGAGGCTGTACATCCCTCATTATGGTGATGGAGTGTTTACAACAGCAATCCTTTTAGCAATAATGAATTTCCTCATTCGTATGAGGGCTCCCTAGGGTAAAAGGAGTATCCAGCAATCAAGAGCCTTGCATTTCCTTTGTGCTCATTAAAATGAAACAAACAAATAAAAAATCCTGAATAGGGGAATAAAAACCCAAAACGAAACAAGGTGTCAATCTGAACACCACAAACCAGCCTCTAAGCAGGAAAAGCTGTGCAAGCACTCTGTGCTTGCCACTTTGTCAAAGATAAAACTGGAACCGATTTAGGATCAATATTAGCTCAATCATGATTGATCTTCCTTAACTTTAATCTTCCCACTTCACTCGCCCAAAGGTCTCTTTACAGTTGATACAAGAGAGGAATGGTTCCAGATAATTTGGATCCACATCATGGACCTGAATCATTTTCAGACCAAGTCCAGTGATCTTCATATAGTGCCAAAGGAGTCCAGAGTGAGCAGTTTAGTCATTTGCTTAGCTCTGTGATGTGACTGATGATATTAGAAAGCTAAAACAACTTAACTCAGGTGTTTTCTTATCCATAAACGATCCTCTGTGAAGACATATGTTGTTCCTCTTCTTAGCCTGAAGTGAATGGAAAAATACATTGGAATGAGAAACTGAAGTGTTTATACATAGCCCTAATTGAACATGATTTCTCATGAATCTAGAAAAATAGGTGTGGTGGTTTAGCCCCATCCAGCCCCCGAGATCTCACAGCCTTTCACTCACTCCCCCACCAGTGGGATCAGGGAGAGAACTGGAAGGGCAAGAGCTGGAGAACTCGTGAGTTGAATAAAAAGAGTTTAACAGGGACACCAATAGCTGTGCACATAAGCAAAGCAAACCAAGGAATGAATTCACTGCTTCCATGGGCAGTGTTCAGCCACCCCCAGGAGGACAGGGACCCATCATGTGCAGTGGTCACTTGGAAAGACAAAGGTCATCACTGCAAATATCCCCCCTTACATATTGCTGCAATGTGAGTGGACAGCAACCCCCCAGATTTTCAAGGATTTTTAATTAAAGTTGTATGTGAAAGGTTTGTTGATATGAATAAGTGTACATTTCAATTTTAGGAAAACATTGTAGGATTTCTGTTACCTCACCCCCTAATGTCATGGCTGTCTATATTTTAAAATATGACATTATTTCATAGTCAAAATTAGTATTCAATGTATTTTTTCATTGAATAGTTCATGTGGTTTTTACCAAGGTTTTCAAAGATAGAAACAAAACCCACCTAAGCGTAAAAGATTTTTTTCCCCCAAAGTTTATTTGTGGCTTTATGTTTTTCAATACAGCAACTGTGTTCTTCTAATTTTTCATTTTGAAATGGCACCTTCTTGGAAAAGCAACTTTTATTTGGCTAAAAATCTAAAACATACAAATTACACTTGACTTCTGGCCTTAGGTGATAGCAAAGGGATTGGATTCTAGTCCCACCCTTCCTTCTCAGCCAAGGAAAAAGAAAAATCCCTAATGTATTACTCATTTTTACAGTCAGAAAGAGCATTTCTTATAACTAGGCTAAAGCTACTCAGTTGTGAAAAATGACACTGAGCATGACTGAAAGATGAATTCTCCTGGGAACAGAAAAAAGAAAAAGAAAGATAGATAAAAAAAGTGTATAGGAACTTTCCGTGTCATGTATTTCTATTCTTTCATGGCCTGGAGCTACAAAGCAATGCTTGCATTTCAACAGGGAGCAGGGGACAGACTACTTAAGCTAAATATCACTTTTAACTTGCTTTAGGGGCCATCAGTTATGGTTGCCCATAAATGTTTTGTAATAGGCAGGCTCATAAATCCAGGTGACAACCTCCCACTTTCAGCAGCTCTAGGAACAGGACACACTTGGAGTGGGTTTTAAAGCACATTGCCCAAGTAATTGCAACAGGGTGATTTGGTCTGTTATTTCTTTTCCTCTATTTCAACACTGGTCAAAGAAAATGCATTCTTAATGGAAACACTTTGTTTCTCCTAAGTGTTTTATAGCCAGAGACAACAAAGCACTTTTGACAGCTTTTGTATATAATCCTTCCCTAAAGCTCTTTATAAAGCCCAAAGTGCCGAACTTCAGTGCTTCAACTCACACCTAAACCTCTTTATTATTACTTGCAAATCAACCTGATTTTCAGAAGGACTTCCAAGGCATTGTCAGGGGAATGGCTTCAAAGATGAACCGTGTGTCCAGGACTCAATGTGACTCCCAAGTGGGCACGGTGCACATCCAACTACTCACTCTCCAAAGTGTATGTGGGTGCCTTTACCTCAGCAATGTTATTTTCGATAATTGTAGACTCCATACCCAGTCCTCTCAGTCTTTTCTGGAATTAAGAGTCCATTTCTGACCATAAAAAATCCCAGTCATTTCAACAGAAAGAGGAGAAAGAGGAATTGAAGGAGATCGATAGTTTAGGCATGAGACTCAACAAGAAAGCCACGATACAGAAATACTTGGGTTTTGGTTTTGTTTTGTGTGGTTGTTGTCTGTGTTCCTCTCATATTTTATAGCCTTTCTCACCACTTTCAGACAGATTTCACTTCCAAATTAGGGTAAATATTAGGCTAGTTTTGCCTGAGCGGCCACTCCTCCCTCCTGCCCTGCAGTGGGGAGAGGCTGAGTTTAATGACATTCAGCTGAAATTGAATACCCTCATTAGCCCTTGCTATCAGGTTGCCACATTTTTGTCACAGTGACTGAGTGCCTTCTGCTGTTACTATAGCAATTCTGCCCTTATTTACAAAAGTTAGGCACAAATTACTTAACTTTGTTCTCTATTACTGAGTCGATTATTGATTTCAACATCCAGGTGCACAAAGGCAAGAAGAGAAAAGGCTCCAGAAAATTTCTATCAGGTATTTCCGGAAAAAAAAAGTATATATTTCTTTCTGAAGATGAATTAAATTGACATCTCAGTGGTGCTGCCATGCTCAGGTACTGTCAGGGGGTTCTCCTGGAAGGGGGGGTCATTACACAGTGCTGCTAATGACCTTCACCAGCTAAGGGTGGCCGAGGAGTGTAATTGGTTCTTGACCTACCCAGGGTGTATATATGGGAATTGCAGTAGCTTTTTCTTACTCTCAGTGTGTATGCTGGCTGCAGCAAAGCTCAAAAATATTTCTGCTGGACATTGTCTCTTATTCTTTATCCTTTATAAATTTTTTTTGTGTGTGTGTCTCTAGTTCACTTGCTCTTTCTCCTTGTCTTACGTTGCTCTTTCGTATAAGCCCTCTTTATTCTTGGGTCCTTTCCCTATGTTTACTTTCTCTGCTTCTTTGAGTGTGCACATATTTTACCAACAATTAGGCCTTTACTTCTTCCTGAAAATTTCTGTGTAGCTCATTATGTCTTCTGTGACACCGTTTAATACTGAATTCAGTTATAGAAGAAACTAAAATTTAATTATTTCAGTCATCAGCTGAACAGTCAGATGGGAGCTCTATAGTTACAGATGGAGAAGACTTTCCAATAACTCTTACAACCACTTTAGAAGTGACACTGATGGCTCTCAATGGTTTGGGGGATGCTGATCTATCAACATTATATTTTGGTCAAAGAGAGAGCAAGTTATTTATTTTTAAATAACAAATTATAGTGAAGAACTTTGCTGAAAAGTAGGGGTAAATGGAAGAAAGAATACAGAAAACAGTCCAAAACTGGTTGCCTGAAATATTGGATGCAAAAAGAGTACACCTATAGTTTGCCTGAGTGGTGTTGATCACATAGAAACTTTTTCAATAATTTGGAGACAAGAAATTAACAATCAACACATAAATATCTGAAGTACGCATAATAGGAACAGAGGAAATATATGGTGAGGTGAAGGCTGAGAATTTTTTCTTCTTTATGCAAGCAACAGCCTTTTTTCAAGACACAGCCTAAACTTCTCATTAGTGCTCCTGAGTGTAATCATTATGTAATAAGCAATCATCAAGTGGTCCCTAATTGACATTGTGTGACTTTTCTCAGCCTGTGATGTGAAGAAAATGAGCAGTTTTCTGCTCCCACTGTTGATCTGCTGCCAGGAGGTTCATCTTCAAAGGCTGCTTCCTTGCTCTGCAGAAGCCACACACCCTGAGCTGACCCTGTGCCCTCCTTCTTCCTCCTCGAGCATTGTGTCAGCAGCACAGGGGATACCTCCTGGGTGAAACATCTCCAAATTGCCTTTTCTTTCTCCTTTTGTCATTTGCTCCAACTGTTCCTTCATTTCTCCTGTATTCTTTTCTTGGTGACAACTTTGCCTCCAGTGAAGACTTCTCCCCAGGTCCTGAACAGAGTCCCCTGAAGGGCTCCTGAGCATGTCATGAAAACATTTATAACTTTAGAGTGTGGTCTGCAGTGTCCAGCAAAGATCACAGGTGTTCAGGACAGAAAGCTCTGATGCCTGCATTTAAGTCTGATTTTCATCTGTAGATAAAAATCTGAATCTACACTTATTCTGGAGATGTGACATTTTTTCCCCTCTTCCTCTTCAAACTTCTTTCTGTTCTTAAACCCACCAATTTTTTGTGCCTCTTACTTCAGTGGTTCAGTAAAAATTTAGTCCTCACCAAGAACAGTAACTGACATCTCCCTTTGTTCTCCATAACAACTTCTGTTCATGACTTGTGTGGAGAAAGTGCCTTCCTGCCATGCAGAGCAGAAATGCAAATTTTTCAAACCTTAATTATATTTGGGTTGCATTCAGATAAGTTCCATACAAGCTTATTAATTTACAAAATTTGATTTGAACCCTAATACTAATGGTGATGGTAAAATAATAATGTTAACAATTGCCAAAAGTTGTCAAGATTTTATATTAATGAGATAGGAACAAACTCTGAGATTCCACACAGGAATTAATTGCTAAAAAAAAAAGAAAAGACAAAGAACAGAAGATGATTTTCTGCTTAGAGAAAAAAAATAGTGTGAGAAAGAAATATTGTTTAATTTATCATCATGGTCTTTTGTGTCTTTCAGCATTCAGCATACCTTATTTTCCTGAAAGAGACTACAAATGAAGAGACTGGAATATGACTGTGATAAACAAAAGCATCAAACAGTAAATAGGGAAATGAGGGACCGAATTACAGGTGCAAAGCAATTATTACTGTGCCACAGCATTTCAACTACTAACCATTTTATTCCTGCATATTCTATCAAAGGGATCAGCATTTGGCTTGCAGAGCCACTGATGTTTTCAAGGTCTTTGCATTCATTAGAATTTAATATTGTGAGATTTTACTTTGCTTTGGTTTTTAACCTCTTTTATTCCATTCAACATATTATAGAAGAAATTTTTGTATTGAAACACTGTCTAGGAAAATAAAACACACAGGAATATGATACCTTTTGTTATCAGTTCTATTTTTTATTTTAAAATTATTTCTTTTCAGTCCTTAGAATGTCTCGATTTTTTTTGCATGTGAAGTTTGTGTAGAAGTATCGAATTCTGAAAGGTTAAAAATACTTTTGTATAAATAAGCCTTAGAAAATACCATTTGAAATATAGATAGTGACTATTTCTCCAGCTCCCACTCAAACTAAAGTTAAAAACACAGGAAATTTCCATCAAGAGAAACTAAAAAGATCCACTTTCAATAAAGCATAGAACTGTAGCTACACCATGGTCACAGACTATGCTCGAGACTTTTTTGGTACCTTGGTATGAGGATCAGCTATAACACAACACACCACAGACCTGATGTCTAACACCACAGAAGGGGCTTTATTTAAAGGGTGATTCACACCATTAGGAGATAAACATCTCCAGAGACTCATCCCTTTGTCCTATTTCTCTTCATTGACTAAAAAAAAAAAAAAGAGCTAGGGTGACCAGCTCAGATTTTGATCTCTAACCTTTAGATCTCCCAAATGAGGTAAGACAAATCCTGTCCTCGGATTCCTGCGCTGTGAATGGTGATGGATCAATTGTTCTAAAAGGAGCAACCCAGAAAGGGGATGGATGGATAAATGAATGGATGAGAGGGTGGAAGCTCTGACCATCTGCCTGGCTCCTTGTCTGAGGTCCCTGACCCATGAAGAAGAGGACAAAATGCCTCTGCCCTTACAAGACTAGACCTTCCTGGGGTTTGGTGCAGCTCAGCAATGCCAATGGCCCAATTTGTTCAATAATTAGGTAGGTCAAAATCAATGCATTTAGAAGAATCTATTATGTGTTCTGTAGAAATGAGTTTCTGCAGCATTAAAGGCAATCTTTCACCTACAATTTTTTTGTTATCTCTTTGCTGAACATCCGGCAAGGGAGTAAAAAAAACCTCAAAGATAAGAATTAACAACATTTTGGCAGAAACATGAATTCTGAAGTTCTGCATAAGATGACACAGCATTAGACTCAGTTACTCTTCCTGTTCTTAATGAAGTAAGAGTATTCCACTAAATGTTCACCTGCCCTAAGGAAAGCTGCAGCAAACCTCTCTTTCCATCCTCTACAGGGCAGTTAACCCATGGAAAATGATTTCCAAGTTTATTCGTTAGGATTGGAAATTTTGGGAGAGCAAATCTGGCAATGGAGACCTGCAAACCTGTCTGATTTGACCATAGGTTAAAATTTAAACAGCATTCTGACCACGTTTCAAAAAATATGGTGAATGCCAGTGTCAATTCTTTATGGCAAGTGCTGTGCCAGCTGTCTGTGATCGTCTCTGTGTGCATGAACATCAAAAGAGGATACAGGGCTGGAGGAGGGGATGGCACTGATGGATCTCTGTTCTGTTGCTGAGGGGTTTTTTTGGTCACTTTGTGGGTGTTTTTTATCCCAAGCAAAGCTTTTTGCCGCTCTGTGTTGTGTTTTGATGGCATTTGCAGTCTTTGTTCTGAGCGGGCTGCAAGTGTCACGCTGAAAGATTGATCAGCCCATTGTGACAGATATGTAGCCTAATGAGCAAGAGTTTTGCTTTCATGATGTGAATGTGATGCTCCTTATGTCCCCAGGCAGCACACATGGCACTCGTGTCCCCAGCTTCGTGGAGCTTTGGGGGAGACACTGCAGCCAGGGGAAATTCTGATGATTGATACTTTTACTTTTCTAATGGGTCAGCTGGTAATTTAACATTTATAGCTTCTTTATGAATACACAATGGTGTATAGAAGCATGAAGTAGTGTATGTCTTCAAGAAAATTTAGTACTGCATGTACCTAGAGTTTAGACTTTTAGGTGGTGTTGTAGCCGCTAGAAAATAGCAATATTAACTAAAACACACACATGGGTTTTATGCCAATAAAACCTAGGCTTCTGTTTTCCCTGAATCTGGCTAATAGGAGGAAATGGCCTCAAGGTGTGCCAGGGGTGGTTTAAATTGGATATTAAAAAAAAATTTCTTCATGGAAAGGGTTCTCAAGCATTGGAACAGTGTGCCCAGGGTAGTGGTGAGGTCACCATCCCCGGAGATATTTAAAGACTTGTGGATGTGGCACCTGGGGATATGATTTAGTGGTGAACACAGTGCTGCTGAGCTGGACCTGATGATCTTAAAGGACTTTTCAAACCTAAATGATTCTGCGATCTCTCTGAGCCTTCGTCTTCACTTGTTCTTCCCAAATGGCTTGTTTAATCTCCTGTTCCAAAGAAGGAGCATGGGGATGCTGTCATGCAGGTGTAAGGAAAGCCCTTGTCAGAGCCTCATTTAGGACTTCAGTTATCCTCTATGCATAGAATTTTCTCTGCCAAACTCTCTAGGACCCAACCTTCCTTTTACTTAATTTCACATCCTTTTAAGCAGTTTACTGTTTAAACTGTTTTGCAGCTTTGCATACACCAGCACCACACTCGTCAGCTCTTCCTCGTCTTCTAGATGGGTCAAGGCCGATCTGGAAGTGAATCTGGCCAAGGATGCCAAGGATAACTAAAAGGGCTTTCCCACTACATCAGTAACAAAATCAAAAAGAAGGATAATGTGGGCTTTTTAGTAAATGGAGGGGGGACCCTGGTAACAGAGGAGGCAGAGAAGGCAGAGTTATCGATTGTCTTCTTGACTTGACTGCCAAGACAGCCCCTCAGGAATCTCTGGCCCAGGAGACCAGGGTAAAGGAATCTTGGAAGAATGACCTGCCCTTGGTCAAGGAGGATTGGGTCAAGGAACACCTGGCCAAACTGGACATCCACAAGCCCATGGGCCCTGATAGGAAGCATCCAGGAGTGCTGAGAGATCTGGCAGATACCATAACGAGGCTGCTCATGGTCATCTTTGAAAGGTCATGGAGATTGGGAGAGGTGCCTGAGGGCTGGAAGAAAGCAAATGTCACCCAAGCCTTCAAAAAGGGAAAGGAGGAAGACCCAGGGAATTACCAGCCAGTCAGCCTTACCTCAGTCCCTGGAAAGGTGATGGAGCACCTCATTCTGGAGGCCATCTCAACCCACGTGGAAGGCAAGCAAGTGAACAGGAGTAGTCAATATGGATTCACTGAAGGGAAATCATGCTTGACTGACCTGATTGCCCTCTATGATGAAATAACTACCTGGATGGACGAGGGGAGAGCAGTGGGTATTGTCTACCTGAACTTCATCAGGGCATTTGCTGCTGTCTCTCACAACATCCTCACGGACAAACTCAGGATGTGTGGGCTGGATGAGCATTAAAAAGAGCATTGCCAGCAGGTGGAGGGAGGTGATCCTGCCCCTCTGCTCAGCCCTGTGAGGCACATCTGGAGAGCTGTGTCCAGGTCTGGGCTCCGAGACAAGAGAGACATGGACCTTCATGTCCAGTGGAGTGGGTCCAGAGGGCTACAAAGATGATGAAGGGACTGGAGCACCTCTCTTATGAGGAAAAGCTGAGGGAGCTGGGCCTGTTCAGCCTCAAGAAGAGACAACTGAGAGGGGACCCCATCCCTGTGTGTCCCTGTCTGCAGGGAGGGCTCAGAGCAGGGACCAGGCTCTGCTCCATGGGGCTCAGCAACGGAACAGGAGGAACAGGCAGGAACTGATGCCCAGGAAGTTCCACCTGGGCAGGAGGCAGAACTTCTTTAGTGTGCAGTGACCGAGCACTAGGACAGGTTGTCCACAAAGGGTGTGAAGACTCCCTCACTGGAGATATTCCAGAACTGTCTGGACCCAATCCTGAGTGAGGTGCTCTGGGATGACTCTGCTTGAGGAGGGAGGTGGAACAGATGACCCGCTGTGGTCCCTTCCAACCATTCTGTGATTCTGTGATTCTGTGAATCTCTGATTCTTAAATTTCCTGCTTAAAAAACCCCCAAACAATGCACATGCAGAGAGATTATCTGGTAAACTGATACAGCCTCTTTATGAAATAAATAAATAAATAAATAAATAACTGTTTCCCATATTCACCGTAATTCTTCCTGGATTATTAATGGAAATGTGTTACTTTTGTTTTGCTAACATATGATTTAACACTTTGTTTTCACGCACTGCAGCCCTGAAGTTCTGGGATGCAATGTAAGTCATACATGGAAGTACTGACATAAGTTTCAAACCTTTTGTTCCGGCCTTATAAAATGCTGGAAATATAAAATATCTCCAATGGAACCAATTTTTTACATCTCTCTAAACATCTTGCTGTTAATAGTCACTCTGAAAATCTACTTGATTTGTTTGAGACAGCCTTAAGCAGATCATTGCTAGTGATTGGGATGCTAAGAGATGGGATCAATTATTCCAGTTCTCCCCCTTGAGTTCTTGTGCTGTCCCTGCTGGAACTGCTTTTGGTGTCTGCCAATGAGATAATACTATAAGATATGAGTTTGGATGCTATAAATCAATTCTTACACAGTTAATTCCTTTTTTTCAAGTCTAGTCGCTGTAAATCCTAGATCTCTCTTTCTTTACTCAGTTTCAAAGGTAATTTTGCCCTATTAAGACTGCTAGAACAAGTCTCCAATTTTGTGCATTCCCAAGATATATACTCCAGCCAGTCTGAAATAAGGCATAAAAATGATATGTATTAACTCAGACTTTCAAAGTTGACTCAGTGGCTCTCATTTTGCTTTCAGGCTGATGCTGCTGGATATGTTTGCTGACTAATGGCGCTCCAAAAGGAGCTCCTCTTCTGCAACGACAGCGTGAAAAACAAGAAAGGAATATTGTTTTCATATTTCCATGTGAATTCACATCAAATACATTGTACATTTTCTATGTTCAATGGCACACGAGCATTTGCTTTGAGCCAATGTGTCCTTTTCCCAGCACTCAAAGTAGCAGTCAAAAACTGTTGAACACTGAAATTATAATCAAGATGAGAATTAAACATGTAGTTTTCATCTCCCGTTTGCGTTTTGTTCCCATTCAGAACCATAATTCCAAGAGAAAAACGTTTAGACATCTGTGAATCAAACCTGACGGAAACGTTTGGCTAAAACTTTATGTGTTTCAAGCCAGGGCAGTAACTGATACAGCTTTAAACAAGTCTACTAAGAAGAAAAACAAAGCAGTACTTATTGAGACATTACACGGTAAAGAATGGAGTTCTTGTCTTCCACCACATGTTGTAAAACCTCTAAAATCAGACAGAGATCATGGGCTGTTTGCTTTACATCTGTCTTTCTGCCAGCAAATGTTTGCATTTTCAAGGCTATTTCAATCTTATCATTTAAACTATAGCTCTTAATCCTTTTTTTCCCAGCATACTTGACAGGAAGACAATGATTTGTCTTTGCTACCTGACTATAAGATGAAGTGGCAGTGGTTAATATAAAATCCTTCAGTGCTTAGGCCAAATTACTGGTAACTCAGTGAGAACAAGACCTAACTGTGAGAAGAGGATTTGACTGCTTTGCACCTCTTTCAGAATAATGCAATTAATCCCACTTTTTTTTCCATTACACTTTTCAAGCTGTTATCTTAATTTTGTTGCTTATCAGCATCTAAAGCTTTTTATTCTGTAAGTTTGGCATTTTCTCTGTTGTGAATGAAACAAAAGTGGCTTCTTTGTCCTACCCTCAAAGTAGATTTCCTCAAAAGTGTGATAATAAACTCAGTGTATTATCCTGAAATTGTCACATCATCAGTTATGTATTTACCTTCTTCTGACAACGAGGCACATCAGAAACTAACAGGGAAAAGATAAAGAAGCTGTACTTTATAGAGAAATTCTATTAAATCTGGTATCTAAACCAAGACATGTTAATGAATGGACTTCTGCAGCAAAATGTGTGAAATTTAATGAGTTTCATTGTGTATATAGTGTATCACCTCCTGTAGTAGCTTGGGAAAAATTCTTTTGGTAGAATAAGGCATTTCCAACATTTCCAACAATACTCACTCTGCAAATTTTGGAACTTTATAATTATTCACGAAAAATATGAATTACTGTTTCCTTTTGCTTGGAGGAGACGTGAAGACTAAAAAAGTGAAAAATGGAAAAACGTTATTTGTGTTTCATATAAATGATTTTGCCGATGAAGATGTTGGCATAGGAGCAGGTGTGAACACTTTGGCAGCACAACTGTCTTGATACAGTCAACACACAGGCAGACTTTCGTGGTTCTTGTAAATCAGATGCAAAGTCATTATGGGTATAATCCTTATTGTGAGAAAGGACAAAAAGCACGAATCTCCCACAGTGCACCCTGATGAACTGCAAAGGTGGAGGTCGTATACTAATTAAAAAACGGAAAGGTACTCTTATAACCAAGGCAGATAAATGTGTTTGTTTGTCAGATACATCTCTTCCACTCCTCCTGTGAACTAATGATGCTGTCTGGAAGCAGCATTCATTGTATGCAATAGTAATTTGGGACTAATCCTTATTTTGTTCAGACATATTCATCATTCTCTCTTGACCTGGAGCCAAGCAAGCATTGTGCCCTGACCTTGGTACAACTTACTATAGCTATAATCAGCTTCCAAGATGACTAACAACAGGGTAAGCTTTGGGGGAGAGCTCCCTCTTAGGGGACCCAACAGCATTCCAGCTGGTCAATGAGAAATATCATCTGTGGAGAAGAGCAAAGTTCAGGTTAATGGAACAAACAAAATCAGGACCCAAATGGGATTTCAAGATGACTTAAATACACAATTGTCCCCTTAGTCACATTGTAATTAAAACAGATTATCAGAATGAAATAACATGAATAACTAATCATCTGAAATTCAGAACCTGAATTTCAAACTGAGGCAGACTTATACATAACCATCTATGTTGTAACTAAACACACACATATATATAAATGCATTTTCACCTGAAGTAAGGGGTTTCATTGGCGTTGCTGTTTGATTCTGGTTTGCTTCATGTTTCTGCCAGCCTCTGTGGCTAATTTCTCTGAGAAAATTCATGAAAATTATAGAAAATAATCTATAAAAATTTTAAAAGGAGTCACCTACTCCATCTCTGTGCAGCCAGGCCAGTATTATAAAAAGATATTTGATGTGCCTAGTTGCTTAACCTGAGGCTCACACAAGCATTTCCCTAAACAATAAACAAAAAATGGATTCTATATCTCTGTATCTATGATCTACTGCTAGAACCGCTGAGGCAGAGAATCTTCTTTCACTTTTTAATCACCAGAATTTTTATCACTAGAAATGTCCTGTTCCACTTTTGACATGGCCTGATCAAACTCACAATCTAATCTGGCAGCTCCCACTTCAGTTAACTTTGTGTTCATTGTGTTTGTTTCCTTTCGCCACAGGAATTAGGAAAGAGAAAACACTCCCTGGGGATGCCCATTTTACTCTGCTGTGGAAGGCAGCGGAAGGAGCTGAGGCTGCCTGAGTTAGACATCTCATTTTGGACATGGGTGCCAGGACCACTGAATCACAACTTGTTGTGCCTCTGGTGTTGGCCTCAGTCAGCTCAGTGAAGTGCCTTTTTGCAGTGTCAGTTGTTATTTGGGTAGCAGGCAACAAAGAATTCACTGAGCTGAAACAATGAATTACACGGGAGGATGCAAAAAACCCAAAAGACTGGCGAAAGGCCTGGAATCAGAAGCCAAATAGACTGAGAAGGGTGAGGTAACCAAGGACTAAAAGGGACAGCTGGTTTAGGGACAGCAGGTATGAAACCCAGAGACAAAAATATATTAATTGCATTGGAAAACAGATAAGAGTTGAAGAGAAAATTTTAACTCTATTTAAATGGGAGAGTGTTCAACAAAAAATACTATTCCACCTTATTTAAAAAATTTCCTATATCATTTTAGAGGGATGAATAAATAATACATATCAAACATCTCCGTCTGTTGTCTGAACAAATGACAAAACCAAAAGATAAAGCAAAAGGAATTGAGTTGTTTGACATGTAAACTAAATTCCTTTCTTCACCTGTACTGAATAATCTTTCAGCATTAAGTCTGGGGTGAAGGGAAATGCCAGAGGGCTGGAGAGTTGGAGGATGAGAATTTTTTTTTTTTAAATTTTCATTATTGAGTAGGTAGTTTGGGATATTTTTAACAAGATTTAAAATGGATGACTCTGTGCCTGCAAACAGTCACAGGAAAGGAAATACTGCCTACTTTTGGTCCCGTGTATATGGGTTGACATCCAAATGCTCTATGGGTAAAACTAGGACAAGGCAAAGGTTAGAATTTACTTGCTAATGATAATGTCAGGTATTTTACCACAAGGCATTTCATGAAGCATTCAATTATTTTTTTTTCCTTTGTGTGGAATAGAATTCACTTCTATTTTTTGTTGGAGTCTGTCCTGTTTTTTCATTTGAAATGTCCTTTTTTTTTTTCATGATCTACAGTGAATTGCACGGATATTGAAAGCATACTTTTCAAAAGCTCCTGATGCAGCAGTAAAATTAAACTCACAGATAATGCCTTCCACTGGATCCCAACTAAGCTATTCTAAAAGGTGGGATGCTGGCATTTGGGGATTTACTCTAAATAGCCATGGCCAGCTACACGACTTGTTTGATCAATAATGTTACCCTTTGTCTGTCCACATCCCGGAGATTCAAGCTGCGTCTTTGTTGCTTAATCCTAAATGAGAGTTTGATTCTCCTGTCTTTCCTTCTATAAGTTCATTATGTGTAAAGTTAAATCTGACCATGTTCCTCTCTTTCTTTCCCCATAACCTGTGAGCGGCAATATCTGGTTTCCCAATGTATCTCTATCTCAGACAACCTTATAGTTATTGTTACTGGAATTGCCTGTCACAGAACTCAAATGTTTAGAGCAAGATTTATCCCAACAAGCTTTATGCACATAAAAGCCTGGTGTGTAGTCTAATTTCTAATTGGCAAAGAGATGAAAGTACCTCCAAAAGCGATTTATCCCACCTTGCGCGCCCGTCTCTGGGCGGGTTGAGACATCCTCGGGAAATGACTATTCCTTTCAATTTCTTTTAACTACGTGGCTGGGGTCGAATATTACCACGACAGCGCTAACTGGGAAGAAAAGTCTTCCACAGGAAAATTACCTGCCAGCTGGCGATGGCACCGGGGTGTAACAGATTGTCCTGCAGGAAAGAGGAGCATTTCAGGGCACTGCAATGCACTGCAGGCTCCAAGGGTTAGCTGCACACCCTCTATTGATGTTTGCGAGCAAAGGAGTCTGGGTTGACTTCTGGGCCTCAGCAAGACTTGAAACATGAAGCTTGTTAAACCTTACATTTTCCCACTGTCAATTAAACCAGGAAATCTATTCCCAGGAGACTGGCCTCCAGACTTCTCCTTTTGGGACTTTGTTGTGATTTTTGACCATATTTCTATTTTTTTTTCAAATACCATAAATTGTACTTTTTAAGGTTACTTTTTAATCTTTTTTTTTTTTTTCCTGTGGAGAATGCAGGCAGTGCCCTTAAAGTATCTAATAGTGGTCACAAGGAAATTAAAAGAAACGTTTACATTATAATGATGTAACACTACAGGTGTTGAGATAGAACTGCAAAAATGCAGATGGAGATATAAGGACTACTGACTTCCAAAGTGAATTTCTGAAAATGTTGCATGGATAGTGAGGATTCCATCATTTCACAAGGGGTGAATTGATCCTTGAATTTGCAAAGAGAGTCTGAAATCGTGAGACAATGCTAAAAATCTAGAAGTTATTTCACAGAGAAGAAGCACTATGGGCTACTTCCAGAAAGGGAATTCAGTGGTTTTACAGGAGCTCTGAAACTCCTACCAGCAGTAAGCTGAACATCTCACCACAGTGGTGCTGTGGAAGGAGCAGGGTATAGAATCCTGCAAACCTGCAGTATGGAAGTCTGGTTAGTGATCATTTGCTGTGTGACGAGCAAAAGGGCAATCACTTCTTGAATCTTGTGTTCAGTTTTGGGCCACTCACTACAAGAAAGACATTGAGGTCTTGGAGGGTGCCCAGAGATGGGCAATGGAGCTGGGGAAGGGTCTGGAGCACAACTCTTATGAGGAGCACTTGAAGGAACTGGGAATGTTTAACCCAAGGAGAAAAAGAGGCTCAGTGGAGACCTTCTTGCTCTCTACAACTTCCAGACAGGATGTTGGAGCCAGGTGGGGGTCAGGCTCTGCTCCCAGGGAACAAGTGATAGGACAAGAGGAAATAGCCTCAAGCTGCACCAGGGCACTTTGTGATTGTATATTAGCTACATTTTTTTCTGTAAAGTTTGTCAAGCATTGAAAATGGTTTCTAAACTTTCTGCCCTGAATTGCAAGTAGCTGTGTCTTAAATGCAGCTACACAAAGGATTAAGACCACATGCAATATGGTGTGCAAAAAACCAAAAAAAATTAAAAAGACATGGTTTAAATAAAAGCTCTTTTGTCCTTGTGAGATGTCCTTGTAACAGTGTGCTGCAGTGATTGTAGATTGGATGCTTAACTTTCCATGAAGCATGGGAGTGAAAATCTCCAGGGAGAAAGAAGCTTTCTGGCAATACGGAATCGCAGAATCACTTAGGTGGGAAAAGAACTCTGGAACCATCAAGTCCAGCCTGCAACTGATGCCCAGAGCACTGAGTGCCGTGTCCAGTAATTCCTTGGGCACCCCCAGGGATGGCGACTCCACCACTTTCCTGGGCAGCCCATTACAATGTTTAACCATCCTTTCCAGGAAGAAATTCCACATGGTGTCCAGCCTGAACCTCCCCTGGTGCAGCTGGAGTCCATTTTCTCTTGCCTTGTCCTTTGTTCCCTGTGCGCAGAGCCTGATTCCCTGCTGGCTGCCCTCTCCTGTCAGGGAGTTGTGGAGAGCCAGAAGGTCCCCCCCTAAGCCTCCTTTTCTCCAGGCTGAGCCCCCACAGCTCCCTCAGCTGCTCCTCATAGGACCGTCCAGACCTTTCCCCAGCTCCATGGCCTGCAAATCCCTGCCTGGTCTCTGACAAGGGTCTCCCTTTGCCTGAATGCCCCTAAAGTGGGTGGCCCTGTAGACACGCGAGCTTAAAGAGACATCAATATATCTGCAAACACCCAGGGACAGAACTGATTTCACAGAATATGTAGCTTATAAAGGCATAGCCAGTCATCTGTGAATAAAATTTTTTAGAATTACAAATTGGGGGTTTCATATGCTGACATTTGGGGGCTGCAGAGCAATTTAATAGCTGACAGAGATCCCCTAGTCAAAAGATATGGCAAAAACTAGTGACAGGCATAGCATTAACATTCCCAGTTTCCCCCATCCTCCCACACACAGAGATGTATTGATGTAGGTCCTGGAAAAGAAATATGTTGCAGCCTATGGAAACAATCAGCGACCATATATTTTGCAAGTATTTTATAACATATATTATACAGCATTTGTCACAAGTCCCTTGTACTGTAGTCAGAACACACATTAAAGGAAAAGGAAAATATATTAACTTTCAAGGAGTTATTTTCCTGTAATTGTCTGGTCTCAGACCAAGTCTCAATTAGATAAAACCAACCAAATGTTCCATTGATCAAAGTCTCTCCAAGAGGCAGTGCTATATTCAACATTGATCTCCCATTGATTTAGTGTTATTTAAACAAGGCCAAATTTAAGCTAGCATTTTCAGAGAGATAATCAAGAACAGAACCAAGTTTATTGGGCCTCTTAATAAATTATGGCAAATTGAAGAACTCTGTTAACCAAAGTCAGCTGTGTTCCTGTTAAAAATAAGCCCAGAAATGGTGTCAGACTAGACACTGGCAAGATGTTCCAAACATATTTTAAGCAATTTAGCTCTTATTCAGTGTTGAAAACTTTGGTTATATTTCCATGAAGATATTTGGGATTTTTTTCCATCAAGGAACCATTACAGCAACAAATTGTATGTAGTGCAAAATGTACTATGGTGGAAAAATGGTGGAGTTAGACATCTGTTCTCCTTTTCCTCCTCCATAAATATAAAGCATCAGATAATAGAAACCAATTCATGTGATGTACTGTAAGTCAGGGGCTATTAGAGTCAAAGTTTACTATCTGCCCTAGTAAATAGTTGCAATAATCTATAGCCTGATACACTGTAAACCATGGTAATAGATAAGAAGAAAGCCATGATGGCCTCTTACAAGCAGCCTCTTCTCTTTATTTGAATTTTTTTGGAAGCAACACGAAAAGATTTTCCTATCCCATCACAACCCAAGGAGTGATTTACACTTCAACCTGTGCAAATTAAGCAAAATAAATAACTACTTAAAAAAAAAAAAAATAGATGAAGAAGTAATAGTCTGGAGAAGTCGGAGCCTCTCAGAAGTATTTCCCTAGTAACTCATCCTTTATAATATCAATAGTCAAAAAATAAGAGGGAAAGAAATGAAAAAGTTTGTTTTCTTTTCCACCGATTAAATTTTAGGGATTAGGCACAATATGTTTAGACCCAGTTACTAAACCAGGTATCCATGGAGACCAACACCAGCAGCTGGAAAATATTGGAATTGGGACTTTATGATCCAGTAGCCTTGAGGAACCTTCTCCTGGCATTGCACTGGCACCCCAGGAGCTCACCCTACATTTCCAATATACAGGCAGGTAAGCAAAGCACTAACAGTGATTCACCCAACAGGGGAGTACAATTGCTTGTGCAACTAATTCTGATTTTCACAGCCCAGGCTTTCCAATGTAGCCTGAACTGTTTCCATTTAGTGGTAGATGGAGATCTAGTTTTCTGAGCATTTATAACAGATGCTGCTCTGTACAAAGCCCACAACTGTACCAGATATATGAAACACTTAATGATGTGTCTGATTGTATCAGATACAAACTAGTAATACTAAAAAGTTTAGGAATCTCTAAACAAAAAAGCAGTCTTCAAGAACAAATTGCAGGTAACTAAACTCCAGGGTTTCTTCTACATTTTATTTATACATTTTTTAAGTTATCTTCTTTTCCCCCACCTTCATTTCTTACGTCTTCTCTAGTTCATTCAATAAATTTTGTGTTTGCATTTCTTCTCTTCACTGTATAAAACTTGTAGTATGTGTTTTCCTGAAATTTAGGCAATTTTAATCAGCATTTTTTCGCTTGTACTGATTTGAATATGAATATGTTGAGCAGTTCTAGCACATTTCTCAGCTGGGATCCCATTTTTATGAGTCCACTTTGACTATCTTTGGATATTTCTGAATGGTTTGTACTGGTTTTTCTTACTGCTGATTTTTATATCTGTCACATGGCTCCAGTTAGGCTCAGAAGCCAGGTATTTCCTTCATTCTCCATCAGTCTCTTTGGAATGTGTCTCACAAGTGTTCAGCATGATATTACTGAGGATACCTATAAGGTATCCTCATAGGTAAAGTAGAAAAAGCTTAATATCTATAAAGTATGGTGGGACTGATTTGGGGGGGTTACAGATTAGGCTACATCAAGAAAGGGCTACATTTTGACATAATTCAGTGAAAAGAAAGGAAAAAACAGCAAGGAGATTAATTTCTCCTCTTTTACCTGTAAATCCAAGTGTCAGAAAACAGAGTTCTCGATACAATTCTGTTCCATGATGTTTCACAGGATTTATTAAGGCTCAGGGATAGAGAATTTTTCTTTCTCATAGTGTCTTTCATCCCAACTTTAGCCAGGATAGGAAGCAGATTCTGCTGAAGTTTTGACATATTCACACCACTTTGAACAACTGTGAAAACAACACTCTTAATTATCTGTTTAATTATGTCTTTTTTTTCTTCCCCCTACAAGGTGGGACGTGTGGCTGACAAGAAAAGCCAAAATATCACAAAAAATGCCAGTCAAAACACTTTCTGATAGGAAGAGGGAAAATACCATAATTATTTCTACTCAGCTTTCCAACTCAAATTTACAAATTAAAAAAAAAAAAAAAAAATCAAGCAATGCAGTTGAAAATCCACATTTCTGCAGAGGTATGTGAGTGGATCTGGAGGATTCTTCCTAGCTAATTGCCCAGTGATGCTGTTGACCATTCAGACATGTTTTTGGATAGTGATCTTAACCTCTTTTGATGTACAGTCTCATGAAATCACATTTGGGCTATTTCTGGTGAGTATTGCAACCCCCACAGGTGGGACTCTGCTTAATGTCTTTATGAGACATTTTTTTCTTAAGTTGAGCCAGTAAGTGAGTACTTTAGGTGTGATACATGATTCATATATCACCATTTCAAAGGTTTTAAACTGATAGCTGTTTGTTTTCAGTTACATTTGATTTTAATAACGGTTGCTTACACATTGTTGCTTGTAAGCAAAGAGCAAAAGTGATGACTTTGCAGTACAAAGGCACCCCAAACCTGTGTGAAGTGCTCTGGAAAGACACAGATCTGAGCAGAGTCGTCACTCTGCTCTGCCTGTTCAGTAATCACAAACCCTCTGGAGCCATTTACAACATCCATTACAGGATGCAGTACCAGTAACTCAAGATATTTAACCAAAATGACAAAAAAAATATAGTTTAATCTTCAGATAAGAGAGAGAGGGTGTGTTGCTATTCAATTTTTCTATGACCACGTGAGTCATAGGAAGTTGAAACCTTGACATCTCCTTTCCCTATGCAGCTTGGGCTACCTTTCCCCTCTCCCCTTTGGAATAGAGGGTTTGGATTTTTTTCTTTCTTTTTCTTTTGTTTTGTTTTTAGACTTGAAGTCCTCCAACCCAGTCCCAGTACAGAGTCAACACAGACTTTTGTATGGCTACAGTGCTCTGGTCTGGTTGACAAAGTGGAGATTGGTGAAAGTTTGGACTTGATAGGATGGTGAAGCTCCCACAGAGGTCATGCAAGGCAACTAATCTTGTCAAAAAGCTTCTTTGCTATTATTAAGATTATCTCTGCATTTGACTGCTAATTTTGCTGATGACATTCATCCTGCATTATTGAAATAGGGAGGCCAACATTAACACTGAACAGAAATCTGCATGTAATCCCCTAAATAACCACAATTTGCATTTCAGTCTTTTTAAGGGGGATCAGTCCACTGGATTGGGTGGATTAAGTTCTTTGTTGGGTTGTACAGTGTGGGCTGTTGTGTTTTGTTCTGGCTACTTCCACAGCATTGTGCAAGCCACATGTGACATGCCTACTTTGTCTGGTTATTTGCATACGTTTAACAAATTCTGATTCACTTATGAATTCTTACTGCAGCTTATTAGTTTTGCCAGGAAGATGAAAATGTAAGGCAAATTCATTCAAGCAGATGTGAATGTTTTTCAAAAGAAAATGTTTGTTGTCTCTTTTTGCCCTCTCTCACTTGTTCAAAACCATAGATTTTAGTGAATTTAGGGGAAATAAAAGTAAAGTATATAAAAATAAGTTAGAATAATTGGTTAATTTGGAGATATCTGGAAGGCTATCCCTATTATTTTTACCCTATAACATGGAAAATCCTTACTGTGATGACCATTACATATCCAACAAAAATACAGTACTAGCTGGTGATGGAATATGCAAAACTTGACATCTGTAAGTATTTTATTTTCATATACCACTAGATTGATTTTCTCTATTTTCCCTAAGACTTCAACCATATTTTTTCCTATGAATTATGTATATAAAAAAAAGAATGAATAGCTCTTATGAAAAAATTCTTAAAATAAATTGTTGTTGTTAGTGACCTCCTCTGCTTTCCTCTTTCTAATTTTGATATTGGAGGTGAAATGCTGAATTTTTAAATGTTTATTCTTGTCTTCATTATCATCTACTGCGTGGCTATAGTGTGTCAGCTGCTTTTGAGAAAGGCTTGACACACGTGACCTTGCTTGAAAAACTTGTAAATTTGATAGCCAAAACGAACAGCTGATGTGAGAACACAAAGATAATATGGAAATTAAGGAGTCACGGATTGGTCGCTTCCCTCTATTTTAAGCAGAAGAAAAATAGGTCTACTCTTACAGTTTCTAGACATTCTTTTAAGGATGGGATTGTGAAAGGCAGGATGTTGAAATTATTCACAGTCAATGAATAAGGCAAAATATGTGGCCATTTAGCTAGAACGGCTTGAGACTCCACAGGATAAATTTCAAATTTGTTGTTCTGGTTGAGGTCATACCACAGTCATAGAATTGATACAGGTGATCCTAGCAAGCTGTTTACCTTACCACCCTGAATAATCCACTTTCTTCCCAGGAGTATTATTGATCCTGTATCTTGGGAAAAGTCTCAAAAATTTAAAAAAAAAAATTAAAAAATAAAAGCTCTCTGGGACTTGACATAGAATAATTACTTTTAATAACCAATGTAAATCATCATAGATTCTTGATTCAATATAGTGACTTCTGATTTACTTTGCCTGATTGATGGGGGAGAATCAGGCCAATTACATTTGCACTTTAAAAGGCCAGTGGTTTCATTTTCATAAGTAAAATAGAGGGATTCCTAAGAAGCAGCTGTATTTCTTTATTTGTGGGTGTTTGTGGGGAGACACAAGAAACTGTACAAATGCTGCAGAGCAAACCAGTCTGATGGATTGCTGGTGTAGAGTGCCCTTAATGTGAGATGTTCAGCTTTGCATCTCCCCCGCTCATATGTTACCACTAACTTGGTTTTATGCTTCATTATTAATCTGTAAACTGTCTGAAGAACAACAGGAGATGAATGTCCAGGCTGAAATGGGCGGGGGCAGTCATTGATCAAACCACTCGAGACAGTTCCCATCGATTTCTTGGAGATATGCATCCCTACATGTCTGCAGTAATACAGGAATGTGCTTTGCAATACAAAAAAAAAAAAAAAAAAAAGAAAATCTCATGTGCTTCGATTTTGCTTAGGAGGTGAAAGATTTTATAACGTTATATGTGTGTATTGTGGTTTGTTTTATTGGTCGTGTCGACATGGGTGACTTCTGGGGACTAGGCTGCTAAGAGCTTTTTAATTGTGGATAAAAAATTACTGAACAGGACAGTGGCCACAGGTTTCGTAGGTGGGGAATTAAAATGATTGTTTTTAAGGCTCTGAGAGGCTTCCAAAGGCCAGCATTTTATTGTAATGGTGCAAGGTGGAGATGAACTGGACACACAGGCTATACAGCTCATCACTATTCCTGGCAACCTGTTCTCTTCATCAGGGATGAAAAAAATCACAAAAATTTAAGAATTTTTACTGGAAAGTTTTCCAACAGTTACATTTACCAAAAGAAACAAACAAAAAAACAAACAGATAAACAAAAAGAAATTTTAGAAAAAGAAACAAAAAAGAGCTTGCACAATTTAGTTGGGAACCTCTGAGGCAAAATGACTTCTTCACTTCTTTCTGGTCCTGCTGCATTCCCTCTCCAGGAATTAGACTGAAGTTTCTAAAAGGATATTGGCTGAAATATGGGAAGATAAATGAAAAAAAGTATAGAAGGAATTGAAAGCTGCTGTGCAATGACTTAAAAACATGTTGAATTAGGCTTAAAAGATGTCCAGGTTGGTTTCAGTAAAGAAGGATATATGTGTAAATATGCATACACACACACATACCTATAGTCAAAATACAATGAATTATTGAGAATTAACACTGGGGATTAATTTTGGTGAAAAAGAGTGTTGAATGAGATTAATTAATTTTGTGATACATTTCATTTCTGTCCCTTGACAATATCTAATTGGGATTTAATACAAAGCTGGGACAGGAGAAGTTAAATATTTCTCATCAAACATTCATGACTTGCCTTGTTATATGCTGCACCTTCAAATTATGAGGAATGAGAAATGTTAAAAGTTGTCAGGGATAGTAACCGGTTCCTTTACAAAGCTCCCCTGTCCTCTTCTGGTCAAACATGAACATATTATACTTTGTTTTAGGGGAATTCATATTTATGCTTTTTCATAATTTCTAATGTCTGAAAGAAAATTAATTTGGGTAGAAGAATAAGGAGAGTTATGTAACAATTTCCTAGCATGGAAGAAAATTTGCATCTTTTCTATACAATGACTAATTTTCATGAATCATATAAACAATAGTGAGGAATATTGGATGTGTTGATGTTATGATGTCACTTCCATCTTCCATTTATTCCTCTTCAGCAGCTCTGTTAATTCAAAATAAAGATTTCAGCTTTGCCTTGCAGCATAGATCTGAAGCACAGTTGAACCAGTTATTAAAACATAGAGTGTTCTGAGCCAAGGAAATAATCAAAATTCCAATTAATGCTACTGCAGCATTACACTATTGTCATAGTAACAGTGGCATGAAAGTTTACATCAAAAGCCTTGTTAGGAAGTGCCAGTCTAAAAGCAATCAAATCCCTGGGAAAGCATTCAGAAGTTCAAAAGAAACTAATGAAAGAGGCCTTGAGGATGTAATTTCATCGACAGTTATTCTTAGTTAATAGAGGCAACACAAGCAGGGTCTTCTGTTACAGGGAAGTTCTGTGGTTAAAACAAGTGTATTGGAGCAATTGTGCTGGGATTAACTGAAACAAAGGGGCACTGTGCAGGAACCAAAGCACAAATTTGTGTTTGCAAAAGCTAAACCCACAAAAACAGTAGCAGCATTAGGAAGGTTCTGGCAAAGATGCTACACGGACTGAAAAAAGTGGGTCGGGAACTTGGTTCAGAGTGCACAGAAAAGAGGAGTTGCAGTGTCCTTCAGACAGACCAAGTGTTTGGAATGCTCAGCTGAGTGTTCCTTAGCTCGTGCCCTGTGCATAATATGCTGCTTAAAAGATTGTCTGATCCACCATGGGGGCACAGAGGGAAAAAAAAATACCAACAGAAAGTAAAATAAAATGAGTGAGCACATGTTGATATTGGGCAGCATCGGGGATTTTGTGTGATTTCTGTCATAAAATTAAGGAATATGCACTATGTGCTTTTTCCCATTATGTGTTTTTTGTGGGGTTTGGATGGTGAAGTGTGTTGTTGTTGATTACAGTCTGAAAGAAGCTGAAATCCCACAAGGAAAGTCATTCTTTAACAGCGTTACAGGAAGAGATAGAGACATTGTCATAAAGATGGATATTCTCATGAGAGTTCTGCTGCTTGCACAAAGGGAAGAAAAAAGCCCACACAGGATCAGAAAGTCGTTCCAATATCTCCTAAGCTCACAAGGCTGCCAGATTCAAACTGAGATAGAGGTCTTGAATTGCAATCTAACAGAAAACTTCGTCCTCATTTTGAATCAAATTTAGACTCACTGGTCAAATTTTGCAAGCTTGGATAGCTAAAATCAAGTGAATGTGTCACACTGAAATAACCATTGGTTCACGTCCCCAATATGTGCAATGCAGTCCTGTCAAACCAAGAGCAGACAAAAAAGAATAACAGATGTGAAATGGCATCTAAAATCAGAAGAGAGATGAGAAGTGTAGTCTTGGGAGGAAAGGGGGGATATAAGAGATTCATGCACATTCAGGTAATGTTCTTTTGATCTGCTCTCACTCCTGTATTTCATGTTCATCATTAATGCCAGCACAGAGGGGAGGAAGGATGGAAAATCAGGTAATTAGTTACACATGTACTTTGATCAGTATTGCATTTTTCTTTCTCAAGTTGTTTGCCAAGAGAAGGAAGAGAGGGTTTCATTTAACAGCAATTGTTCGGCCAAGTATGTGCACATGAATGTTTCCATAATCTCTAAATTTTATCCTGTACTTCTTTAATGACAGATTAGAGGTGATTTGGACTTGATTTTAATTCCATCTCATCAAAGCTTTCTTCCTGGTAAAATTTGTGTATTGTCATGTCCTTGATCTCAAGCCACGGATAACCAGCATGCTTTTGGAGATGATGAGCACAAGGTTTGGTGAGGTAAATAAATGATGAGTTGGAAAAATTGGAATTAGATTTAGAAATTTCCTGCTTAGTGCTCAGATGTTGACTGTTGGTGGTAGCTGGGGCTATGCACTGTTCCTTGGGAAGTGAAAGAGTGCCCCTCACAAGATAGGATCCCCATCCCTGTCCTCAGCTTATCATACCATTCTTTTGCCACTCAGCATAAAAGAGAGGGGGAAAGGGAGTGAGAAAATCCTTCTATGAAAGAGGCAGGGGCCTTTATTTCAAACGTTCTGCTGGAGTGAGCCATTTTCAGTCCAGCATTGACATGGAAATAAGGATATGAAGGGGGCACAGCTAGAAGGCGAAGGGGAGCAATACACTCTCAAATCCCATGAGCGTGTGTAACTCTGGGTTTGTCCTCCCCTGACATTGCAGGAAGGGAGCTGATCAGCCTGTGAGATGCAACACAGGTCATTCCCCTTCACATCCTGGCTGGGGGCAGCATTCAAAATAGGGGTTGTGTGTTAACTATGACAATTCTCTATAGGAACTTTCACTGGAACTTTAAAAATGTGCCCTGCAATAGCCTTAGACAGCAGTCAGCTCGGGTCTGGCTTTATGATCCTTTTCCTCTCCATCACAGGGTCCCAGGACACCTGTCCATACAGCTCCCCACAGCCACTATAACGAATGAGGTTGTGGAGCACAACAGAACAGCATAGGTCACTCACTTCCAACAGTATGACAAGTGTTGGTTCTGTATAAATTACCTTGTAGACATGTTTTGTAGAATATTCCATTATTTTGTGTGGCAGCTTCGATAGCAGCAGTATGGGACACATCTCCCATTAGTGGTGTACAATATATTTTCTTGTCAGTTAATCTTGAAAGCTGGCTACCGTTCCTCAAAAAGCCTGAATCTTTCATTTCCTCCTAATAAATACTTCACACTAAATGCATTATTGCTAGAGAGAAGTCAGTAATCAAATGCTTATCATCACATTTTCCTGTGGCCTATGACAAAACTATTGTAGTGGATGCTAAAGGAGAGTACGGGAAGTGCTGAGGGTAAAATAAGGAAAGGAGATCAAAACAAGTGTTAGATTAACAGACCTTTGAACAGCCTGAGCTCCTGTAGACAACACAAAGACTGGAAGGCTCTGAGAACTGAAAGGAAATAGAGAATATGTTTCAGTGGAAAAAAAGACAAAGACAAAACCAACCAACCACAAAATACTACTCTGAAGACCGTAAGTAGGTAAAGTATTATCATCTCCTTGAATATTTTACAGATGTTCTGTGGTGCTCACTCTCTGCACTTTACAATGTACAAAGTATGAGCATTTAATCCTGGCATAGTTATGCAATTTAAAAGACAGTTATTGGAGAACTGGGCTCTGCCAAAATTGTTGTTATCAATATTTTGGTAGCATAAATGTGTAGGCCATGTCAATGACCCACTATTTCTTTGGCATAATTACCTTTTGCAGCTCCTTACAAGACATTATCCGTTTTAGGTGTTTTGCACATGTTTCAGTTTTATATGGCGTGCAGAAAACCAGCACAGCAGCAGTTTGCATTCTATTTATTCCAGGCAATTATGATTGCAGCTGCCATGTGACTACTGAGAACACAGATTTTTCAAAAACTGAGGGTTGAAGAAAAATGAAGAAAAATAAAAAGGAAAGCACAAAGGACTTTTACAAAAATGATTGTGAGGAGGTGGTGAGTGAAAGCGTGAAGAAGCGGCAAGCTTAGGATGTTTGTTTGCTTTTTGCCTAAGACATTTTGAAGAGCAGAGATTCACGTAGGTTTCCAAAGAAATGGGTCTGCAGATCATTTAGTCTGCAGAGAAAGATTTCAGCTGATATCTTCTTATTGACTAAATCCCATTTTTCCACTTACCCTTCAGGAAGGAGCAGGTTTGTAACCTCGGCTTCAAACTCTCAAAGATTCTGGAGACCCAGCTCCCTCTCAGCATGGCAAAGTAACAAAAATAACCAACATAATCCTTTCACAAGCCAAGCCCTGTGCCTTCCAGGTCTCTAGGGTGTCCATCCCTCTCAGTGCATATCTCCATCCCTTCCAGTCAGCACGTGGCACGAACCCTGGTGCTGCCAGCAGGAAGATGTTGAGGTGTTTTGGTCTCAGTACTTCTACAGGCTGAGAAAATCACTTAGCCTTTCTATGTCTCCTTACCCCTGGTGATGGAGATAAAATCTGTCATTACTTCCACACATTTTCTTGCCCATATCATGTATATATAAGTTCTTAGGCTGAGCTTCTTATCAGCAATAAAATGGTATTTTGTAAATGGGGCCAATTCCAGTGTCAGAGGTCCTTGGGGAACTATATTACAGTTATTAATGAAGGCTGAGGTGAGCAGGGATATTTGGCACATACTAGCCTTCAGAAATTCAGAAGCTGCCTAACTTGAGAGTTTTTAGGTATTTTTTTGAGCCCTTAAAGCCCACTGATACATTTAAGGCAAATAAAAGTGAAAAATCAATCTCTTCTAATGTATCTGCCTGTTCATCTGTGTGGGTTTTTTTTTTACATTACCATCCTATCACAATATCTGAACAGTTTTCACACAAAAAAAATCAATAACAGTGGTGTTATCTCTCCCTGCCCTTGCTGGCTTTTCTCCTTTTCACTCCTTCTCTCGTGCAGGTTTCAAGTTCATCTCCTCCATGCTGTGAACATCAGCACTGCCCATCAGCTGGCTTGGCTGAGGAAGGGAACCCATTTCACCTGACAGCGAGGTGCACAGAGAGTGAGATTTACCCTTTTTACTGCAGCCACCGTGTGCCCTGCTGAGAGGTTGTGTTAAGAATGTGGAAATTTGGAAAAAACCAAAACCCTTTGCTTTCCTCTGAAATTAGAGGGGCTGGGTGTGGCTGGGCTTAATTTCTGATTAGAACCAATTCAGCAGTTTAAGCCTGGTTATGTTCAGTAAGACCCCAGATGCACCAAGAGTGTGGGTTACACTGTTAGTCTGGTCACAATCACAAATTCCCAATTAATACAGTTTACCAGTTTGACACTATAAGTCTGGCCAAGCTCATGGGAACTTTGAGGAACACATATTCACAAACAATGTCGTTTATTGGAGCAAAAAGTTATAGTTTCTTGTTAGATTGTTGATGACAAATTCACTAGACCTGAAAAATGTAAGTGCATAGTGCTACGTACAAGTGTTCCTGGGTTTTGTTTTGATGTAGTTAGAGACACAAATCTCACAAAAATATCATCCCTGCTTTGGGGAGCAGAGAGGAGCAAGCCCTCCAGCTCGTCTGTAAGGTGGTCATGTTCTCAGCCTCTGCCATGAAGGATTTAAAATGTCAAATTCATGCTTATGTGAGAAGTGGAGGTGAGGCTGTAGTCAAATATCCTGTTACTGCTGTCATAAAATGGGGGAGCAGCCACCTTATGTGTAAATGCTTTGGATTGGATTGCAAAGAACCTTAAAGATCATAGAGGTCCAACCCCCTGGGTTTATCTGCTCCACTGGACTTCAGCCACCTGCTGAACTGAAACAGTCTGAAGCTCTTGTTGTTTTTCTTTTTAGCTTTGTATCTTTTTTTTTTCCTTTTTCCTTTTTTAGTTTTCCAAACTCTCCTGACTTTTGCATTCTCTCTGTGTGCGACGAGGGCGGCTGTGTGAGCTGCTCAGAGAATAATTATCCTTGCTGATACCCGAGGAGGCAATTCATCATGTCAGACTAACAATGGCTGTAGATAGCACAAGGAAGACTACATAACTAAGCATTGAAAATTAAGCACAGAGTGCACTGAATTTCCCTGGTGAATATAGAATTTGGGGTCGTTACTTCACATTTTTGCTGAATATCAGTGGACTTATTTTGAGGCTAACTGATGCATCACTTTGGCTTTATTTCCATCTGCCAGGAAAACAGAGGATTTATGGCTATTTCAAAGAGCCCATCAAGCAATGCTATGAATAGTATCAAACAGTCTTTTTGCTAAATCTTGCTTGCCTTGGGGGTATGTGTAATTATCTCTTCTGATATATTGCATATTGAATGGTATTTATTTTTATTGTGCTTTGCAATAGTATGTTCCTATTCCACTTATTGGCATCTTGCAGATAGATGGCAATTTACTATAAATTTGTGATTTATTCCAGAGGAAGGCTTCTCTGAGTGCTCGGATCTGGGTAAATAAACTTCATTTACAGCTCCTGTAGTGATGGGCTCTTTCCTCCTTCCAGACCTGGCGTGCAGCAGGAACACCCACACCAGATCCATTCCCACTCCTGTGTATTCCCAGGCCCCAAATTCAGAATCTGCTGAACTCTGGGGAAGGGAGGGGTGTATTTTCAATAAACAGAGAGAGGTTTTAGTCAATTCAATATGTCTGATACCAATAGAAAGAAAGTTAAACAAACCCTGGCAGAGAACTCCTTTTTTAAAGGCATTTAGTACAAACATACATACATATGATTATGTTTGTGTGTACACATGTATTTGTATTCTTCTTTTACAAAAGCTTTGATAACTTTGTGGATAAAAGGTTTCGAAGATGTTTTCAACCACATTTTCTGGGAGCAAATTCCCCTCTAACGTTAAAAAGAGAGGGTGGTGAGTTTAGCCTGGAAATATTAAAAGATAAACTGTTGTGACACAAATTTCACTTTCATGCAATATGAAAGTTACCTTGAAATTTAAAAAAAAGGAATAAAAGTAATTTGCCATTTTCTCACAATTAATTTGAGATTGGACCTTTAAAATAACAGTCTTAGCTCACAACAACCTTATTTCAGATGTCCTCATAAGCTACTGGTAGAAGTCAGATCTGTTCTGTCTCTCTTTGTTTCAGGTAAAAGAATATTTTCACTTCTTTCACAGGAAGGAGACAGAAAAAAGCAAAATAAATTTTTCAAAACCTTAGTGTGAAAAAATTTAAGAGCCAGATTTTCAGCAAAACTATTTTTTTTTTTTTACAAATACAGCTGGAAGTAAAGCCATTCTCAAAACATGTGTTACAATGGACAAAAGAAGTTCAGTAGAGGAAAGCTACAGCACAATGTGAATTTATGATTGAAAAAGTAATACCTGTTCACTCAGGGAGATCTGCATGTGAATAACTGCCAGGGCAGTATCCTCAGAAAAATGTAATGGCAAGAGAGGGAATTTCTTTAACCAGCCCCTGTGTGCATCAGTACACACCTGGGTGAATCACTCCCCAAGGGCTGGGTTGTTACACAGATTTCCTGTCCCTGGAAGAGAGAGGAGACATGTCACAGCACTCTCACAGCCTCTGTGGGGTGTGAAGTGGAAAGGTGAGGTCTTGGCTCTGTGTCCTCCACTGCTGCCTCATGTGGGGTGCTGACCAGGCTGTAAATCACTGCACCAGAGAGAGAAAAAAGAGTGATACCTAGACAGGGACGTCCAGAGCAGAGCCTCGTATTTGCACCTTGTTTTAAGACTGCACCTAATGCTGACAACAAGCCCCCAGCCTGGGGTTTCTCGCTGTTATCACGTGCAGAGCTTGTCATGCCAGGGCTGACCGTGCCGGGGAGCAGCCAGCGTGACAGCCTCCCTTCTGGCTTGGTGGAAGTGACAGCATCCAAGCTCTGCAACTTCCCAAAGCTTCATCTGCAGATTCGCAGAGTTTAACAGCTCCATTGCTTTTTGCTCAGAGTCTTCTGTGCCAGCTGCCCAGAAATCATTTGTCTGGAATTCACATGGGTTTTCATCCTTCGTGAGAATTTTCCGTTCATTTGCGTGGCGAGTTTGAAAGATTGGACTGCGAGTCTTTACGAAATAAAATCAGACCTACTCAGACACCAGAATCTTTGTGCTTTGGGAATTTAAAAGGCATGTGAAAAGTTAAATTAGGCTTAACAAAACAGGTGATGTATTCCTCATGAAATTCAACAACTGTGTTTAGCAAAGGAATGTTGGGGTGGTATTCCTTGTTAAGGTGTTAAAAACTGTATGAGGCTGGATGAGTTACAGGACTAATCAAGAATTATGGTCTGTGGAGACCTGGAAGTTTTGTAGCCCTGTGTACATTACAGAGCAGTTCCTGTTTTCCACACCACCATGAGAGTTACTGATGGGCCAAGAAGATCTTCCTAATTTTTGCTAAATTATTTCTGATTTAGTAAGCAATTCACCTTTTGACACAGATGGGTTGGAATCAGAGCACGAAGGAGGTTGTCCAGAGAAGCTGTGGCTCCCTCATCCCTGGAAGTGTTCAAGTCCAAGCTGGATGGGCTTTGGAACAACCTGGTCTAGTGGAAGGTGTCTCTGCCAGTGACAAGGGGTTGGAGCTGGAAGAGCTTTAAGGTCCAGTCTAACCCAAACCGTTCTGTGAGTTTAGGAATCACCACACCTTCCAAATTCACAAGGCTGGGTTATATTTTCAGTTTTCCCCAAGAGATGGTAATTTTGGAGAGTCATATTTATGACCAAATAGCATATTAAAAACAGGCTCGAAGCACTTGTTTCTCAATTTATGCTTCAAAGTCCTGGTTATAGTCTAGTCCTTATCAATATTCCACATTGGAATGAAGGCTGGGCTTTTTTGATGAATAAGATAATTTATTGTAGTTGAGGGTCTCTTAGCTTTGGAGGGAAAACCTCCCTCCCTTCCCAGCCCAGGGAGTTACAGGGATCCCTCCCACAATCATTTGCAGGCATAATGAATTTTATTACTCAGTATATCTGGGATTTCCTGCCAGACTGTTAGAATATTATAGTTTACCAAGATGCTTTGGAGTAGTTTATGATTTTGGGAATATTTCATTAACATTTCTACTTTGGTGATAATTGTTCCAATTTTAGAATAAGGAAATAAAACACCCTCAAAAGAAAAGCTGTCTCCTGTAACCCTGAGTGCAGTTGCCTCCTGTTCATGTTTTATTCACTTCAAAGACCTCCAAGCAGGGAACATTGCTCTGCATTTCACACTCTGTGCTTGTTCCTGTCCTGTCCCCACCACTTCTCCCATGTGTCATCACTACCTGCTTGTCCTAAATACTAAAAATTAATGCAGTAAGTGATGTGCACTCAAAACCAATGTACTATACAAATGGACAGACATAATGTGATTATTCCTGTTTAGCAGCTGGGCAAATTGGGACAGAAAAAGTTCAGGAGCTAATCTAAAGCTGCAGAGGTAGTGGCAGAAGAGAGAAATGTCAGACTCACAGATTCAAGTCGTGCAGACCTTCCTCAAGATTGTAGGAGTCATATTTAATTGATGAGCTGATATAAGAAGAAGCAGAGTTTGCCATCAATTACAGAGCAACATTATTATTGTGTCTAACTTTGCTAGGACCCTGAGTGAACCAAAGGTCTGGCAGGGCCGAAAGGGCCCCAGTGAATTCTGCTAGCTGTGTAATTCTCAAACACAGAATTCTTCTAAACTGTATTTATGCTAAATTTCATGGCACCTGATGACCTCAATTAAAACCTTTCAGAGGAAATCAGAAGTGCCAGCAAGGTCCTGCAAGATGAATGCCTATGTCTTTCTCCTGCTAACTGCTCATAGAAAGGTGACGATTTTAAGGAAGATTTTATAGTGATGCTGCTGCTGTTTTTTATCGAGGGTGTCAGAATGCCAGTAGCGATAATGTCTCCCTGAATGAGCAGCTTGCTTTCTCTGGTCACTTTCCTAAAGCACATAACAGACATCATTAGCATCGAGATAAATCTCCCTTTATGGTGCATCTGGGCACAGAGAAGAATAAAGTTGTGTTTTCTTAAAGCTCCCAAGATTATTTCTGTTATGATCTTGGACAAAGGCACAAAATTTTGTAGCTTTACTGGCCTTTATTAGGCAAGCCAGTAATTACCGTGAAGGAAAGAATTTCTTAAGAATGGCTGTAGCTTGACAAAGAGGAGTAAAGTCAGCCTGCCATTGGCTTTAAAATATATATACTGGATATATGTAGGATACAGAGAACTGTACAGGTCAAAATCCAGGTGCAAGAATGAGCATTAAACCCACACATTATTCTCATGCTGCTGAATAAATGTACATACAAGAGCTGGAAAATAAAACTATTCTTGACACTTAGCGTTGTTATATGTCATCTTCTTGAAAAGATAAAGACATTCATCTGTTTTTCTTCTGGTGACTTAGCAATTTCAACTTAAATTTTTTAATGAATAAATATTTAACCCCTGCCAAGGAGTCTAGAAATTTCTTTAAAAAAAAAAAACTTGATTAGATAAAATTATGATAGAAGTAGTTATTTCATTTGCTTAGAATTCAAGTCAGGACTTATTGAAGACTCCATAATGTCTTCATTATTTTAATTGCAAAGAATGATATTTGAACATGTCTTGATTTTGCTTGAGATAAACAAAAGCCTAGTAAAAAATCCACTGTGACAGGAACATTTTCAGTAATGATGGAATTAAAAAAATGTGATTCTGGGAAGAGGATATTTTTAATTGCATGTCTGTTATGATATTTAGGGCTTGAAAACTATTTGTCTAATTAGGATGAAGTCTAGGCATGTTTTTAACTCCATTGACCCACAACATAAATATATTTTGGTTCAACACAGAGTTTGCTTGAACAATCCTAAATCCCCACAATCACAAGTATGCAGCAACCACAGTCTTAAACTGTTCATTTAATGTTAATCAGAGCCACAGTAACGTGGAGCCAACCGGCTCTAAGGGACATGACCTTATCACAGTGGACAGATGGCAAAAAAATTTCAAGCCGTGTTAAACCTTTTTCTTCAACACTTTTTTGTTCTTAGCATATTTATTGCTGACACCATATATCAACGTTATAGCTCCTGTTCAGGTGAATATGATCAGTTGGCAGTAATGGGTTCAGCTCTGGGAACCTTCCAGCCATTGTTTTTTGAGCTGTTTCTGTAAATTCAGTGTCTGGAAATAAAACAAGGAAAAAAAGACAAGACAAGGGAAGGAGGCTGTTGGAAACCCTTCAGCTCAGCTTAATTCTCATGCAGAGAGGAGAATAAATTAATGCAGACACCATGTTTCCCTGGCTGGGATGTCATATTTTCTTGTGATTGGAAAGATCAGTGGCAGCGCAGGATGTGTGGAAGGGAGAGGGGGAAGCAGAAAACACAACAGGAAAAACACACTTGAAAATGTTAAACTGGGCTCTAGCAGTATCTGTTAAATGTCTCCTTCGCATGTTGAGGAACAGAATGTATTGAAGACTTTGCCATTGTGTTTCTGGAATGAGGAATTGTCGCTTCCCAGCTCCAGCTCAGCAAGTCCAGGAAAGGATTTTCAGGTGCAACAGCACTTTTCTCTTTCATAGGCAGATATCCTCACGATACAGCTAAAGATTCTTTAAAGGGACTTTGCAATTTCTCTGTGCCAAAAACAAGGTCAGCTGCAACTACTCATTTCCTACTTGGTAAATATCTTGGCTGAGGGGATCTGGTATAAATCTGGCATATGTTCTGAGTGAGAATTGTGAAAATCAGTAGGAAAAATAAGAGCAACCCACCCAAAGAATCATAACTCAGAGGTCCTGAGGGCAGATTTGCTGGGAGAGGGTGGAAGGAGGTGTGAGAATTGCCTGTCTCAGCAGAGAGGAGCACTCATCCCTGAGAAGTGGCATCCCTGCAAAGTTGTGTGGTTGCAGATGCATCAGACTTCAAGTGCACAGCATGTGTTCTGGTCTGAGAGGCTCCCAGTAATTAAGCTGTACATTCAATTAAACTTAATGCGCCAATAACTTTTTAAAATACAAAGGGCCCATACCTTCAGGAAGAAAAAGATCCTCAGGCTCCCTTTACAGGCCAATAAACCTACAATAAATGCTCGTGACTGGAGGCCCAGATCTTTATTTGCAGCTACAAAGCAGCACTTCCATTAGCTTTAGCAGTGTCAAGCTGATTTCTGTTGGTGGAGGATTAGATCATGGAAACTCTAGATAGTGCCCCTGTGCCACTTGGAGAAGGAGGCAGAGGACAGTTGCTCTTGGTCACGTTTGGGGAGTCAGGGACCAACTTTTAATCGTAGTTTTAAGCACTTTTTAGTTCCTTAAGGCCTTGCAAAAACAGACAAGGGAAAAGTTTAAAAAAAAAGTCAAAATTAATCCAACATGCTCTATATGGAAAGAATATTCATCCAGCTCTCTCTCTAAGGGTTCCTGAAGAATTCATCAGGTTGATTCTGTAAAATGGGTGAGATTTGCTCACTTAACTTCAGTCCTTTAAAAATCAAGAGAATGGACAGCATGGCTGACTACAGAGAGAATCAAAGCACATGTTTCTAACTAAAAAATTAATAATTAGGTAGATGAACCTACTGAATATATTAAATGCAAAGAGAGACTCATCTAAAGAACTTATACCACTTTAAGATATTTATATTTTGCAGAGTTGAACCACACTCAAAGCGAGATACAAAGTCTTATACTTCCGGAAAGCAACTCCATCTTGTCCCTTCCCTGTCCCACATCCTGGGTTTGTAGAACCATAGAATGGTTTAAGTTGGAAGGGACCTTAATTACCATGTAGTTCCAAACCCCCAGCAATGAAGGGGTTGATGAGTTTTGTCAGTTCTCCACAGAGTGACCCAGCAACTGACAGCAGCTCTGCTGATGTAGGGGTACCAACAGAGATATTTGCCTTATTTGTTGTTTTTTCATGATCTACCCTGTCTGGTTTTTTCCCTCTCTGTGTCTCCTGTGTAAGGTTTAGAATCAAATTGAAAGAAACAGGGCCTGTCTTGATATTGTGCTAGCAAAGGCTTCCCAGGAAATCTGATCCTGCTGTCAAATAAAGACTGAACAGTTCTGCTGTATTTATTACTGCTCCTGCTTGTTTGTTTTCCTCAAACTAGTAATACTCGGGTATGGAAAGTAGGGATCATTCATCATCCCCAATAAAACACAGCAAGTGAATGGACATAACATTCAGGCAGACAGCAGACCGAACCTGGAGCCTTTGCAGAGAGTTTTCCTTCTAGATGAGAAATCAGTGACCTGGGACGTGGAGGGCTGTGGCGGGCTGGAGGGGAGGAGGGAGCTGCTCCTCACGACGGGCTTTTTGGGATGCGGTGTGACAGCGACTACCCAGCCGGCGCAGCTGAATGCAAAGCGGCAGGGCGGGCTGGGGAGCCGCGGCGCTGCCGAGCCCGGACTGAAGGGGAAGGTGCTGCTGAGTGAACCGGAGAGATGAGACGTGTGCTGGGCTGGAATCCATAATCAGGCGCGCCGCGTTCCGCTCGGCAGCAGAAGCCCGGAGCTGCTCAAAACCAGCCCATCCCCGCGCAGGGGCAGGCGGCGCAGCCACGACGTGGCTGCTGAGCAGGCTGTGTAAAACTGTGTGAAAACTTCCTTATTGTTCCTCAGTCAGTGGTAGACAGACATCCCCCTGGCTTTGCAGGAGGAGAGGGGACTGATAGAGTCATCGGCGCCTTACACAGAGTACAGCACATGGCAAATGGGAATTTCACAGAAAAGCGCTTTTTTTTTTTTTGGCCCCATTTCAAAGCGATTTTGACAGCTAAGTGCAAGCTGTTCTGAAAAGTGTCAACTGTCCAAACAGTTTTTCTGAAAAACCAAGCCAAATAAAACACTATAGAAACTAAAGGATGAAATTTTTACATTCTCTTTTAAACCAAGAAAAAATTTCAATGTGTTTTCAATATTCAATATTCAATAATTTCAACATGCATATCCTCATTCAGGATTCATGGGTAAAATTGTTCGTGGATGAAAAATTTCCTAGCCTCTTTCAAATTAGCATAATCATCCATCATAATTTAAAGGTCCTAGAGATAAACTCAGTCAGCTACAACTTCTATATCTGCAGATCATTTGCAGTTTCTATACCTTGCCTTAAACTGTAGTTGGGGTTGGAGAACAGTTATTATTCACTTGACTTAAATTTCAAGTTTAAGTCGAAATTGCTAAGTCACCAGAAGAAAAACAGATGAATGGCTTTATCTTTTCAAGAAGATAACATATAACAATGCTAAATGTCAAGAATACTTCTGTTTTCCAGCTCTTGTATGTACATTTATTCAGCAGCATGAGAATAATGTGTGGGTTTAGTGCTCATTCTTGCACCTGGATTTGACCTGTACAGTTCTCTGTATCCTACATATATCCAGTATATATATTTTAAAGCCAATGGCAGGCTGACTTTACTCCTCTTTGTCAAGCTACAGCCATTCTTAAGAAATTCCTTCCTTCATGGTAATTACTGGCTTGCCTAATAAAGGCCGGTAAAGCTACAAAATTTTGTGCCTTTGTCCAAGATCATAACAGAAATAATCTTGGGAGCTTTAAGAAAACACAACTTTATTCTTCTCTGTGCCCAGATGCACCATAAAGGGAGATTTATCTGATTTAATAGATGGAAATAGAAAATACAAATAAAAATTTTCATTTTTTCTTCCTTGCTGAAATGCTTTCTTAACCAGAGGTATAAAGCAACTCCATATTTGGTAAACAAAACCAAATTGTTGATAACCACAAGCGTTGAAAAAGAACAAAACATTCAAGGACCAAGGATGAGAGCAGCCTGATTGTTGGAAACTCATTTAGTACAAATTCACCTGACTTTGACTCTAGCCACCAAGAGAGGTTGAAACCAAGGCTCAATGTTAGCACATATATGTAACATATACTGCTTTGAAGATGGGCTGAGAGAGCTGGGGCTGTTCCCCTGGAGAAGAGCTCTGGGGAGACCTTAGAGCCCCATCCAGTGCCTAAAGAGGCTCCAAAAGAGGTGGACAAGGGTCTGGAGTTACAGGAAAACAGGGAATGGCTTTCCAGTGCCAGAGGGCAGGGTTAGAAAGAAAGGGTGACTAAACATTGGAACGGGCTGCTCGGGGACGTGGTGGACTCACTGCCACTGGAGGTGTTTAAGGAACAACTGGACGTGGCACTCAGTGCTCTGTTCTGGTTGGCAAGGTGGGGATCCGTCACAGATTGGACTCCATGATCTCAGAGGTCTTTTCCAACCCGCTTGAGTCTGCAATTAGATGGGATATTGGGAAGAAATCCTTACCAGCGAGGGTGGTGAGGAACAGGTTGCCCAGAGAAGCTGTGGCTGCCCCATCCCTGGAAGTGTCCAAGGCTGGGTTAGATGGAGCTCTGAGCAACCCGATCTAGTGGAAGGTTTGGGACTGGATGACCTTTACAGCACCTTCCAACCCAGCTGTTCTATGATTTTACGTATGAGCTGCATAAATAAATACGCACAATTTACTCACTCAGCCTGCCCACAGAAGGAGCTCCTTACAGAATGCACTGACCCTCTAGTACAGAACAGCACTAATTACAAAGTAGTGATTGCCTGTGATTTCGTGACATGATTAATGAGCCTGATTTTCCACTGTATGATTATTGACTGGGACTGCGTCTGGAAATTTTTGTATGGATTTACTACTCCAACTGCTCAAACTTTGCCTAAGACACATATGAGATATGGAAAAACTTTTGGCACATTTAAGTCAATGGCTCACAGTTCAGCTCACATGCAAGAAACTGCGTGGGTGATACAGAGCACAGCAGAGCATTTGTTGCATTAGAGTGGCCTGCAAGAAACATGGGCTGCTGAACACTCCCAAAAGGCAGGAAAGATCCCTCAAATCCTCCAAACCTGCTATGCAGTTACTGAAGATTTACAGGATATGTTTTTCATCTTTTGCAAAACAAGGCCTTGCAACAGAAATGAAATTGGTTTGGACCAGCAGCTGGCTCCATCAGACACACAAGCTGAATTAAAAAAAAAAAAAAAAGGGAAAAAGAAAAATTCATTCTCTGTAAGCTGGGGCAGATGGTTGGCAATCCAAGATGCATGTCAGAGTGGAAATAAATATAGCTGATTCATCCACGCATTTTTTGATTTACTAAGTAAAATTGCCAGTGGAATAAAGACAAGTGAGAAATGGTGATATGAAATCACAAATTATATAAATACTAAAAAAAAGGAGCCTATCAGAGCAGATAGTTCACTTGTACTGGCACCACACACAGCCCAGAGGAAGAGATGCTGTAAATTGTCAAGAAAAATGTGTTAAAAAATAGATATGCAGCAGACTTTTTTTAAAAATATTGTATCAGTGCCTCAAAAAGACAAAGAATCCATGCCAGTGAAAGTTCTATGGGAAGAGAGAAGCAGAAAAAGAAGTGGCAAAGAGATAAAAGATGCTGCAGATGTTGTAAACAGTGAACTGGGTAGAAAGAGACAAGAGAATGGTATCAGAGAACTGAAAGGATTAAAAAATGTAGGTGTAGAGGAAAGAAACATTAGGAAAGCATTGTGTTCTGTGTGTCATTAGAAGTTTGATCAGCTCTCAGGAAACACACTTTGATGCAGCCCACACCACTGTATAATGGGTAAAAGGAGCAGGAAAAAAAAAAAATATATGTTCAATCCATAAGAGCTCCATAAAGCGTACTGTATTTGAGGTGATGGTAAATGGAGAGAGGGGATGTCTGAGCTGTAAAAAAAGAGGATGTTTACGGAGTGAATCAGCAGCTGCATTTTGCTGGTCGACCAAGACTGGCTCGAGGCCCAAGGGAGGCGTTTTGGACTGGACACCGATAGAAACCATCTCATTTCCCAGCAAGAGAAAAACACTGAATAGCAGAAAAGGTGAGTTATGCAGCTTGTAGAGTCTCTGTGAAGGATATTAAACACTAAATAGCAGGAACAACGGAGTACAGGAGACCAGAACATGACAATGATGTTGATAACATCGTTGCAAAAAACCCACAATATTGTAGCACTGCCCTTCCATAATGATCCAGAGCCAGTATGAAAGGGAGAGGAAAATGGTCTTTTTACGGCAGTGACTATCTCTCGCATGGGGGATCCTCACAAGGAAAAGAATGGAGTGACTGCTTTCTATGATACTTCCCAAGAGCTGGGAAAAGTTTTGTAAAAGGGAAAAAAAAAGAAAAAAAGGTACATAAAAGAAGCTGCCATAGCCAAATGCTCCTCAGCTCTCTTCAAATGACATATAACAATTTGATTTGGACTCTAGTGAAGAACACAGCAGCATTAATCTGCTTCTGACAGCTTCTCCCTTTAAGTGTGGAAGCAAATGACACATCCTGGTAGGTAATAGCAGTATTTTTCTCCATCTGTAATATGCAGTTCCACATCCATCTTGACAAAACTACCCCCTGCATTTAATATCATACTTATCTCCCTACGAAAAGATCATCATGCTTAATTGTCATATTTGTAATTATAACACTAAAAATCCAATAACAAGTATGTATTTGCAAATAAAATACTTCAGATGAAAACTATACTCAGCACAAGGACAAATTCATAACTCATGAAATAATGCAGATGGGTAGATGTCACAGGTACAGTAATAAACTTTCTTGTCCAGTGGCCTTTTCCCACTAAAACAAAATCATTCTTTAGCACACCGTTGCTTATACCACTTCTTTACCTCTACAGTGAGTGTTAACAGTTTCTCACATATTTTCAGCTTGTTAATTTTTCTCTTTTGCTTCAACATTTCTACTTCTTCCCTTCAGCCCTCCTTCCATCTTCGAGCTAAATTACATATTTATGCCACAATTTGTCGTTGCAGAAAAGAAGAAACTTGCAAAAAAGCAGAAATGCTTATTATCAAACAGGTTCCACAATTATTAGAAGTTGATTTGTGAGTAAAGGACCTAATGAAAGTAGTTAGTGCTTTATGTTATTTGTCTCCTTTCCACTTTTCTGGCAAAAACCCCGAGTCCTTCCACTTTTCCCAGTGATTCCCAGTTTTCCATTTCCCTCAGTACTCCCAAGTCTATTCATAAGTGAGTACCATACAAAGATGACTAATTTCTCATCCTGATGCCAAAACTCTTCCCCTCTTCTCTGTCTACATATTTTTTTGCTTATACTTGGGTAAGATTTGCAGGCAACCTGCAAATGTGTGTATTTTGATTTCCCATCTGCTATTAACATCCAGATTTAGAAGGATAAAGGCTGAGGGATTTCTACCTTTTCTTAAGGAGTAGCATTCAATATTTTCTTTTCTTCACCCAGACGTATAGGAACTTGATGCCTTTCAAAATGCAGTCTTCCTCTCAAATTTCATTGAATCTGACAAGAACGTTAAAGGATATTAAACAAAGTTAAATTTACTGACAGTTGGACAGGAAGAATGAGATCATAACTGCAGGAACCCTTTTCCTTTGGGAAACCAGGCTAAAATCTGTCAGTTCAGAAGTGCAAGGTCTGGTTCTTCTGGGCAGCTGAAGAATTCTTCCAGAGAGGAAGCATGTGGGCATGATGGTGCAGTGCTGGCAGGAGTGGCTCATACACAAAATTATTACATCTCCCTTTGGAGAGACCTCAACAACCTGGAAAAACGGGCCCATGGGAATCTTGTGAAGTTCAGCAAAGGGAAATGCAAAGTCCTGAGCCTGGGAATTATTCTTCTCTTGCAGTAAAGGACTTCAAGGTTCGGGCAAGCAGCAAGTTGAATAAGAACCATCAATTTTCTCCCCATGGAGTTGCCATAGAAAACCTCAGGAATAAAGAGTACTCCTCAGTGAGTGTATTAGTTAAAGAGAGCTAGAAAATACACTTTATGATCACAGATTTTAAGATATACTTAATGTATTTCTAAAGAATTCTGATCCTAGAGAGAAAAATAATAAGGAAATCATTTCAGCTTTCAATAAAATTTTCTCTTCTATGGCACTTTTTGGTCTCAAATGTTTTAAATAAGCAACCTTGGGGTTTGATTTTTTTCTTCTGCTGCCTTGCACACACAGGAAAAGCTCAGCATAATGAATATTTGCTGAGACACTTCATTAACCTTCTTGAAACCATCTTAAAACTCCTACTGATATAGAAAACAGATTTCAACAGCTGTATGCTGAGCTGACTGCTGTAATTGTCTTGAACAGTCCTAAGTAACCCCTCCCAGTGGTGCCTTTTTGCTCAATAGGCAGCATTTAAGATTTTGGGGTGGACTACCCTCTCTTTTCCCACACTTTAGGCAATGGTAAGTATAATAATCATCATAATAATAAACAGAATAATAGATTTTCTGCAACTCTGCATTTTATAGTTTTAAGTATACTATTTGAAGCCACTTCTGTTAATTTCAAAGGAGGTTATGGTCAAAAGCTGTAAAAACTGGTCTGAATGAGCCCCTCTAATTGCTCTCCATACTCCACTCTGCTTCCTGGGCCCTACTCTTCTTTTCACTTTTGAGTTACAGAGTTCTCCCATCTTCCTCTCTGCCCAGCAGAGGCATATTTGCTACACAGTTCTCTTTCTGGCGTTTTTTAATCCCTTGTGAGCTTCTAGGGGTTCCTGCAATTGTCAGAGGCACAATTTAAGAAGTTTTATCACAGGATCCCAGCATGGTTTGGGTTGGAAGGGACCTTAAAGGTCATCTCCTTCCAATCCCTCCCGTGGGGGCCACACCCACTGAAACGTCAGGCTAAAGCAATGTCCTCAAGGTCAAAAGTGTTAAAAGAGTTATTGGACTGTGGCACGAGGGGAAAAAAGCTCCTGTTCACCCTGATGTGTTTTGTTTGATTAGAGGTTCTCGGGAAACACCGCCATGTGTCATTCCAAATTTAGAGGCTGGAAAAGAAAGAGTGCCTTGGTCTTTCTTACACACAGGCACCTGCTCTTGATCTCTGTGGGGAGCACACCAGAGGAAAGGCTGGCAGTGACGCCTGGTAGCTCCGCAGAAGAGTAAGACTGATGATTAAAGGCTGAGAGCGAGACAACCCTAACATTTACATTTTGATGTATTCAGATGAGGCCACGGTGAGGCTGTAACTACCTGCGTGACCTGAGGGTGGAATAGGGAAACATGGAAATCTTGTTAGAGATTGTACAACCCCCATGCCTCCAAAGCTAGGAAGGCAGAAGAGCCTCCTGTTTGCGTGCAAGGCATTTGTGCACTCTCTGTAGGCAAAAAAGCTTTTGGTATGCTCTTTTATTAGAAAGTGTAGGATATATTACCCTCCTTTTGAAAATTATTTTCTCTTCCTTACTTTTTGTGAGGCTCAGTGGTCACAAATCCTTGCTGGAAAGGCACAGAATTAGAGCAGAGGGATCACAAGCAATGACCACAATTTAAGGTTTCTCTGTTTCTCTGTGGTGTTCTTCAGTTTGAAGGAGCTGCAATGAAAGAATGCAGAACTCCCTGCTCTGATAAAATTCTTGTTTCCGTAAATGAAGAGCTTTGATAGAGATCCTTGCATTGCTGAGAGAAGTTGTGGCTCCTCTGTCACTTCAGGGAGCAAAACCAGGGGACTGAACCTCTGAGAAAGTGACAGGGAGAGAAGAAACATTACCCGAGGGTAAGGGAGTGAAATTACAAGTCCAGACATCATAAATTTTAGTGCCTGCTGTTTTATGGCTATTGATGATTGGTTTTTTGTTTCCACCACAAGCCTCATTATAAGCAAATTCTCCTTGCTGTTCCCTTTAGGAGGTAAGTGCCACCTATCAGCTCCATGGAGAGACTTTGAGTCGTTTCAGTGAGACTTGGGATGAGAACACAGCTGGCTGATGGGGCAGACTTGCTTCTCAACAATTTTATCACTCAGGCTTTTGGCTGGCTTGATGAAAAGTGGATACTTCAATAGGCCACATGGCCTGGGGACTCCTATCGTTAGTGTCTCATGCATATGCTTAGATGAAAAAGGTCTGAAATCTGAAGTTTTTCTTCCACGAATAATGTTTTGGATGGTTTTTTCTGGCAGGTTTGGTTTGCTTTTTTCTCCTTTTTTTTTTTTTTTTTTGGGTCTTTGTAATAATACTTCATCCAGGTTTTCTTCTAAATTTAGGAAGTACAGGAAAAGGAGGTGAAGAAAAAAAGAAGACAATAGATAATGTCACACTGATCTCCATCCAATTGTTCAGTGAGCCTTCTCCTCAGATCATGGGTCCTGCTGATGGGTTTTGACCTTTTGTGAAGTTGCAGAACTAAGAAGAATGTCTGGAAATTGTGTAATCATCATATTTTGAATCTAAAGACCATGAAGTTTATCAGCAAGTTCTTAAAAAAGAAAAGACAACAAAATCAAAAACTCAACCAAAGAAACAAAAGCAAAAAAATCCTAAAGAGACAAAAAATAAAATCACCAAACCAGAAACCAAACAGCTTTCAATATCTGAGTTTTGGATGTTTAACTTGAAATGTCATCACCAAATATGATTTTTTTTTAACATTGGATGTCCTTGTTGCATTCTGATACAGGCAAAAACTTAATGACTACAGAAAAAACTAAAATGTCAAGTTAACTACACATAGATGGAGAAAATTATAACCATCTGGTTTAACCCTCCCATATTAACAAGGACTGCAGACCTTCAATTAATTGACTCCTGTGTGAATTAGACTTTACTTTTTAGGGAGAAAAATGAAGCAACACGAAAAAACCCCAACTAGATCAAATCTCTATTAAAATTGTTGGTGATGGGATCTGAGCTACTAAATCAGTGTGCAAGCGAGCCTAGCAGTAGAAAAGGCCAATCTTGTGCATAAATACCTCAGTATAGATAAGAAAGAAAAATGCAATGCCCTACTAATTTAAAGATGGTACAGTATGACTAGCAAAGAATACACAGTGCCATATTTGGGAAGAAATAAGTTCCATTTTTTACAAGGGACCGTGGGCCTGGGAGCTTGCCCTCAGAGATTTAACAAATAAGGGCATAGAAAGAAGCCTTGCTATAATATTTAACATCAGATTTGAACCACGCTGAACTAGCGGGGTACCTTTCACTGAGAAGATAATTGATTTCATCTGGGGAATATGTTAGATCTCCTTTGTTTGGACTTCAGTGAAACATTTGATATGGCACACATAGGAAATGCCAGTGACATTTGAGAAGAAAGGGATGGATATTATAATTGCACAATGGATAAGATGCTGGATACCTAGGCACGCACTATCTTTTTGAAAGCTGAATTGTGTTACTAGAGAAGATTTATTGATGGTGCTTCTCCGGGTTTAGTCAGGACAGGCATTGCTGGTGCTTCTTATTTATTTGTTTATTTTATTTTTGTAAAAAAATTTGATATAAAATCAACCAAATTAACAATATATGGTGAAGTTTAGCATAACAGAGGTAAGTACTGCACAATGTCTTTTTAGTAGTACATAAGTGTAAAGTCTGGATGTTACCTCTTTCTAAAATTAAAATTATTTGTTTCAATAATACCTAATTAATGAATTAATAACAATTAGTTCTGTAATGAAATAATTTAACAAAATTCCAATTGATCTTAATTATAGCCTGTACTCCCTGTGGGTCCTGGGTCATAAAAATCTACCCTTGAGCAAACCAGGAAGGGAGAGGAAAGGTTTATGCAAAAATGACAATGATAAATTGAATATAAATAATATTAAACGTGCATATCTAGGCTGAAAATAATACTGTTTCTAGTCATAAAAACAATGAGATTCAGGAAACACTTGTTCATTTAGGAGAGCAAGAAGAGAAATATTCCCCGTTTTAAGAGGCGATGGGTTTATGAAAGGGATTATAGGAGATGGCTGTTGGAAAACTCTTTTTGAGGCAATCCTTGTTTCTCATTATTTCTAATGCCTCTGTGTCTTGCAATTACTAAACTCTAAAACGTGCCTAAAGAGGCTTATTTTTAGAGGACTTTTACTTACTGAATTACACCATGAGAAGTTTTCCTGGTAATTAACATGCTCCAGACGCTGCCGGAAATTAATTTCCACAGAGGCATCCTATGGCTGATGGGATCTCTGCTCATTCGCTGTGTCTGGTCAGCCTTTGGCAAGACATCAACTTTGGGTACTTCCAGTGGAGGCAGAAAAAAGGCACGTTTTTTTTTTATTTTCTTTTGAGATTAGAGAGGTTTAGAGATCACAGATGAGTTTCACCTTCAATCAAGGCAGATTCGCCGCCTCCGAAACATGGTTAAATTATTCCGATTCTTGGCTTAAACAAATGCCAACTTTAGGCTTGATGCTAATATATGTATTATTATCTGCTTATTTCCCTACTGCTTGTTTGCAGCTGTAACTCAAATTAGTATAGTCAAAATTATTTCAATAACTCTAACAAATTATGGATGTAATTATTACGGCGCGCGTTTCAGAACGCAGCTTTATTTACAAAGGACACGGCGTTGATTAAAACAGCTTGAATTATGCTAACTACAAGGCTGAACTCTCTTTGCAAAACCATCTGAGGAGTGCAGTAATTTGAGTTCAAGGGAGAGGCAGTATTACAAGGAGGCTAATGATAATCGTGTTTGAGGTCATTGGCAACCAAAGTACTTACTGTACAGGAGCCTTCTGTCAGAGACAATTATAGTGAAGGGCCTTTGAATGGGCTCGGAACACTCCGAGCCTGTTCCTGTGACAGCTTTGTTCTTACAATATTTATTCTAGTTTATCTGTAGCACAGTATTAAATTTAGAGTGTCACGAGCCAGGGGGCTCATGCAAAACCGAATTGACAGTATGCAATGATGTGGTAGTTACACCGCAGCCTCTCTAATAGCGGCACTGCCTTGTTAGATCAAAGGCATCGCCCAGGACCTGGGATGCAGCGCCGGTAGTCCTGTTCACATGCATTATGAAAGCACCGTTGACTGCACAAAGCTGTCAGAAATAAAGAAAAATATTCCAGGATCACATTATTTTGTAGCTGGTCATCAGTCCACAGTAGACGTTTTCGAATGGTGTCCCGTTCTTGCTTGTTGTGCAGCTATTTTATTTCATTTCACTGTTGTTTGTTGGGAAGGAGGAAGTAGGTGAGCTATTTTAGCTTGTTGTGTTCTGCTGTACCTAAACACCTTGCAGCCTTCGATTTGTTTAATCTCACCACAAAACTTGATGGTTCTGTGAGTACTTCAGGGAGGAAACTGAGTCATGCAACACATCAAGTTTATGGGAATTCTTTCACAGGTACTGAACTTTGCAGATTGTTGTTTATATTGCCAATTATTAAATAATAATAATAATAATGTTCTATGGAAAGAAGTTGTCTATCAGTATACTATTCTGTTATTTTTTTCTTTGAAAATAAATATACTGTTATATTATTGCTTGCCTGCTAAAGTCAAAAACAGAGCCAAAAGAATGTTTTCACAGGAACCTCATTAAGTGTGAGCTTGCCTTTCCCATTTTTACAGCAGCCATTTTGCAAACTTTGGTCTTTTTCCACTTTGATGAGAAAAATTAAATCACCTGGGTCCTGTCCTCTATGAGGATTAGTTAGAATTGAAAGGAAAGATTAAACAAAAAATCTATCAGTTTGACAACAGTTTTTTCATTAACATCTGGATTTACGGACTTAAAAAAACACTTAGCATTTAATGAAAAAATAAGAAAACTCATAATAATGTTGATTCATCTTCCAATAGGCTTAGGATTAACTTTTAAACGAATAATGGAGTTGGTCAGATATTTGAAGATGCTGCTATCTTAATTTTTCAGAGTCTTTAGTGAAACCTGATGTAGTTTGAATTCTTATGCTTGTATCACAATTATGAACCAGATTGTCTTATCAAATAATAATTTCCATTATTTTACCCTTCTAGAGAAAAATAACAGTAGATTAGGCAACGTGTTTCCTTGAGCGTGTACTTCCTGACAGACCTCAGAAGACATGGGAAGACAAGAAACAAGAAAATAATTTCTATAATGCAATGCAAAATTTTAATAAATTTGCCACCTTCAGTTTTCAGCCAGTTTACTGGGGGTTTATTTAAAACAAAACAAGCTGGGTTAGCAAAATGACATTTTTCATCATGAATATTTGAAATGTAAAAAAAACATTAATGAAAAAATAATTTTCTGTCTAAAATTATAATAATAGGCTTTTTTTTTTGCGGAACATAATGTGAACACTTACTACTTCACTGCAAACTTTGATCCACTTAAGCATATAGGTATGGGGAATTATTGTACTTATTTCATTTTAAGCAACAGCCAAGGAAAGCAAAATTTAAAGCACATACATTGCAGTGTGCATTAGCCACAGACATCAAAAATCAGCTACTCCTACTTTAGCAAATTCATACAGAATTCCAGGCAAAAAGATGGGTTTTTTTCCTAACAGGAGAAAAAAAAATTAACTAGACTTGCTGCTCCCTGGTGAATGAACATAATTTCCCTGTGTTTAAGTCTGAATACTTTTTGTACTTTTTATGCATTAACACGGGCCCATTTACCTGGTTTTGAACAGATGTCAGACTTAAAAATAATACACATGGCCAGGGGTTGATTTTTTCATTGAGAGACCCACTTCCTTCTCCGGTGGAGGAAAAACAGAGCGGGGAAAAGAGGAAAAGAGAAAGCAAGGAAAACCCTATCTTTCAGTGCTTGGTCATAAAGGCTGAGCTGGGAGGGCAGAGCCATTCGAGGAGGTCTCGCTGCGAGGTTCCGGGCAGCTCGGGGATGCACACGCAACGACTGGCATTTGGTTTCATCCTTAATGGTGCCATCTCCTCAGCACTGACTGAGAGGCATGAAATATTCATGAGTTTCTTAAAGGCTTTTGGGAAGAAAGTGCTAGAAAGGAGCATTAACATGCTGATCTTTTTTTTACTACCCTGTGTCAACGAAGGCATATTAAATAATTAAGTCAATCCAAGCCATTTTTTGCACAGAAGGAGGTTAAGATTAGCAGCCCCCGCGTGCTGGGAGATGCCACCTTTTCCACTGCGGGTGCTTCTGAGCTAAAGAAAACAAAAACAGAATAAAGGGGACAGGTTGAGTCTCAATTAAAAAGGGCACTAAAGCACCATTTGTTCGATGTTGTAAGCCCCTGTGTTAGATTAGGAGCGCCTTTTTATGGCTCCAGATGGAAATGTGACCTCGTAAAAGCCTCTCCGTACACAATACGTTCTCAGACCTCCGCCGACGAAAAGGCTCAGGCAAAAACCAATCGTGTAGAAGTGACTTGGATTGCTTGTGAAAATACTGATTGTCAAAGGGCTGTCCTTCCAATTCCTGCCTCCTGACACCCTGTGTTATATTTTCCTTTTTGTGCTGAGCCCCGGAGAGTTGAGGCAGATGGTTCTGAGAGTCTGAACATCACCGATGCCGAATCTCCAGGAGGGTGCTTCAAATGCCTCGGGGCATTTGAATCAACAGGATGAGGATAATTTTAACTGAGTCAAAAATGGGCAAAACATGCATATCTAAGTCATGCAAACTCGTTTTGGGGAGGTCTACTCCTACAGACACTGACACACACACACACATGAAAAGGTCAGAACTACAGGCTGTAAACCATCAGGCACCTTTAGGAATTATATTTTACAGTTTGAAATTTTATGTCGTCAATGGAGTTGAGCTAAAACAGTCAAAAGATTACCTTGGAATAATTTTTAAACCTTATATCACATGGAGATCTGGCTTAGTTTCGATCTCTAAATCGTACTTAACTGTTTGGACAAACTGGGAATGTTTCATGTAGAAGAGTTAGAAACCTCTTTCTGTTGTAGTGCATATTTAGGGGTTGATACCACACATCAGAAGGTTCAAGGCTTTGATCTGTAAAAAGAAGAAAAGAAATGTAAAATAGGTCTCTGACATGGCAGGTGATGGTTGGGCTATTAGCTGTTATGGATAGATTCAGGTCTCTAACCCTCGTTTCTCATGGCAAATTTGACAGCTCTTCCAACAGTCCTGAGACAGACTGGAGGAGGGGAGAAATGTTGGATGAGAATTGGTTTCCTCACAACTCTTCCAAATGGTTCTGTTGCAGAACAGAAAGCATTTGAAGTCTATTAACATATTTTGTTCCCTCAAATATATTTTTAATATTTGCTGTATTTATATCCAACTCATTAATTTCCACATATTGAACTGAGAACTAAACAAAAACCTCACTTAGAGGGACCGGCTCTAACTGGATTTATACCATAGTGGACAGAGAAAGCAAAACGAAAAGGTAAGCCACTATAGTAAATGCAATATTAGCTATAAAAGCTGAAAAGAAATCCCTGTTTTAAGGAAGCACTAAGCCAACCAAAGTCAAGTTTGTGATGTGGCTATCAAACCAATCTTTGTAACCAGGCTGCTTGCTGGAGAGGTTGCTTCTGTGGGTGTTATCTTAACGTTTTCTAAACACGGGATTATTTCTACACCAGCCACAGGAGCACAGGTGCATATTAATAAAGAGCCCCTTTTACATAGCTTATGATTTCTATGCAGCATTGTTACCTTCAGCTTTCTTTTTCATTAATATTTAAGGAGAAAGTCATTTCACTATGATATTCACATTGCAGTGAGATCATTCCTGAAATATTTAAAGTGAATAATGCAAGTTTCCAGAAATAGTGATAAATATAGCCTCAGTCTCCTGACCCCATAATACCTGCAGGTGGGGAAATATACTGGAGGCATTTTAAGATCCACATGCCAGATTGACCCCATTTTTTATATCAAGAAAGAGAGACAAACAAGGACAAAGCCATCAGAAGGTTGTCTGATGTATTCTGGCCACAGTGAAGGTCTTTGCAATCTTTTTCTGAGAGAGCATTTGCTAAGAAAGAAATCCTCACTGTGACATTGGGCTAGAAATATAACCTCTCTGTGCTTTAGTTTTGCATCAGAAGCTGGTGATAATAACTATATCATGTTAGGAAATGTGGATTTAGTTATTTTTCTTGAAATGAGAAACTAATGATGAAGTTTTTTTAGAGATCACCTGTTCTGGATGGTCTTCAAAGGCATTTTGAAATACAGCTTTTCTTTATCAGAAAACCTCCTTTCCCTGTTTCTCCCCCTAATGAGAGAGAAAATAAAATAAAAATTTATTTTATGTGCCAGAGGTGTTTTTTGGGGTTTTCTTACTTGCCTTTCTCTCATGGGTTTTTACTGTAATGTTTGCTACATACCTTTTACCTGTTTCTGGTTAAATCCCACATTAAAGTGAGAATAAAAGTTTAAGAGGTGAGTCATCATCCATCCAAGAGGGTCTAAACTCATGGCGCAGAAATCAGTCTCTCTGGAGCACGAAAACTGAAAATGGCATCCTGAAATCTGGGCCTCCCAAACTCTCCTGATGGGGAATATGGACCAATTCCTTGCATTCTTTCTGGTCTGTGTGAGAAAAAGACGTCCATGATAACTGACTGTGAAAACTGTACAGAGTCAGCGAGCTGGAGGTGAAGTCACACGCTGGAGGGGAGGAATGCCATCCAGAGGGACCTAGACAGGCTGGAGAGGTGGTGTTGCCCTAAAACACAAGCCAAACAAAATTAAGATGATGAAAAGCAGTTACTGTTTAGTGAAGGTCCTCCAGGTGCACGTATGGCGAAATGACACGGGCGCTTCAACAATTTTATAAGTTGAGCAAATTAACATAATTAACATTAATCCTGCAATTAGAGGTACAGTCAATTACGTAAGTCCAGCTCTTGGTTCAGCCCTACTGAAGCCCCCCCTTTTAATTCTAGCCCCACATTGTTACGTCTACGATACGTGAGAAAGTGAAATGGCCTTGGTTCACTAAAGAAGCAAGATTAGAATAGGATTATTCCAGGAATGCGTTTGTAGGAAAACTGCCGGAGTTAGCTAAGGAACGATATAATTTTACAATAATAGTCATCACAGCTACAAATATATGAAAAAATATATATAAAAAGCTAAAATCTTTTTGGCATCAGTGGGACTGCGTGAACCCCATGAAATTCGACAAAGCAAAGTGCCAGGTCCTAAACCTGGGCTGGGGCAAACCCAGTCACACCTGCGGGTTGGGTGGAGAAGTGATGGAGAGCAGTCCTGTGGGGAAAGACTTGTGAGCATTTGTGAATGAAGAGCTCAGTATGAGTCAGCAATGTGCACTGGCTGCCCAGAAAGCCAAATGTATCCTGGGCTGCATCCTGAGCTGCCTGGCCAGCAGGTTAAGCGAGGGGATGCTCCCCCTCTCCGCTACTGAAACCCCACTTGCAGTTCTGACTCCCGCTCTGGGGCTCCCAACATAAGGGACTTTTGGATCAAGTCTGGAGGAGGCCATGAAGATGGTAAGGGGACTAGAGCACGACCCAGGCTGAGAAATTTGTGTCTGTTATGTCTGGAGAAGAGAAGGCTCCAGGGAAACATTATAGCAACCTTCTAGTATCTAAAAGGGAAGCTGGAGAGGGAATCTTCATCAGGAACTGTAGTGACAGAACAAGGGGGAATGGGTTCAAACTGAAAGAGGGGAAATTTAGGTTAGATGTACACAAGAAATTCTTGGCTGTGAGGGTGGTGAGGCCCTGGCACAGGTTGCCCAGAGAAGCTGTGGCTGCCCCATCCCTGGAAGTGTCCAAGGTCAGGTTGGACAGGGCTTGGAACAGCCTGGGGTAGTGGAAGGTGTCCCTGCCCATGGCAAGCAGGTTTGGAATGAGATGATCTTGAAGACACCTTCCAACCCACACCAAACAAATCACCTGCTTTAAAACTACCTTTAAAATCAAACAAGTAAATAATACATTTTGGGAATTTTTTTGTTTCCTGGTGGTTAACCAAAGTGTTTGACTGAAACCTGATTAGTGCTAAAGCGTGTTCAGGGAATCAAGTGGTTAAAGACAAGAAATTCATGTCCTTATTGCTGTTCTGATCCTGGATTTTTCTGTTTGCTGGGCTCTGGCTCAGTTTTACCAGCTGCAGGTGTGAGACGGTGTGAAGCCTTTAACGAACACGTCTTTTGCTTGTGACTATATGAAGTATTTTGCACTCAGCAACATCTCATTTGGCTGAATAAATAAAAATTTCTAAACAAACATCCTTTCCAAAGGCAAAGTGCTATGTGTTTGTATTTTGTGTTTTGAACTCAGCACTTACTGAATGCGTAAATATGCATCAGCATGGCTTGTGGTATGTGTGATTAGATGCTACATGGGGAGTTTTATTGTTTTATAGTTACTGCAGCAGCGGCAGTGGAGCACAGAGCATGTGAAATTTGGATAATTGTGGATGGGAGACAAGTAATATTAGTTACAGATATTGCCTTATCCATAAGTGGATCTATGTTGTTCTCTTACATTTTTTGCAACATGAGCTTTAAGGAGAACATAGCTGGAACATGGAGCTGTTTTCTGTCTCCCCTCCTGTTTGAACACGCAAGCATAACCCATGGAAACAAAAATGTAGGACACTCGTTTCATGTAATACGCAGTTGACAAACGACCAGGTACTTACATAAATCCTTTAAATGACTAAGGAAAGCTTATTTAATGCTCTCAACTGACATCCTCATTACTGCTGTTCAACAACACGGGGCTATTCATGCAATCTGGCTCACATACCATTGTTTGGAAACCATCGAAACCACAGACAGCCACACGCTGGGATACAATAATTGTCAAGTCTATAGTGCATATTTTCTAGAATTGTTTAATGCTGGCACAGTGTGTGTGCCAAAAAATGCATAATCAAACAGGCAGCGGTCCTCATTGTGGCCATCCCATTGGGGTTGGAAAATTGCTCAAATTCAACCCAATAGCAGAAAATTACAAAGGGAAGACACATTAGGACTTTGGATAGAAGATACCTGGCAAGTGTACCATTATGTCAGAAGGTTTTTGATCCATTGGTACAAGAGTTCACCATTGTGTGTGGATGATATCAACCTCTAGTAAGCAAGGTTGAAGGAAAGTCATTCAAATTTCAAGTTCAAAAGAACAGATGGAGGTCAGCCAAAAATATCAATTATTGTCACCCGTCCCTCGAGCTGCCTTGGCCTGGATTTTGTGGATTATTTCAATGATTAATACCCACCAGCATCTGGTATTACTGGATGAGAGGACCAGATCTACTTGGGTTTTGCACACAGTTTGGCATCTCTTGTTCATTTGTCCAGGACATGTTAATGATTAGTCCCAGAACATCTGAGCTCATTCACATCTGGGATAAAGGACAGAGTGACATTCATTACGCTTCTCTCCTTTTTAGGGCTGTCCTTTTTTGTGATATATTACAGTAAAAACTGAAAAAAAATGTAATTGTTTATCCTGTCTGTACCAAATCTAAGACAGAGGATAAAGGCACACAGGAACATGCTTCCCTAAACAGCAATATTGACTGATGAGCTCCGGAAGGTTTTTAGGATCTCTGGAAGAGGAGGAGCAAGAAGGGAGAAGAGATGGGAATTTTTTTCAGCAGCACATTCCTATGCTTGGGCTATTTTTTTCTCTACCTGAAAAAGCTGACTGGGCATAACTGGAGATTCTGCTATCTGGCTGGAATTTTTTTCCCTGTGAGGAAAGATTTATTCAATACGGCTGCCGGATATGTAGGAATCTGGGACATAGGCGCAACGTGTGTGGAAAAGAGCTCGACACATTCACAGTCAGCCTGGCATGTCTGGGAAATGCCACACTTGCAGAACAAATGATCTGTGCTTCACGGATGTTTTGTGATTGACCACAAGGAGAACAGACAGGTAGCAAGCGTCCTGCAGCTGCCAACCACTGGACTCATTGAGCAGCCCAGGAATGAGCAAATGTTTCTTTCTGGGATTAAAAGTGGTGCATGTGAGTCAAGAGATATTTGTAGGCACCATGTGCAGTCCCCAGACAGGACATACCTGGCCAAGATCCTGACTCAGCACAAATATTACTTCATCAAGGTCTATCCAGCTTTCGTTCAGGCCACTTCTTCTTAACTGATGTCAGAAACATCCATTGGAATTTCCGCTGGAGTTCAGAGTCTCCAAAATTTTTCTTTTGTGAGCACTGTTTATTACTGTAGCACAGTGACCCCAAAGGATTTGTCCCAGGTTCCCTGTGACAGTGATATGCATGGGACTGAAGTTGGAGAAGTTATTATTAATACAAACCAGCAAACCAATTAACAAAGAGTAGATTCCTTTCAGTAGATAGATTTATTTTTGTAATGAAAAAAACAACTAACTTTCCCCTCAAAAATATTAGGAAAATGGAAATAATAAGAAGTAAATTTACTTTTTCTGGGTGACTTACCTAGATGAAAGAAGGTCAGAAACTAGAATGTCTTAAGCACCATTTCTCAGACTTTTAAAGCTAAAAGTCTTCAGCTTGCTCAAAAACGAAAAAAAACCCAACCACTAATCATTCTGGTGGCAATGCCAAACTTTATTTTCCAATGGAGCTCTAGAAATGTTGTGTTAAACTTTGTCTTATAATTTTATTACTTGCTTTCAGTTTCCTCCATATGCTTTACTTCATCCCTATCTTAAAAAAAAAAAAAACCAAAAAACTGAAACAAACAAAAACTCCCACAAATGACTATTACAATTATTTCACAGACCATTTTCTGTCTTACATAATTAGCCCACAGGCAGAGATAGACAAACACCCCCCCGGTTAAGCTCCATCAGAGACACATAACTGAAAAAATAGGTCTTATATGCAAAACTTCAAAACACAGTAAGCCAATTTCTAAACTGCAGACATGATGGAAAAGGATTGCCTTTCTCATGTGGACCAGCAGAGCCCCGAGAGTAAGATATCCTCTTGCAAAAAGAACTGATGGAGGGGTTTGTGCTGAAAAAACAAATCCAACAAAAAACAATAAAAAAAGGAGAAAGTACCAAAAAAGAAAAAAAAAGGGGGAGAGAACACACATGTAATGCTTTGAAGCCTTTCAGGTAATTCAGAATATACTGGAACACAAGTATAATTTGCCATGGAGGAGAGAAATTAAAGTGAAATGCCTGTTCACCCATGTGTAAACCTGATGTTAATAATTCATACTCGTTCCACAGAGTTGTTCCAGTGAGATGTGATTAATTAATGTTTATAAAATACTTTACAATCCTTGAGTTTCCAGAGTTTTACTACATATAAATCCATGTGATGATGGAGATACTCTTGTGAATTTATTACTGCTGTTCTTTGTGTCTGATCTCACAAAACTTCTGGAATTTTAACCTCAAATTGAAATGTTAATGCACCATCCAATTTTGGCATCCTTACCTATGACTTCATCACAGTTAGGAGAGCACCAGAAAAACAGATGTAATTCCAAAAAGCTGAAATGACTCATATTAATGCTGCAGTCCTAAAGCAAGACAAATCTTTATAAAGAGCTGCAATAGGATGTGAACAGTGTGACAGAATATTGAAGTTATTTATATACTACACTATATTTTACCTCATTAAGCTTCAGAGATTCTATCCAGGACTAGAAGCTGAAGATGTTTGTGAGCTCCACTTGTGGACCTCCAAAGAGACATATGTGACAGGCCAACGGTTTTTTTACTATTTTTTGCTTCCTCTTCTTCTTCTTCTTCTTCTTCTTCTTCTTCTTCTTCTTCTACTTCTTCTTCTTCTTCTTCTTCTTTTTTCTTTTTTTAATTTTAATTTTTTGCGTTATGAATCTTAAACTAAAAGAGGACATCATAATTCATCAATAACATGCTATTTTTTTTTTTTTTTAAATAGCTAATGAAATCTTTTGTGTTATCATCTTGGAATAAAAGACTCTGAATAAGTTAGATAATAAAAAGAGTAAGAGGATTTGTCACTGGCTGGATTTTCTAATTAAAACAATTCTTGTGTGGCTCGGCTGTGCATGGCTGCACACGTGTCTATGTCTTTGTTGATTTACCTGCTGCTATAATAACTTATAAATCAATTTGCCAAATTGCAACCATATTTGACAAAAGAGTGGGTGCCTTAGATACAGAAAATTTTAACAAGGTTCACCAAAATAAGTGGGCAGGGAGAAGAGGGAAAATATTCTACCGGAGGTTCAGCTACACTGTAAGCTCTGCTTTTCATTGACACCAGAGACTTCCCACAAAGAAAAACCCTAAAAATTATCTGTAGGCAATGAAATTTTTAATTCATTCATTCGTTTTTGGATTGGAAGAAATAAAGAGGTTAATTGCCAACATCAAACCATTCCAGAAAGTAAGTAAATCTACAAGGCAGCAGGGCTCCTTAGTTCCGATCCTTCAGAGTTTTGTTTTGCTTTGGAAGTGGGTGTGGAGAGCTAAAGTCAAGAAGGATCCAAAATAAAGGAGTTTGAGGCGAATTCAATACCATGTATTGAGTGTGCATGAGAATGTTCTAGGACATGGAGGTCATCAGCAACCAAATACGCCATCCCTGTGCCAGGAAATTGATTAAACTTTAAAAGCAGGGAGACTGCACATGAATTCTTTACAGGGAAAGGTCCTTCAACTGTTCTAATTACCAAATGATGTCTGAGAATTGCTTAGGGAAGGTGCCGTTTGGAATAAAACAAGCTGGTAAATGTTTTGTCAGATTAGTAGCATATAAAATCACATTCCAGTGCCTATGAATATTTCCCATCTCATCTCAATTTCTGTTATAGACACAGACACTGAATATTAAAATATTTTTAACTTAATCTAACATTTACTTATCTTGATGGCATTTTCCTTGCTTCTGATGGGTTTTGTTAGCTGTAATGAAAAAGAGTAGAGTAGGATGATAGGGAAAAAAACCAAACAAAACAGGTGTTAGGAAAACAAGAAAGATTTGACATTCCTGCCACCATCACGACAATCCTTCATGAGCAATGAGATTGCGTTTCCATCCCCTCCTTTGAAGCCTGGGTTTGCCGATGGGAAAAAAATAACTATAATGGATTGCGACCAGACATACTCAGAATATAAACTCTGTGTGAATGGAACTGAACTGCCCTCCTGAAAATAAAATGTAAATCATGAACTTTTGCACATTCTCCACAATCCTAGGGATCCAGTTTTGGGAATATGGTCTGAGCAATGCTATTGAAAGCACTGACTAGCAACAGTTTAAAGCATTCCCAAAGGTGGTGCAAAGTGAGCCAGGACTGTGCAGAACTAATATTTGACTCAGCTTTATTATGTGATGTCTCAGACTCAGATCCCTTGCTGGCATTTAATCAAGGTTATTGAACATTTTGGACTCAACAAAATGAGGCTGAAATTTGGAAGTCCTAAGAGATCTGACTCCATATAATTATTTGTATCAGCATTGAAGATAATAAAATATGTATTAGAGTGTTTTTGGATTACAGAACCATAGTATGCTTGCCTAAGGTGATGAGAAAGCTGAATTTTCTCTGGATTTTTCGATCTAGTGTTAATTACTATGAAGTTTTGCTCTAATAAATTGTACTGACACTCAGAATTTCCAAATGGATGCCAATTTTCTATAATAATTTATTAGAAAATGTGCAGAAGTGCTGCATGGAGGAAAATAATAAAACTATTTAGAAAAGATTTATTGTACTTCACACGGTGGAGAATCTACGACTTAAGATCATTCTTATTTTGCCTTTCTGCTCCCAGATCAGACAATACATGAGGGCAGATGTGGATATCCAGCAGCTAAGGATTATAAAACACATAGATCACTTGTGAAAGGTTGTTTACAAGGACAAAAAGTATGCTGAAACTAATCTCTTTTCCACCCCAAACTCTCACATTTAGGCATTCACCATAACAGAGGTGCACAGACAGGCACCTTTGGGTGACAACTGAACCCCATCATGCAAAATCTCATAATGAAACAGTTCCTTAGTCAACTGGTAGAGCTGGAGGTAGGATTTTATTACCACTACCAACCACCCTTCCCCCCCAAAAAAAAAAAAAAAAGAAGATAAAGTAATGATTATAAATTCATGAAGAATATGCGAAAATAATGTTAATTATGTCATTGAAGTCCTGATGTTCTTGTTCAGGATTCACTCATGTTTTACTCCAAAGAGGAAAACTAACAAGAAAGATTGGAGAACAGGACTGGAAAATTTAGAAGAAAGTTGAACTTGCAGTAAGGATTTTAGGTTGAAATAGACAAGAATCAGATGGACTTTCTATACAGAACTCTTTGCACAGCTTTCCAACCTTTTCAGATACAAAACTCCCCACATTGCAACAGGATGTTAAAACATGCCAATATCCTGGTGAATCTTCCTCACTTAATATATTCCCTGTGCCTAATTTCCCTAACATAATCCTTATTTTCTGTGGCCCAGAAATAAAATCTAGGATTCTTGTTAGCAATGGTTTTTTTACTCTTTTAAAACTGTGTCACCCCTGTTCAGTGTCCACTTTTGGCCAATCTCCTCAACTTCAAAAACAGGTGATAAATAGAAAATAACCTCAAAATACCTCCGGTCAAAGGGTGCCTTATAAACTGCATTTATATAAAGCACCTGCCTTGATTCCTTTCGTGCTGGTGTCAGTAGCAAAACACCTATTTAGTTTGGTGAAAACAGAGTTAAATCACTTATCAAACCCTTATTATAGGAGCACAAAATATTTAGACAACATCATCTACTACCAAGTGCTTGGTTTAGCATGTTGGATGAGCTGCAGGAAGTATACTAATGAAATTACTGTCATTTGGGAAACAGCCCACTCTCTGGAAGCTTGCCTGGATGATTTGATCTGAATCCAACAGAACTTCGAATTTTTATTTTTTTTTTAACTGAAACATGCAGTAATGCAAATATGTTAACGAACACTATCTTCATAAAAACCTGCTGCTGTGCTAAGATATTCCACGCTGTTCAAGAATTTTCATTTTTTAGTCTGCAGAAAAATCAACTATTTTTGGCCCTCTTACCTGGAATAATCATAGCAATGAAAGTCCCAGTTTCTCAGTTGAGAGTTGAAATGTAGCCTTTGTGCCCAGCAAGATTTAAGCCTTTGTATTACAGTGTTTTTGTCTCACCATATGTTTAGAATATCACAAAAACCAGAATGACCTTGGCAACATTATTTCTACTGCTCCAGTGAGATAGTGGTTTTATGCAACTGCTAGTACTGGTCAGTTCCTTAATTACAGCAGAGACCTGATAAAAATGAAGCATGTTTTTATAACAGGCAGCAGCATCATTACAAAACGCTTCTAATCTTCATTTTCAGATCTAACTGTCTGTGGTTTTCTCTTTAGCAGGATGCTCAGCCAGGTAATGTTGTTCAAAACTTTTACAGAAGCTGTAAAGTAGAATTACCCTGCTCCAAGGCAAGGTATGTGAACAGGAGGGTAGCAATATTCTGCTTCTGCCGTGGAATTTAGAAACCTAAATGCATGTACAGAAATCCTTGCCCAATTCCTTTGTTGAATGTTAGATTTTAAAAACTTTCATAGTTGTTTTAGTGTGGTGTATGCCCAGTCCTTGAATCCGGCAGAGGTCTGGAGCCATCTCAGGTGCATACATTTGGACCTGTAGATGGATGAACTCTCTGCTTCAGCCCCTGAATCAAGAGTGATATTCATTTTCTATCCCAGTCTGCTCTTCCCAGTCCATTTCAAGAAAGAATAAACACTTTTAGGTGCTTAAATACAGCAGAATGCACAAGCCTAAGACAGGTGTTTAACAGAGTTTAAACAAGCCACTAAATTACGAAATGAGCAGGATCTCATATGGTCTCCTTCAGCAATGCTTTCTGCTGACTAGCTCAATTATTTATCAGGGCTGGCCTTCAAATCCCGTTGTTCATCCCCCAGTGCTTTTTACACTTTGATTAAAGAGTTTAGAAACCCACTTTGGCCACCAGATTTAGCAGACTGGGAGTGAAACCTTCTCACATCAAGTTTGGTTTGTTCTGCAGCATTTGGTGGTGTTTGATGAGAAGAGACATGATGTGAGGTGTTCATGGATGTGAGTTTGCATATGTGCTTTTTTCTGCATTGCTCACCTCCATCAATAGGCAGAACTTGTAGAAATCGGGTGCCCTCATATGCATAGGGGTTATTTGGTTTGCTTTGCTTATTTTAATTTTATTTCTTTATTCTTAACTAGGTGTGAGTTTTGGTGGAAAATAAGCAGAAAAAAATTAAGAAGGTTATTTTTTCTTGTGATAAAATTAAGACATTTAATGGAATCATAGAATGGTGAGGGTTTGGGCTTGAATGGACCTTAAAACTCGTCTCATTCCAAACCCCCCTGCCACGGGCAGGGACACCTTCCACTATGCCAGGTTGCTCCAAGGCCCATCCAAGCTGGCCTTGAACACTGCTAGGGATGAGGCAACCACAGCTTCTCTGGGCAACCTGTGCCAGGGCCTTGCCATCCTCACACAGAATTTCTTCCTAGTATCCAACGTAAACCTACACTTCTTCAGCTTGAGGCTATTCCCTCTTTTCCTGTCACTGTCACAAATTATGTTAGTAGGAGACTTCTAAAGACTTCTAAAAATTTTCAAGCAGGAGCAAATAAAGTTTCTATAGATACCAACTTTCTCTTAGTAATTAATAAAATATCTTGTGCTCCCAGAGACAACATGGTGGGATGGGGAGGGTGGGTCGTCTGATTTGGTGCAGAAGTGGACCTGACACTCTGGAAATGGTAGGAGTTCCCATAAATGTTATGTCACCCATCTCAATGAAGCTGAGCTAACTCATCCTGTTGACGGTTTCTGCAAACATCAGAGACAGAGATTTTATTACAACTTGAGTCATTTGAATGTCCCTATACATATTTTGGTCAAAGCTATGGGCATCTTCACCTTTACTATTTCTTTTTGTCTTCAATGTACGAAGCTGAAAATGCACCTCTAGCACTGGACATCCACTGTAAACTCAATTATACTCCAGATTTGATATTCAGAAGGTGGTGTGAAAAAATAGCAATGGTATCTAGCTAAAGTGATGCTGTCCTCCTCTGCAATGGCATAAAGATCTGAGTGACATCAAAGATGGAAAAAGAAATAAGCTTCCACCATCCTCTTCCATTTCAGATTGTCATTTCTCCATATTTAAAGCCAAATTTCTAACGAGCCTGATTAGCAGAGATCTTTATTTGTTAAAAAATCCCTATATAATTTCTTCATTCTCTTTAGTGGTTAAACACATTTTTCAAACACAGGATTGCTTAGGGCCTGAGGCTGCATTTCTGAGACAATTGGAGGCACTCTAGTTAAAACTGCTGCAGCCCTGCACTCCTCCTTGTGCTATCAGATTTCTAGCCCTAAACTGGCAAAAAATTCACAATCTTGCTGCTCTTGTTTTGCTGAGTGATGTTTCTGGGCTTAGCTGATGCTGACCAGGTCACAAAGAGGGTCACTTGGTATGAGTTCAGCACCAAGCAAGAGGCAATGTGATTGCTTTACATCCTACCTGGACATGTAGCAACCTGGGGAATGTCACTGCCATAAAGAAAGACTCTCTCTAGAAAAAGCTCTTCTAGGAAGAGAGCGCTGATTCTCTGCAACTATCAAACAGACCATTCATAAAAGAAAAAAAAAAAAATAAGAAAAAGCAATCCAAACCAACCAACCAACCAAAAAACGCCAAAGCCCCCAAACAACAAAAAAAACCCACAAACCCCATCACAACTACCTTCAATGGAACAATGAAACAATTCTTCAGTGTTTACTAGATAAAACTTGAAACGAGAAAAACATGCAAAGCATTCCTTATAATAAAAAACTTTAACATTTTCGGTCAAGAAGTTACAGATTTCTAGTTAATATATTGATTTCATATATAAATAACCTGCCCTGTTTGTAATTTTTATATCTGAACTGCAAAAATTATGTTCTTAAAACCAGACGTGACTGATAGCAGAAATAATGCACTCTAAGACCATGTTTAAACAAAGGAAAATCTTCACTGAACATGGTGTAGGCACTGAAAGCTTTCAAGAAACCAATTTACTAATCTTAAAAATAATTTTAGTATCCTCTCTTCTTTTCACAAAGGGTTTCCTAATTTAAATGGTTCCAAAGTCACAAAAAACTGATTAAACCTGAATATTCTAGCTGCATTTTTATTTTGTCAAAAAAAAAAAAAAAATCCTCTTGCTGTTTGTGCGTTTATATTGTTTACATGTTTTGAAGATTTTGAGGGACTTTGAGGAGTAATAGCAGAGAAAATTCTTATCTGATTGGGCAGTGACCTTATTAGACTATAGGCTTGACCTCTAAGAAAAGGTCACTTTCCACTAGCAACCTGGTCTAGTGCAAGGAGTACCTGCTCATGAAAGGGGTTTGGAACTGGATGGTCTTTGAGGTCCTTTCCAACCCAAAGCATTCTGGGATTCTGTGATCCTATAAAAAGTGATCCTTACAATGAATATCCTGATGATTTTATAACTGACTTTGAAAAAGCTCTAGAAAATAGAGTTTGGAGAGGATTTCAGAAACATCCCTAAAGCTTAGATTGTACAACCCGCACAGGTAATATTACGTTTTTATTTTCAATGCTCAGAAAAGGCAACAAGAAGTTAAAATAAACATAGCTGGAGAAAAGAATGCAGAGTGACCCAGAGACAGTGTGGAACAGGACTTCAAGATCCATTCGAGTAAATGTGTAGCTGCTTTAAACATTTTTCTCCATTGGAGAATGTCTTTTTCTCAAAAAAAAAAGGGGCTTGCTCCATACAGTGCTTCTTCTAGACTCTGTAGTAGTCATTTTCACTGCAAACTCAAAGGCTACTCATATTTCTTCCTGATGGGCCATAGAAACTGAACTTCTATCATATCTCAGAGCAGCTGCCACAATTCTCTCAAACTTATTTTGTATTTACAAGGCAACGAAAGACACATAAACATCTCTGGCATAGTATAGTCACTTGAAAATATGTCAGTAATGATTTTGTGGCTTCCAGCTGCTGCTATGGAAAGACAAATTCCTTCGGGTCCCTCAAGAAGCAAGAAAAGCCACATTTAGCTATTGAAATCAAGCTCTAGTGGTCCAAATGCTGTTTTCTGCAGAAAATATACAGAGAAATTTGTGAACTTATATGACACTTATTCTACAATTGGATAAGAAGAGGAAAACCATTTGTGTTTCTCCACGTTTCTCAGACGGGTCTCATGCAGCTTAGCCTGCAGGCTGTGGATGCAAAATTTGCAGGTTCAATATGAGTTTCCAGAACAAATTCATTCAAGAGGCTCAATTGAGGATCACTGATTTCACAGAAATAACTTCTGACTCGGGTAGTTTCTAGTGAATGGTGTTTGAAGGAGCACAGACAACATATCTGAGTGTGTTTTAATTCACTTTCTGGGGATTCTGCTTTGGCCTCAGCAGGAAAAATTCATTTAGTTGGATGCAGTGTGAAACACACATTCCTTTGTATTGTAAACCTTTAAGTAAGGTAAAGCAACGGGATGTATACCCAAACAAGAATCTACAGAAAGAGTCTCATCCTTTAAGAAGGAAACCCATGATAGATGATAGTCATGATATCTAAGTCACTGCAAGGGCTTAAACCCTGAAACCTAACCAAAAAAAACCCACAAAATATGCTGTGAATTGGTCAAAGTGAAGTAGACCCCTACACCTTACAACTTATCATTTTATAAAGATAAATGCAACTTATTTTTGGTTAAATCATACTCAAATCTATTTCAAATCCAGGCATGGTTTTGCAGGCGGCAGCCCAGCAGTCCCCTGCGGAAATGTGAAAGCTGGGGAGAGAAATGATCTATTAATCTGGGACAGTTCTTAGTAGGACAAGACATAGTGCTTTATCTTGTCTAAATATAGGTGACCCAGATGTAAAGGCCTTTACCAGTTCCCTTGGAAGCCTTGCCTACCATCTAATGTGTCTCAACAGTTGGAAGTTAGCCAAGTATTGAACTTCTATTTACTTTTTTCTGCTAGTGCTGATTAATGTACATATCCAAAGTCATCCCAGCAGACTCTGCTCTCACTGGCATACTTTTTTTACAGAGATTAAAAATACCTAAAATAAGTCACATGCAAGTACTCCACCAAGTGCTAATAGCCTGCTCATCCTCCTTGAATTATTACAACCCAAATTTGATGCACTTGAACACATTTAGTACTTATTTTATGCAAATATGGCCACATTAAAGATATCTATTTAATTTAACCTAGGTTTCCTGTATTTCTTCAGAATGAAGACAAGAGTATTATGGTTTCTATGTTTAGGAAAATAGTGACTGAAAAATACCCAATGAGGCACACAGAAAATAGATGCTGTGGGTGTTATAAGCAAAATTATGAAGCATATGATCTCTCTTATTTCCTCTGTGAAGTTGTGAAGAAAAAAAATTTCACCCTAATTTTACTTCAGATACAGGCTGCAAGATAGAGGGGCACAGATTAAATTCTGGGGTTGGAATACAGTGTGTGTTTGTATGAGTATATATGTGTGTCTCTGAGAATATTTGGGATATATAGAATATATATATTTTCCAATGAGAAAGCAGTCGCATAGTGCTCTACAAGACAAAAAGAATACATACAGTTCCAAAGCCTGGAAAAATGCATTTTATTTAACTCTAGAATTTTGACATTTTTGCAGGGAAAAAAAATGAAATTACATCAAGAAGGGCTGTTGTTCCCTGTTTGACCAGCATAGCTGAAGGATGGTTGGGAAAAAGCATCTGCCTTCAGATGCCTTCCCAGTTAGAGATGGTTCTCCTGCTCCTGCTCACACCCACCCCAGAGGAAAGGACCTGCTGCAGCACAGAGGACTGTGATGGATGAAATTCCTCCGCCAGGCTCTGACTGGTGAGACCCGCAGGGGACTGTGTGCCCAACAGCAGGTTTGTAAGGCCGAGCCTGAGGCTTAGCACAACATCAATGCAAGGCTGGTGCTGGTGAACCATTTGGCAACAGACAAGTATGCAGGGCTGCAGGTTCTGTGTGGTGTCTGGAAGATGCTGGCCAGGGAGGACAGTCTGCCTCAGTATCAGGCTGACAATCAGCATGGTCACTTGTGTATCAGTGAAATTATTGACACTGACGTACATCCAAGGCATACTGAAGACTTTTGACAGTGGTCTTCAAACTTGCCTTAATTTACAAAATCTAACTCATGGTGAACAATCTTCAAACTAGACAAACCACTCATCCATTGAAAGCGAAGATCTTTTTTGTGTCACAATAAGCCTTTTCCTCTCCCCTCTATTTGAATTGCTGTGATTCCCTGTAAGGATTTTTATCACTCAGTGGCAAGTGGATTGAAAAATCTCTATCAGGTGAAAGAACAGAGATGGTACTGAGTGTTCTCAAATTTCTCGGCAGTCCCTGAAGGTCTGTCTTGGCTCAGAACTTTTATCACAGCAGTATTTTACAGCTTCTATAACTTAAGTCTTTCTGAAGTTTTTTGTTGGCAGGTATAACATATTCTCTTAGGCTTTGTGGTTTCATCTATTTTTCTTCTCATCTTTCATCCACATCATGGTAATCAACTCCTCACAGGTCAAAAAACTCTTCAAAGTACTCCTTTGAACATCTGCCTCCTTAAAGACATCCCTGCTGTATTCTCTGATAACTTGGATCTCATCCAGTTTTGCTGGATAAAGACTTAGGAGTATTCGGTGAACACCCTATTAACTAAACAGGAGGGCAGAAACAGGTTCCTGCATTTTTCACTAACATCTGGTCTGAGCACAGTGGGAGGGAAAAAGCCAGCAGCGAATGATCTGCATGCACTGGTTGCAAACTGGTAGCTGCTCTCCCAGATGAAACCAGATATTTGAAGTATCATTTAAAATCTGCAGCAGGGAGCTATCATGCCATCTTTTATATTAGTTAGGAGGCATACAAATGAGGGTTTTGCTACTATCCTTCCAAAATTACAAAGCTGAGCATCCTACTTTTCCCCTAACTGTTCTGTTGAGAAGAGTTGCTTTCGGCTTCTGAAGCATGCACAGTACAGGGAGCCAGCAGAGATCGTGGAGACATTTGTTCTCTTAAGTTTCTAAAGAAGTTTCAGTGAGGGAGCAACTTATTCCACAGTCAGCTTCAATCAGACTCTCATTAGAAACCTGGTGCATACTGCAGGAAGGAAATCCAAACTTTTCGTTCACTTTACTGGGTTTTGGTATTGTTGTTTTCTTCTGTAATTTTCCACTCTGTGCCGTGTTCTTTGTGTTTAATTTTCGTTAAAAAATGTTCCCAAACCATCTTGCATATTCACAGCAGTAGTAATTTCTCTGACCTTCTGCCTTCATTTTCTAAGCCAATCAAGTTGCATCATCCACATGAAGGATGAAGCAAATCATCATCAATTTTTATTGCTCTTAGCTTAATATCCTCCACCCATCTCAGCTTAATATCCTCCACCAAATTCCTACTGTGGTTGTACTTGAACCAAAACTCTGGAGCTTTTCTTGCATCTTTTGTCGTTTTATCTGCTCTTAGTCCCTTTCTAGAGGGTATTAACACTAATCCAGGGTGGAGAACGGTGCAAGGCTTTCTGAGTTCAACTGACACACTACACCCAGAGAGGTGGTAGACGACACATCCTTCGAAAAATTCAGAGCTCTGAGAAAACTGGTCTAGTTGAAGTTGTCCTTTTACAGCAGAGTGGGGTGGACTAAATGACCTTTAATGGTCCCTTCCAACCCAAACCATTCTATGATTGTATGGTTTTCATACATTTACTCATACTGTAAATTGTCTTTTGCTTTGGGTTATGAGTTTTGCAAGTTTTCAGAGACAGAAACCTCATCTTCCTGTGATTGAAGTATATTCATTATCATGCCATAATGTGCAATTTTGTTCTAGAGACGGATGTGAATCAACCATAAGATTTTCCACTGCCTTCAGAGGAGCTGCCCACTTACGCTGACTGAATGCTTTATGTGTTCAAGCTTATTCAGTCAATGTCCTACATAAAGAGGCATCTGTGATTAGTCAGCAGTGTCTAGCAGTGGAGGCAAATTCAGTTTGCAGGAACTGCCAGCTTCTTATTCAGAAAGCTGAGTGACTTCGCAAAACTCGATCATGGGAAACATTACTCTTTCTCCTCAGCATGAATGTTAATGAGAAATTTATGAAGAAGGCAGAAGTCACGGTGTCTTTAGTTTGTTGAAAGCATTTGAGGCTGCCTTTTAAGTAGCTGAGGCTGATGCAAGAGAACAAATGAAATAAAATCATAGGATTATAGAATGGTTTGTGTCGGAAGGGACCTTAAACCTCATCTAGTTCCAACCCCCTGTGCCATGGGCAGGGACACCTTCCACTATCTCAGGTTGTTCCAAGCCCCAGCCAGCCTGGCCTTGGACATTTCCAGGGATTGGGGCAGCCACAGCTTCTCTGGGCAACCTGTGCCAGGGCCTCATGACCCTCACAGTAAAAGAAATAATTTTTTTCCTGATATCTAAATCTATTCTAAACCGACTCTCTTTCAATTTAAGTCCATTTCCCCTTGTCCTGTCACTCCATGCCCTTGTAAAATGAAAAAGAGTGAGCTTATCTGGGTAGAGCTCAAGATGGATAGGTTACCCTTGGTATTTTGGGATTGCAGAGAGACTAACGCGAGGAATTGCCTAAGAAACTTTTTGAATACGATAAATGAAGTTACAACCATGATTTACAATACAGGTCTTTAATCTACTGGTTCTATCCTGATTTCCTCTTTCCAGGACCAGGAATTTCAAACTATCTTGTTTGCAAAATGCAGGAAGAGCATAAATACATGAGAGTTTTCTCCACTGGATTTCACAGATGTGAAATAAGCTGCCTTTCTCTTCTATTGATTATACCTAATCTATAAGGTTAAAATGATATGGGTCTTTTTTATGCAACTAATGGCAATATACTATTATTATGAGGCTTGCTTTACTTTACTCTCCTAAAATTATTCTTTTGCTGGAATTCTGTTCCAAGTGCACCATGAAAAATAATGGCTTTCTGTCTTGATCATGCAGTTTCTGAAATAGTTGTAAGTCTAAAAGCACTGTAAAAAAATGATGCATGACAAAGTGCGAGAATGGGAAAATCTAATTGTCACATTAATTATCTATTGACAGAAGATATACAGTAGGTGATGCAACGGCTTTGGATGTTATTGTCTTTATTACCTCTTGGGGAAAGAGTTCAGATCATGAAATGAGTTTGGTGCTCTTGAGTGGACATTTGTCCTCATCACAAAACAAGCCCATAATTCAGTGCGATGTAACAAAATTGGAGAGCTCAAATTGAGGAGGTTTAGAACCAAGAGCACCGGGGAGTGATAAATCAGGCTAGAGGTGCAGGCCAATGACTCTTGGGGTGACTTTCACAGCATCTGTGAGACAATGCCATTCCCATTACAAATCATTTTGCCAGGCAGACATCTTAGGTCCACATACTTGAAGGGCCAGATCAAGCTAGAAATAGTATTAAAAGCGAGGCTGATCAGAACAGGCCTAAGACACTATTCTATTCAACTGCCATTAAATGTTATGAGAACAGTGATTTTCATATTGTATTAAAGTCACATTCTGCGATTTTGCCATTCCTCTGCTAATTTTCAGGGATTTTTTCAGAGTCATAAGCAATGAGCAGTGTGTGTGATGCACACTTGCATAAGTAAGAGTCCCTGAAGGGAATGTGTAAATATGGCTAACTGCTGTAAGTGTACTTAATTGAATTGTATTAGCATAATTGTCTGCGTTAGACATCCATCTTTCGATTGCCAGTACAAATTCAGGCCCACACTAGTGCATATAGTTAGCTATAGGAGCTAACTACCAACTCTTTGTGGTTTGTATGAAATGTAATGATAGTTCTCGGTTCAGTTTTTAACAGTCAACGTCATTATCTCAGTGTCACCTTCTGAGGTGGCTGCAGTAGGTGCCTTTGTTTACTGTTTCTACAGGAAGACCCACTTGCAGCCATTTTGCTTGTCACAAACATCACAATCTGGGCCACCAAGAGAAATGTTCATCCTGGGAGAAGAATTTGATGCTGTTGTGGTGTGTAAATCTTCAATGTGAGAGACTAAACTCTGCTGAGCCCAATCTTCTGCTTATTGCATGTTTTGTTTTTCCTATCTGTCATGACACAGGGAGGGCTCAAATATTTAAGTTTAGGAATAGGAGACATACAGAAACTATATATATTATTGTGTATGTATATTGCTTATATATTGTTTATACATATTATATTTGATGGACAAAGTAAAGAGGATTCATTAATTTCATTGTAGTTATTCTTACATCTCAGTCTCAAAATAAAAAAAAATTTATATGCAAAGAAATTATTTTTAATAATTTGTAAAGGCATCAGATTGCCAACGTGGTTGTGAAGGGCTAATCTGAAGGAACACAGAAGGATTCTGTGCAAAAGTTCTAAGGCCTGTTCTAAGGCAAAAGCAATGTAAAAAGGAAAACTTAAGTACTACAATATTCCACCTTGACTTACAGCCTTCCCCAGATTGCTTCTCAACTAGAGGCAACATGTGATCTGCCACAGCTGCGAGGAAGGGAAATTAACTGCCATATATTATGTATTTGTGAGAGACTCCATGGATACTTTTGCAAATTGTTATTATTTTATTTTATTTATTAGCTGGCTTTAATTATATTCCTGCAGGAACCTGAGTTATGGTCCAACTGCAACGCAGTCTGACAGTGGAATAAGTTATAGCTGCCACCTTCATGGGACTGTAGGCAACACAGCAAAATAAAGTGATCTCTTTCCTTCTTCAAATATTCCAGACATGATTAGATGAGAGACTAGTCAGAGACAGAAAAGTCTTCAGACACAGAGCTGCTGTTTTTTAATTCTGTCAGCTGGGTCTGACAGCTAAACAGAACCTTCTGTGATGGAATCAAAATGATTAATTAGGTAAAGGACCTGCACCCAGCCTCTTGTGCAGTTATGACTTATGTTATCCTCACTGACTCTAACCTCCATCAGCTCTGCTCAATTAACTGAGGTTAAGCATTATAGATTATTGAGGAATTGGGTCATGGTAAATCAGAATGACTTTCCCAATTTGAAAGTAAAGGATAGTGAAGTGTTTCAGAGACAAGGCTCGATGCCTAGCATTTACAGAACTATTATCTGCTGTTGCTATTGAGTGGAAAAATCTTTGCAGATGAGGTTTATGCCACCTGAATTTAGCCATTAAAATGTCAGCTGGGAGACCAAGCTGGTTTTTGTGACATACAGTCACTGGAAAGAGACAGCCAGTTCAGAGGGTGATTCAGCATATGCTCACCATCCAAGCCACACAGGACAAATCAGCAACCAGTGAACCTCTCTCTCTCTGTATTAACCAAAGAAGGGCTCTGAATGACCAGATGTCATCCTCAAGTTTTACATTATCAAAGTGGAGTGAGATCAAGTTTGGTGCCTAAGACACGTTCACGTGCCTGAAATTGCTTGTAGAAGATGCAGCAGAAGAGCCTCAGAAGGTGTGACACCTCATTCTTCCAGAAGAGACTAACCTGGTACCAAATATCTTTCCAAATGAGCATGTCAGGGTTGGTTGTGAGGACACACAGAACCTGGAGACTTCATGGGCTTGCTACACCCAAATATGTGTGTGCAACCTGTATCTGTACCACTAATTTGAATGTATCCCAGGAGACACCTGAGCACATCTATACTGCCAAATTGCTAGGATGGTGCCTACCTTGGTTTCAGGTCACAGAAGACCAGCACATTTGTGACCTGTTGTTGAGCATGGTGCAGAACTTGGCACAGCCAAGGAATCACTTCCAAGGGCAGCTTGCATGCGGAAACCCTGCTGTGAAGGCTAAGAGAGTTCAGCAGTATGGAAAGATGTTGCTCTGTGCCAGATGAGGTTAATACCAGTGAATGGGCATATTTAATTAAATTAATCTAGTAACATTAGGTTGTATCTATGTCTTCTTCTGAACTTTTTTTGTATTGCAAACTGATTTAAAGCAAGTTACCCCAAAAACTACAGAGACAATCCCATATTGATATAGCATGTCCCTCAGTAGGGTAGATGAAATGACATTACCATCACTAAATGATTTTCAGTTGACTCAAAGCTCAGGCATCTGCCTGAAAAAACCAAAGACCATCCCTCAAGCTTTCTCAGGGTGGTAATTTCTATGCTCTCTTACACAGGGAATGACTGCTTCATGCCCCTCTATGCAGCGTGCAGTATTGGAAGAGACACAGATGTTTCCCCTTGTTATTTATTGTCTCATAGCTGCCATCTGTTCAGTGCAGCCTCCCCTTGTCCCTCCACCAATACTTAGCTCATAAACTCTTTGGACAAGTGCATCTTTTAATCTCTAGGACGCTTGACCTAATATGTCTGTGGCAATACAGATGAAATAATAATAGTAATTAAAATAGTATTAATGCAGACTTCAGCTTTCAGAGGCAGGAAACGGAAAATTCACCTTGAATGTATACATGTATTTGTATTCCTCTGAAATAATCTTTCACAAATAGAAAGACAGCTACATATTATCTAACAACACAAAGCAAAGCATTATTTTTGATGGAGGGTTTTTAACATTTTTTTTTTTTTTAAATATCACCAGGTTCTCTAAAAAGGAAGTAAAAGTGTAGAACCAAAGTTCTTCACAAAACCATAACCTTTCCAAGTTTTACAGAGGAAAACAAATCTACTGCCACATTGACTATGCAAAACATAATTAGTTGAAACCCTGCAAAATAATCAAGGAAGAAAAGTGAAAAAATGAACATTTATTAACAAAGATACTTTTTTTTTTATTATATCAAGTATCACTCCAGAACAGACACAAATAACACTGACTACTAGTACAGCTTCATGGAAATCACAATCTTTATTTTTGACAAAACTGATGCGTGTTCTATTTGTAAAATTTACAAATAGCAACAAGGGTAAAAGTACTCTGGGGACGAAAAAAAATTTATGAGCACATACTCTACTTCATGCCAGCTTTAAAAACGAATATTTAAAAGACTTCTCCAATCAGGTGGTTGAGTTGGATGGTCAAGCACTGGGAACAATGGTGATTGAGCTGATGCAATTGTCTAGTAAGTTGAGGGCTGGATGCTATATCACAGATGCTATTACATGCTGGGACAGAGCTACACTGCTCCAGGGAGGGCTCTGGGACTCATCGGGCAGACAGAGCACTCGTGAGCTCCTGGGTGGGACAGGGGTTTGTGGCTGATGGTGAAGCACTGGCACAGGTTCCCAGAGAGGTGGTGGATGCCCCATCCCTGGAAACATTCCAAGTCAGGCTGAACGGCGCTCTGAGCAACCTGATCTAGTTGAAGGTGTCGCTGTTCATCGCAGGGGTTTGGACTAGGTGACCTTTAAAAGTTCTGTTCCAACACAAACAAATGTACGATTTTCATACACTGCATGTCCGTAGGACACGGCACCTCTGCTAGCCAGCCCTGGCAAGCACAGATCCGAGGAGACAGAGCAGTATCCCTGCAGCCTCTGGGTGGCTGGTGCCTGACTTGTGCTCTGCTTGCAAAACCTGCCTGCTAACTGGAAAGGACACAATGGGGATGGGGCACCACGGGGTCGGACTCGTGAGTCCCCAGCATTCCCTTTGGGCCTGGTTCGCAGACACATCCACACACAGACACGGGCGCGCAGGCCGAGCGCACTCCAACCCTAAACCTACACGTGAACGCAAAGCCGAAGGCCAAATCCCAAAGTCCTTAAACAGTCAACGTGTCCATTGAAATCAACGTCATTCAATCCTGGGATGGCGAAATGACCTGTGCATGCAGAGAGGCGGCGGTAAGTGTATCCATTGTCCTAGAGCTGGTGGAAGCTGGTTCTGCCTTGGATGCTGGCGTAGCTCATAGCGTTTGAAGACCAGCCATGGAACACACGTTAAAAAACACAGTATTTTCTCCACACGGATTCTCAGGAAAGGTATGAGAGGGTAGGCTAAATGACACTATAGAACAGAAGAGCCACAGGGAAACCGTGAGTTGGGCCTTCAAGGAGCAACTTCTGCATGAGAGCTGAAGGGAAGGAACCCCAGGACCTGGCCTGGAAGATGCTTTGTCAATGCTGCCTTTTTGAATGATTACAGGTTACTGTGGTCAGCTCCTGATGGGTGGCTCATGGAGAATGGGCCATCAGGTTGTGCTTTCCTTTTTTTTCTTCAGGGATCCTTTCAGTTTCCGCCACAGACTATCCTTCCTCTTCATCTTCTTCTCTATCATGGACAGTGATGACTCTTTCCTTCGAATTTCCCTCACTAGTCCGTGAAAGACATCATCAATGTAGAAGCGGAGGGCAGCTGAAGTCTCAAAAAAGGAGCAGGAATATTCTCTGGCTAAGCTCATTCCTTCTTCAGTTGAGACCTACAAAGAAAAGAAAATTTCATAAATATAGCCTAATACACAAATCATTAATCAACATGAGAACATTTGCAATATATATAGTCTCACTTTTTGGATCCTAAAATCGCTGACCTTTAATTGTACAGGGAAATAATCTAAAAGCACCCAACAGAGAAGATTCAAGAGTGAAAAGATCAGGCTGAATTCATGAGGTATTTGAACAGAGAGGACTGGCAATATTCCTGTGCTGAGTCATATTATGTCCCTAATTCTGATGCATCAATTTTCCCATGTATTTCCTCTCTTTAGTACAGTAATCCTGTAGTTTGACAGTGCTGGTACTTTTATTCTATAGGCTGGAATGGCTGACTAGAAAGACTTACATAGAATTAAGGCCCTAGAAAATCCTTGTTGAGCATTAACTTAATCCTGGAGGCAACTTGACTCTTTAAGCCCACCAGCTTTCATACCTTAATATTTTTCAGTCACATTAATTTCTGAGCATATCTTTGAGTGTTTTGGTCTTTTCAGGCCTGTAATCCTATCACTGAGCTCTTACCTGAGCTGTATGAAGATCCAAAATCTATTTGTTTTTCAGCTCATCTTCTCTAAGTGGTCTTGTTTATTTACTGCTCTTGTAGAACATGTGGGAAACGTGTCTGTATTTTGAGGAACTGTACAAGCTTGGAGGGGAGCAAGACATCTCTTTGCACTTGTCTGACTTTTGAAGCAGGGGTCTTTTTCCTAAAATTTCCATATTGGCTATCTCTTGGCATTTGACCTGCCTGCCTGCTAAATCGAAGGGTGCTCAGCATGCTGATTAATGTGTGGTTCAAACAGAGCTTAAGTGCTTATCATAAGGGCTGCCACCGCCTGCCACTTAAGGTATTTTTTACACTTTGGGAGCTCATCCAATAACATGCACCAAGTCCACAGCAAAACACAGAGCAAACCCTATGAGATTCTAAGTGTTAACCCAGCTTCCCAGCCAATAGACTGTCCTTTCTTTTCGGTATTTGAACATAAATATGAATAATTAAACTGTATGAATTGCATGTATGGTGTATATTCAAATTCTAGAAGAAGTCCCAGGCTTTGTTTTTATTTGTATTTGAATATCATGATTTATTCAAGTAACTTTCCAAACATCCTTATAAAAAAGCAAAACAGTACTTTGAGACAGCCTTGTGAAGGGCTACATAATAGGCTATGGAAAGTCTCAATTGCTACTGTCTACCACAACACTCATCTTGGTGCTTTGTTTTTGTTGGTTTGGGTTTTTTTCTGATTTCCAGCTTCATGCACCCAAAGTGCCATTTATATTTATTAGGGAAATAAACCCCTATGACTCAAGATAAACACACTCTCTCATACCTACCATAAGGAAAATGCCTTTTATGATTAAATTATGACACCACCTCATTGCATTTATTGTACCTATCTGTAAGGCTGGATACGGTGAGAAACAGGATTTGGGATGAAACAGAAAATCAGTTCTTTCCAGCCTGGAGGTAAATCTGCACCAAGCATGTACCTGCATAACACAGACCTCACTATCACCTTTGCATCGAGTCACAAACTTTGTAGCACTAGCAAGGATCAGCCCTCTATGCTGCAGGTACAGTCTTAATTTAATTAAGGATATTGTGAGGGTAAGCAGGGAGGTTGTATGCCAACCTGAATAGCACTTACTGACACAATGAAAGATGGTTACCACTTCCCAACTGCTATAATTGCCAACCTTTTGCAAAAAGAGATGGGTAGCAATATGGTCCTTGTTTTTCTCTGGGCAGCTGTGTAAGCAAAATGCATGATTCAATATGTCTATTGGGCACCATTGAGAAATTGATTGTCTGGATAGAAGACTATTTTGGTTTATTCTGGACTTTATAATGATCTTTTTTTTTTTCCTCACTGTGCCTTATTCGAGCTGAAGGAGGAATTTTTTATTTAATTTTGTTAAAGACGCTGCAGTTCTGAGCAAATGATTGCACAGAGCTGCAGTTTCAATGAAGATTTCATACATTCATTACCTAATAGGAAGAAAAAAATCCACATAAACTGGAACATCCTTATGTCAAAGAATGGTAAGGTTGTAGATATAATTAGAGTGTAAGCACAATAATGTTCAAATATAAAAAATTGCCCTTTCTTTTTCTCTGTGAATTTCTAGTCTTTACCTCACTTGGTTCCTCCTTTGTTCCACTTTTTCCTTCTTCTTTTTTCCTTTTCTAGGACTAAAACTATGTTTTCTCCACCCTACAAGGAAGAATAACTGCAGGGAAGACCTGCTATGCTCTGTAATGGAACAAGACTGATAAGAGCTGTGAGAAATGGAGAATACTCAGGAGAATTAAACCATGCAGAAAAACTTCCTCCCAATCTCTTTGTGGCTGGAAGTTAGCAGCTTGGCTAAATTTGGCTGGGTTTCTATAAAAAGCAGCAAAAGTTTGGTTTTGGACTCCAGTTTTGAGCCAAATTACAAAGGCAGCATTTAAGTTATTAATGGTGATAGTTCATTTCAAAGCATGGTATTTTTCTTAAATCTTGCCCTCAGGAACTGATTAACTGCTTCGGCAAAATTTTATGAGCTAATTCAGCATGAGGAGGACACCTGGCACAAACAATTTCTGGATGATTAGCTGATGTTTTTCAGCTTCAAGGCTGAAAACACAATTTTTTTAAATATAATGCTGTAATTGTAATCATTACTGCTTCCAGCACCAATGAATATAGCTATAGTAATTTAACTAATCTGTTTGCTGAAGAATCTGTAAATGTAAACAGGTTTCTAGAGGAAAAAGACAGATTTTTCCTTTGGTTCACAGTTCGGTCAAGAGGCTAGACACCTATGGAATGAGAAACAAGGGATAAAGCTTGATGAGGTGACTGAGGCCCGCATAATTCCAGGGATTTGCCTTGTTGTCATCTTATTGCCAGAAGAGAAGCTATATCATAGAAATCCATTCCAGATCTGCACAGCCCAGGGACTTGTTGACAAATTGCAGCTTCCGTGGGTCTGTATCAGTGGAAGATATGATCTGTCAGCCTGACACGGACAGACAGGTCAGGGAGAGAGGTCATTCTATTGAATATATATCTGGGAAGCAGAGCTTTATATCTCATCCTTAGAGTAACCCCCTGTGATTGAATCTGGCATTGTTTCCAAGAGTATAATTCTGGTCATATTGATTCCAATTTAGCTCATTTCTGTGCTGGTAAGCCTTAAGAAGGGAATGAAAGTGGAAGACAAGTGTAGCGAACATAATGAAAAATGAAAATTTAAGAGCTGGCAGAAGTTTTCTGAGTTTGATTCAAACTTTTGAAAATTGATTTTCTGTGTGGGGTTTGGATCAGGACTTACAGAAGAAGGACATGGAGCTTGCAGTACAACAAAAGAGGTAGATCCCCCAAAAAAGTCCATAAAATGGGAAGGAAGCCTCATGGACACGACGTGCCAGCCCCCTGGAAAAAATTCTTTTCTCCCTTTGCAAAGTTCATGGTTTTTAGTGCACATTTTGTCGCACTGGGGTGGAGAGGGAAGATATACCTGTGACAACATATAACTGAATCTTGCCTAGTAAAGACATACCTGTTACAACAGCGTGTAGCCTGTGAACAGCACACAGGACTATAGGCTGAATTTGGGAATTTCCCGTCTTTGGATGGCTGAGGGCAGCTAGGACACAGCACAGATGCATCCTGAGGGGAGGCGTTCGCCGGCTACAAACCGCATTATGTAGCATTAGAATTCTGTTTGTGGCTTTTGCAAACCTCCCCTGGAAAATTACAAGTGAGATTAAACACGGCGCTGACAGCCTGTGAAAGACGTGATGGATGAGCTGCCATCTTTAAGACAGCCAGTTCCCCACTAGGGTCAGCTCCTGCACAAAACCACCGGGGCCGGGTGGTGGGTGGGGAGGCACTGGCAATCATCGGCCCCCCACGGGAGGGACGTAAAAATACCTGCATACCTCTATCTGAGATGGAAAGCACAAAGAAACAAAACAGATCAATAGTCTGCCTCTGCCCTTGGACTGTCATGAGCTGGAAAACCTCTGTCAGATTTTTTGGTGTTCAGCTTTGCGTGTCCTTTGGTCATGGCCGCAACAGAGGTATCCTCAAGTAGATTTCGCTTCGCTAGATCATGCTATCAGAGACAAAAGCTTTATTTTTGGTGAGTTGGTGGGGGTCTTCAGGTGGGAAAGCAATGCATTTGCACTTGTACATCTCATCCCTGCAATGCCATGATCTACTCTACATGAGATGGCTTTTGCAGTTTGCCCCTTGTAATTGGGACCTCCAGATTGCAGTGGAGAGGTCTGGAGGTTGCAGGTGGAGTGCTAAGGGTTGCAAGGATTCTCCTAAATTTTTGTTACAGTCTGCTACCCTGGTAGTCTTTAAAATTATGTAATTCTAGATAATTATATATCCAAAAGCTTTGTTCTATGCACTTTTTTTTCTGAAGGCACAAAATCTTGCTCAGAGACAGAAGGGTACACGTGCTGCTCAACAGAGTGCTCATCTAAATCCCACTGAGGCAAAATCCCGGTTGGTTTTGATCATGCTTTGCATTTGTGACAGGCAATAATTTATGAGAGATGTAAGCAAAAGATAACAGTTTAAGTGCATAGGGAGGGAAGCAGTGTATTGAGCAGCCTTGTTTGCACCACAGTAAATAATAAAAGGAGTAGAAAAAGCCATGAGTACTCTGAATAATGTCCTGGAAAAATCCACATCCCTCCCCTTCATCTGTGGTGGATTTTTTTTCTGTTTCTCAACAAGTCCCGTTCCAGAAAACGAGAACCAGATGTCAAGTAGTTTATTAGCACCTGGATATCAGTTTAGAGACAGGCAGGCAATCAAGAAGAGTACACAGATGTTTGGGTCCCTTCCCATCAGAGCCCATTACATCAGCAGATCAGAACAAACATAAGCTTTTGGTACAGGCATAAACCCATAACATATTAGAGAAAAGAGCTGTGGAGATCAAAAGTATTCACAATTATGTCAGTCTCTAATAAGTAACTTTGCCAAAATAAAAAGATAAAAGTAATCTCATGGGTCTAGAAAGTGGATGCCGTCCCAGACAACAAAATGGAAAAGAACGGGTGTTGACTGACATGAGCAGTGATATTTTTAATCCCAGCACTGACCACAGACTTTATGCTTCAGACACTCCCACAGAGCAACTGTAAGTTTTCTCATTAATCAAGGAGTCAGACAATCATTTAGGCTGGGAAAGACCTCTAAGCTCGTCAAGTCCATCCGTCAACGCAGCACTGCCAAACCCGCCACTAACCTGTGCTCTGAAGTGCCACGTCCACGTGTCTTTCGAGCATTTCCAGGAACAGTGATTCCACCACTGTCCTGGGCAGCCTGTTCCACTGCCTGACCACCCTTTCAGTGAAGATATTTTTACTAATATTCTATCTAAACCTTCCCTGCTGCAACTTAAGGCTTTTTACTTCCGTTCTACTGCTTGTTACCTGGGACAGGCAAAAGCTCTTTGTTTTGATAGATAGGACTGTGTCCAGCAAAGGCTGAGCTGACTGCTTCTGTATTGCCACCTGCCTTTCTTACAGTCAAGGGCTTTCACTGTAAACATTTGAATCCTGTTTTTAGAAATATGCAGCCAGAACTGCTAACCCAAGAGCAGATCCATTATACCTATGTCATTTTTGACAATTATTAATTTTTTTCCTTGGACAAGTGTTGTATCAAGAGGCACGATTGCTTCCTACAGGCTGGTATAAGGATCTTTCCAAGTGTGAAATGCTGTTGTTCAGGTCAAAGCTCAAACACATGGCTATTACAGAAGTGTCTGGGGTTGAAAACATGAGCAGAAATAGGAAAAAACGGGAAAAATCAATCTTTCTGCCTTCTTAAGACAAGCAGCACTATTGTTATTTGTTGACATGATACATGTCATGGAATATCTTTTCAAAATAAAATAAAAAAGTGTTCTAAGGCCTTTTACCCTTTCTCTCTTTCTTCAGGTCTTTACACTTATAAACTGCCTATCATATTCTTGCCACAGAGCAATGGTGCTTCTGAAAGAAGGGGGAAAACCAAGATCAATTCAAAATCAATTTAGGCTGAAAAAAATGTTGAATACTGGGGTTTGAGAGGAACCGGTGTAACCTTTTGTGGCCAGACATTCAATATGACTGTGTTTCATGTCTGAACAAGTGCAGAGCAAATGCAAAAGTTAAATGAAAATTCTTATTGTTAAAACCTCCTGTTTCTATCTCCCTCAACATCAAACTTTCTGCTTTGTTGCAGAATTTGAAGTTAATTTTAAAGTGAGTTACTGTTTAAAAATATAATGTTGAAACTTTTCCTTCTGAAAACATAAACATTTTAGCCTTCATGGATAATCCCATTCCTGAATGTAAACACTGTAGTTGCCCATTTGGTTTGGCAGGGATTCCACTAAAATTCAGGACTAGTTTCCACTGACACAAACCAGCATTTTTCATTCAGCTAAACAAGTGCACCTTACTTTTTTCCCCCCAGTCCCTGGGGAAGCATACTTCAGCAGCCTCTGCAGTTAATGAGTAATATGTTGCAGAAATGTGAAAGGAGGATTGCATGTCAACATCGTTACTCTTAAATTCGTTTAGGAGTCTTCAGAAGTAATTGGTTGAAGAAACCTCACTCCAAATCCATGGCAGGCAATTCTACAGGCTCAGCTTTGCTGGCTTTGTAGACTACAAGGCCATACTATTAATCATTATCATGAAGGTATTAAAATTAGTTCTATTCCTCCTTCTCCCACCCCAGAATTATGTGTCTTTTAAGAGTATTCCATGTTTTCCTTTTGGCCTTGTCACTCTGTGATACTTTTTTGCTGGTGTCGCACTAAAGCATTTTTGGTGTCCAGAACAGGATCTAGCATGAGTGACCATGGGAGTAGCAGGATTAGCAGGCTGGGCCGAGGAGAAGATAAAGTTTTGCTGTGTGAATTTATGCCCTAAAGAGATTGGATGCCATGGAAATAGCACATCTCGTCTTCAGCTGCTCCAGCCTCGGTAGGAACTTGCATTACAGAGGCTCAGATATTCCTTCCCCTCTTCTCATAACCTGGACTGTGCTTCAGGAAGGAAGGAATGGACAGGAAGGAAAATGAAGTTTTAGCAATGCAGAAAACAACAGTATTTTCCAGGGCTTGTGTAGTGATCTTTGTGTCCTCTTTGTAGAGGATAGAGGGTGGAGAGTGTGGGATTGTAAAATTAATTTGCTCATTTTTTAAAGGAAAACCGTTTAATAGTCTTGACAAAAATTAAATTTCTAGACAAAACCAGAGAGATTGACCTGCCCCAAATTATGTGCTTCTCACCCGGTAAGTCACTAGGGTGTAACATGCAACACAGCTTGAAGTCTGTTCTGAGCAAGGAAGAAACATGCTCTCATTTGATCCAAGGGAACTGCAAATTGTTGGGGGTTGTGAAAATAATCTGATGAAAGATCGCTGAAAACTTGTTCTTATTCAATTCACTATTGACCCCTGTTAGATTAGACTGACATTTTCTCTGACTGCTATAGTAATTTCTACACTCTTATATGAAAAGTCTAAGCTAATACTAGCAATTTTGTTGAATACATCTGTCTCACGCTCTTTCATATGAAAAAAAATCTGGATTCAATTCACACTTGAATCATTTCTGCAGATTTTTAGCATCTTTTGTGACGAAGATTACTGCCCAGCACTGATACCTGTCTAGTTTTCCTCTTCTTTTTGGAATTTTATTATTTTTCCACATTTTAGATCCAGAATATCCTTGTGACATAGGAGCTATTCCTCCAGGAAATTTAATTCCTGCTTTGGGAAAAAGTTTGGGAAAAAGATGAATGTTCTCCATGCAGTTGGTTAGCTGCAAAGCAAGCAAAACACAAGTTTTGGTCTATTGTTTCTAACTTGTGCAGATGTTACTTCATTATTTCACAGATATGATACTAAATACCTGAATAAACCTCTCACTTCACATGAGAATCACTATGGAATCAGGGTGCTGCCTGCAGGTCAGACTTTGAAGTTGTTCTTCTCTACTGCAGACTGTACTCTTTTGACTTTATCTTGTCAAAAGCATGACTGATGAGTGGGTTAAAGCATCTTTACACCAGGAAACGTTTCTAAAGAGATGGCCTCAGGATCTGACTGAATTGGATACTCAAACCACATGATCCTGCATCAGTCAGCAATAGCTCTGGGTCTAATTTGAAGAGAATGTGGAAGTGTTAAATCCTTAGCATCAGTCTTCAAGATGAATAAGTTCAGGTCAATTGCTCAAAGCATTTTTCAGAGATCTGACAATTTTCTAAATTGTCCATCATCTTTAAAGGTTCTTTGATTGCAACGCTGAGCTGAAGACATAGATGGCCATAAGATGGTTGTGAAAAGCAGACATTTCTACATCAGTTTCACTTGGACATCTGTTGGCTTTTGTAAGGGAAAAAAAAAAATCTAGGAATTGCAGTGTTACTTTCACAAGAAAGGAAAATCTTTTCAATTTTTTTAAAGCAGCAACAAATAAATCAATTATCACCTGCTAAATGGATATTTAAAAAAAATTACACGTAAACGAAGCTGCAAATGTACATTTTTAAACTTCTTTTTAAGCAAATTGAAATTTAGTGGTATTGAACTCTTATTTTAACACTGCTACTTATTTCTGTTACTTTCTGAGCACAAATTAACTGTCAGTCCATATCTTTTATCTATCTGTATACCTGTGTAGGCTACTTTCAGTTATGTGTTAGCCATTATATTTCAACCAGACGCTTGAATTCAGTTCTTCATCAGGACACGGACACTAAGCAAACTGAGGACTGAGTAAATAAACTTAATTCCTGGCAATCTGTGCAAATCTCCCTGATATTATATTACTTTGTCTCTAACAACAATATTTTGTCCCGAAAACACTCAATTGACATGAGAAGATAAGACCATAAAGCAGGAGTGAGTACGAAGGGAAGACCAGGACTCTGCTTTCAGTGTTCTGTTTTCCTCAGTTGTCTGCTGAAGACTGCAAAATGTGATTCAAGAAATTGGAAGGAAACCAGAAAGAAATCTGGAGAGCTAAATGCAAAACAAGGAAGAAGCAGAAACAGGTGTATATTTATTTGCGCATGTTTGACATATGGCTGCAAACAAGAATTGTAAATTAATAAAAAAACCCACAACCAAAGAAAAATATTAGTGATTCACAAAACTGGAATAATCTTTTGAGCCAAAGCTTGTGTTTAGCTAAATGTCTCATTTTCAGACACATGGACAGACTACTGGATTTAATCTCTGAAAATCCCCTTTTGCTTAAGCTGAATATGAATTTCCAACACTGGAATAAAAGGGTCACAAAAAATATATTCCAAACGCAGTAAAGAGTGCTGTTTGTCCTAACACCAGACATTGCTTCACACCACTTTGAGTGCATTTCACATATATTCTGGTGTACAGTTTTCACATCTAAACATACTCCCAGATCCAGACTGCAGGCAGACAGAGAACACCATCTTAAATTTCTGACAGTGAAAAGAAAATTGCAAGAAATATCTCCTTCCTCCTTTCATCTCCATGCAATCATGGTCTGCTGGGATTCAGAGATTCTGTCCAGGCTGCTGAAGTGAGTGTTCAATGGAAGGGAGGCAGAGGAAGAATTTATGATGGATTTATAAAGATTTGGACTGCAATGGAATTTTTTTTTTTCAGAAATCATTTGCTGAAGCAAGCATGTGTTGAAGTATATGAGGTATCAAAGCGTCTTATGCACAATGTACAGAATAATGTTTCACCTTTCCATCTTTTACTTGAGTTGCTTTTTAAAGAAAAAAGTTACTTAATGCAAAGAGAAGAGGATTTACTTCAGTTTCTTTTTAAAGAAAAAGTTACTGGATGCAATGAGAGGGGAGTGATATGTCAGAAAAGGGGGGTGGGGAATTGTTGTGGTTATTTTTCCTACAACATTGTAATTAATTTTGAGGGTTTAGTAATATTGAAGTTTATAAGAAAGGTTTGTCAAACAATCTCATTACAGGAAATATTGCAGAGTATCTTTATTAAACTAATGGCATTGATCTTCCCCATGTCAATATTAATTCAGGGAAAATTTTACACTTTTGCAGAATATGAATTGATAGAAAAAATTATTGGAGCTTTAAGGAGTCTTTCTTTTTCAGGTCATTCCTAGTGTGCTGAAAGGAGAGCTCATGGATGATCAATGTGTCTTTTCTTTGTCAAAACAACAGTCAAAGTGAGAGGCTCAAAACAGGAATGACAGCTGAATAAGGAACATTTAGCTCCATCATGTGATGTGATGTGATGTGATTTGCCACATGGACAGTGCATAACAAAACTTGAGTCTGGAGAACTGCATAGGAAGGGGATAACAATGAGAAATGAATGTGCAAAGGGAGAAAAATTAAAAATCTTAAATGGCCAGTGGGTAGGAAGAGCTGTAAGAACACATTTAGCTAATTAGACATAACAAGCTCTCTTATTGCCTGCTAACCTCGCTCAAATTGCCTCGCTTTTGCTGCAGGCTGGGATCGTGGGCTTGGATGGTTTCCGTGGTAACTTGTTCAGTATCTGTGGTTAACTTCTCCTGTTGGCAAGCTCCCTATTCAGGGGGCACTGTCTTTGGATAACCCTTCTGTGTTTGCTGCCCATGGGCTTTGATATTTGTGATAAGAAGACTGAGCACCTTAAAGTAAGCAAAGTAGCAGCAAACAGCTGGCAAAATCTTAACTTTGTATAATGTAGCCCCAAACTTTATTGCTTACGTCCCCAAGACATGTCAGATGCTTTACTAACAGAAATTTAAGCAATTGTGGTGCTTGAGGGTTAATCAGTAGAGTTTTTTTCCAGAATTTTAATTTTTTTGCTGAGGCCAGACAATGTTGCCTCTTCTTATTTATTGCCTCAAAGGAAAGGATATAGTAAAGAAGAGAGAAGCAGAGGAGTGAGGGTGGAAGCATGGTGGAGAGGAGGAAGACAGATTACGTCTTTATTATGCTAGCTTGAGGGTAGAATGAGAAAATAGAGTCTTAACAAACAAAATGGAATAAATTCCTTGCTAGAAGCATCTGTTTAACCTCTTCCATCCGTTATGTATCCTTCCAATTATGCAGATAGTCTTGATGTATAAAAACTACTGTGTTAATACACCCTATGAGCCCAAATCATGATTATAACTGATGAACTCATATTCTTACCCAGAGTAACAGACTTTTCTGTCCACTGTTGATAAAACTGCAGCTCAGTTTACCCAGCAGCACATATGAGTGTTCATCTACACACACAAACACACAGACAACAGATGCTGATGGGATCAGGTCAAACATCTCCATCACACCTGGCAGAAAAGGTGGGTCTTACAGCAAAACTTGGATGTGGATTCTGACAAAACACTGCTCTAAAGAGTCCCTTTGGTACTGGGAGGTATTCAGCATCAGCTACTCTGCAGATTAGAAATGGTTTCTGACATTTATTTGTTTCCAAGATTTCATGCGGCTGATTCATTCCAAACCAGCAGTCTGGCCAGACTCTGGAAATGGCAGTGAAAAGGTGAAAATACAGAATGTGTAGATGCTACAAGCCAGGATGCCCTTTTCTCAATGTTTTCCAGATATTTTTTAAAGGAAAAAATGGTGGGCTGTAACCAGCCAAGTGAACCACTGCTTCTGCCTCAATCCAGAGAGAAAAGATTGAAAATTACTAAAAAGTTAGAAAATGAAAGACAGGAAACAGATAACACAAAGTTATGAGAAATAGATACATAATACTATGAAGATAATACATTAAATTATAAATTCAATTAATACATTAAAATATGAATAGTATTAAAATCTAGGGGGAAGGAAGATATGGTTTCTCAGGAGAAACTTGATCTAGCTGATTAAATATTGTTAGTATTTTATGACTGATAAGCACAGTGGCTGTTACATAAATCTGGAACTTGTGCAGATTGACTTCCATGCCTGAATGAGTAACACCACGGCTCAGACCCTGGAGTGGAAATCACGGAATTGTCATAGAATGGTTTGGATTGGAAGGGACCTTAGGGATCATCTCATTACAACGCCCTGCCGTGGGCAGGGACACCTTCCACAAGACCAGGTTGCTCCAAGCCCTGTCCAACCTGGCCTTGGACACTTCCAGGGATGGGGCACCCACAGCTTCTCTGTGCATATCCTTCCTATGCTGGGAGCCCCAGAGCTGGACGCAGTTCTCCAGGTGGGTTCTCACCAGAGTGGAGTAGAAAGGGAGAATCACCTTCTTCAGCCTGCTGATTACAGTTCTTTGGATGCAGCCCAGGACACAGTTGTGGTTTTCTGATCTGCCAGCACACATGGCTGGGTCATGTGGAGCTTCTCATCCACCAACACCCCCAGGTCCTTCCCCCCAGGGCTGCTCTCCATCCATTCTCTGCCCAGCCTGTACTTGTGCTTGGGGTGGCCCCGACCCAACTGCAGGACCTGGCACTCAGGCTTGTTGCACTTCATGAGGTTCACACAGTCCCAGCTCTCCAGCCTGTCCAGGTCCCCCTTGGATGTCATCCCTTCCCTCCACAGGGGTGACCCCACCACACAGCTCAGTGTTGTCACCAAACTTTTAACATCTGGGTATGATGGACAATGACAAAGACAGACAATAACTCATTTGATTTTTCTCAGGAAGCTTGCTTACTTTTTCCTAATGGCCGTTGTTTTTTTTTTTTTTTCTTAAACACATAAATAAGCCTAGATTTGGGAGAATAAAATTGCTGGTACTAAAAGCAACAGCTGGTGAAAAGCAGTAAGTGCTTGAAGACTTAACACTTACTGTCACTAGCAATTCAGGACATGTTATCACCCCATTATTTTTTTACCTGTAGAAATAAAATGAGTGTTATTAAATGGTTTGGAAAATGACAACTGCCTGTGGTAAAGTTTTGCTGTATGTGGTGAAAGGAATATTAATAAGAATAGGTATAATATCTTTGAGAAAAAGATGTGGAAAAGTAAATGTAGATGCCGTTTCAGAAAGAAGAAGTAGTTGCTATGCCTGACACAAAATTTTCAATGTAGAATTAAATATTTTCTGCTAAAAGCTGTATAGAAATCAGAGAATCATAGAATGGTTTTGTGTGGAACAGAACTCTGTAGGTCATCTAGTGCAAACTCCTACTCATACTGTGTCCACCTGGAACAGATCACTCAAGTCATGTTCAGCCAAGTTTTGAACTTCCTTATTCTAAGGAAGGAAATCTCACAGCCTTTCTAGGAGCTTGTTCCACTGTTTGATCATTCTCATTGTGAAAGAAAAACAAAACAAACAACCAATGCTCATAATTAATTATATTTTCTTGTTCTGCAAATATATTTCTTCTATTTTTTCTCATAATTTCATTGTGTATCTCTAAGAAAAATCTGGTTTTGTCTTCATTCTAGGATGGAATGTGATTCCCTTCAATTCATCAGGCTGAACAAATCCACAAAATCCCATCTCTCAGCCTTTTCTGTCGTTCCTTTGTGTTCTATCCCCAAGACCATTGTGGGGATTTCTGCTGAACTAACTCTGGTACATCAAGGTGTTTCTTGTACTGTACAGCCCTAAACAGGCACAGTACTTCGGATACTCTTGTTTGACTACAAGAACACTGTGTGAGACTGATTTGAAAGCCTGTTAGAGTGAAGGTAAAAATAATCCACTTCTTTCATTCACAGTCACTCCTCTGAAGGCCATCACAGAACTCAGCTTCTCAGCATCATTTGCCCTTTGTAAATCCACACTAGCTGTTCCCAGGAACTTATTCTTCATGTGCCTGGACGTGGCATTTTGGGAGGGTTTGCTTCATAAAAGCATCATCCATTTCGTCTAAAGTAAACATTCTACTGAAAACATTTACCAAAACAATTGATTTAGCTTTAAACTACTCAACTCAGGTAAACTGAGTGTACACTCACCAGCTGAACCCTGTCATTTCAACCCCTGCGAAGTTTCTTTCAAGGCTGCTCAAAGAATGTACGTGAAAATGTAACTGATGAGTCAAGAGGAGCACAAAAACAGACACCCCTGTCCCATGCAAGTAAATACAGGTAGAAGTATATGCAGATTAAAGATCTGGAGTCACAGCTTGAGTTTTCCACCTGCTGGATTTCTGTTTTACCTCTTTCTGGGTTTGTTTTTGTTTTTCCAACCACTTTTTATTCTTTAAAATCTTGATCAGCTACTTCAAACCCTTTTTATTAACAACATTGTATCAAAAAGAGTGCAAATCTGGAATAGACCCCCTATTATCAAGGCGGGCAGGCCTTGATGATATGAGAGAGCAGTCTTCACAACCTGAGACAATGAAAAAGAGAGTAGAAGTACTCAACTCTTCTGTCAGATGGGCAGAACAAATAAAGCAAAATTATTGAAGCAAATGGAAAAAATTTGCTCCTGCACTTAGTTCAGACCCCAAAGAAACTTGTCTGGTAACAAGCAGTCATCCATTTCTGAGCAGGTGTTATACCAGGGTATACCAAATAAAAAGTAGTAGGAACAGGGGACAGTGAAAGAAGGGAACAGCTTAGACCCTAGATGGCTTAAAATGATCCAAGAGAACATTTGGGGTTTTTATCCAGAAGGACTGCACCTTTTCAGTATATACAGCTCTGGACACTGAGATCTACCCATGAAAAAGAAGTGGTTTGCTGTTGCTTTCCTGTGCAGATTTGACATCTATGGCAATGCCTATTTTTCTCTAAATTCTCTGGTGAAAGATGAATTGTTTAGATCTATATTCACTGTTCAACACTACTTTCATTCTGGAACATACAGTGAACGTTGGGCTCCATAATGTGATGCTGAGACACACTGCAGACTGCAGAAAAGCTGTACCTCTGGGATGAGTAAATAGCTTAAATGAAAATTACACTACAACTCATCTGCAATAGGATTTAACAGTTTTCAATTTCTTTGGTCTTCTAGGGATTAGGTGGCTGATGTTGACTCAGTTCCTTTTCTGTTACTGGTGTGCTCTGCATTTGCTGGTGTGCTCTGCATGTAAGCCATGCAGTCCTGTGAAATCAATAAGGCTACTCATAGAAAATACAAATGCTTAACTGCCCATCAGTTGTATGAGTTCTCCTGTCTTGAGAGAGGAAAGCAGAGGAGAGGGAGAGGAAGAGGGAGACGGAGAGGGAGAGGGAGAGGGAGAGGGAGAGGGAGAGGGAGAGGGAGAGGGAGAGGGAGAGGGAGAGGGAGAGGGAGAGGGAGAGGAGGTTTGTGTCCCATTTCATTCCCAGTGAACAACTGTTGTGGAGTCTCTGTACTGTCATGAGTTGATCAGTAATCATCACCTAACTTCTAGACAGAATGTGTTCCTTGCTAGAGAATTGTCATTAGATATTTTTCCATCATTTCCCTTTATTTTGAATGGAAATGATGGAAAATTCCCTCACAATTCTTTTTGTTCCTTCCCTTCTTATCAGCATATGCTTGTACGTTTATCACATTTCATTCTACTCTCATTTACCTAGCTGAAGAAATTAAACTGTCTCTAATTTGCTCTGATAGGACCAGCCTGATACACATGCTCTGCATCTGTTCCAATTTGAACTTGCCATCATCATCCATAAGCAACTACACTTGACTGAGATTTCTCTTGTATCTTCCATAATACCTTCAGTGCTTCCATGTTCCTGATAAACAAATCACTTTGAACACATCTTGAAGCAACATTTATTTTATGCACAATTGCATGATGTTTGCAGTTTGTAATCACCCTGAAAGTGGCTGATATATCCAAGATTTCTCTCCTGCCTCCCAACTGATGTGTTATAGCAAACAGCCTTGCTATTAGTCCTTAAGGACATGGCCTTGCACTTTTTACAATTGCATTTAATTCCGCTTCTATCACTCCTCTGGGTCACACAGCTTTTCCTCTACAATAATCCTGTCTCTTCTAAATAGAAAATGCTCCCACTTTGTGTTATCAGCAAATTGTGTCAGAATGCTCCTGCATTTTTATGCCCAGGTCATTAATGAAAATTTAAAGATCAGCAAATTGAAGGGTAATGCCTAATATTCTTAGAGCTAGATCCGGTTCCAACTGGTGGGGTCAGAACCAAATCCTCTCTTTCTGAAATGTTACTTAAATTTAAGAGCGTGTGTGGTTTTATATGTGTGCAATCCAGCTGTCACAATTTTTTTGCCAGTAAATCACCCGTTTCTGTTGGCCCATCTCAACGAACCCATCTGTTACGGCTGTGCAGAACATAGTGGAGAAAAGGCTGATTTATGAAATGCTGGATGACTGTCCCTATTTTTAATAACGTGTGATTATAACTTCCCAGCTACATTGAGTGAAAATAGTCTAATGGCGTGGCTCTCCATGTGAAAATACCGAGTTGACAGAGACTAAACGCTCGGTGGCAAGGAGCCATAAAGCTGTGCTGCTCCAGACACCCCACTCTGAGAACAGCCCTCCACTTGGCTCCCAGCACAATGGGGGGCCCTGGTTCACGACCTGCGCTGGTCGGCAGCACAGCTTCCATTCCGATAATCCAACGCCTTGAGGCTCCTCCATGAATTAACTGCACAGGCTTGCCATTTTTTGGAGGTGGGGATAGAGCAGATGGGGAGTTGGAGAGGCCAAACTGTTGAAAGTCAGCGATAAGGAGGAGGAGGGGCGGGGGGGGGGCGGAAAAGGAAAGGGAAAAAAAAAAGGAAACGGAAAAAAAAGCCATGAAAGACAACCCTGTGGTTTGTGTGCTTTGCATTGCCACCTGCCAACCCCAGGCCTTCTGATCTCCTCTCAGTGAACCGTAGAGGCAGCAGTTGGAAAGATCATATATACACTCAGGGCAATCTGTCAGAAACTACTCTGTCACATTCCCCAGCACTAAAACCCACGGAAATAAAATCTGTGTGTTTAAAACGGCAACTGCCCCATATATGTGAGAACCACACTTTTAAGACAGAAAAAAATCCCCAAGCACTGCTCCTGTCCTGACTTATTTTTTGGGGTTTTTTTAACGTCAGTAAAATATTAGCATTTATTTTTTTTTTTATCTCCCTTAAGCCTCTGTACCATGTTTGTTTGCCTCTGGCAACACAGTTGTAACGTCATTCTCATGAGACTACACTGAATTCCATTATACAATAAAGGAATTAAAAAATGGCAGAACCAACCAACAGACAAATCCAACAATTATCATTTAAGTTATTTGAATATATTATTTGTCGTTGTTTTGCCACACTATCAGGTGTATTTGGGTCACTATTTAGCTATACTTTGTTTTTGCTAAAGGATGAAACAAATAAGTGGTGTGTGGTTCTGTTTTTTAAACTAAGTGCTGAGTTATTTTTTAAAGGTATATTTGAGTAGGTGTAGACTATCTTTGAAGAGACAAAAATTTATAAGTAGAGCTCTAACCTTTTTATATTCTAGAACACTTCTATATACCACATAGAATATGCTGCATAGCACATCTCCTTTCAAGTTCAAAGCGCTCTGTAGACATCAAATTAAGTTTTATATCAACCTGTTATATGTCGTAATTTTATAATACCTGTCAAATCCAATGATAAGTATCCAAAGCATATTTGGATAACGAGGATTAGATAGAAGCAAACAAAATATTTTTTTGATCGATCCTTAAAAAAAATTAATAAATGGTATTAAATTGAGCGTTCCAGCTGCAACGGTGGCCACCACTTGAAAGGACAGTACAATGTCATACCTGTTTACCTGTAAAGTTAACAGAATCCCCACGTTTATCTTTAGCCCTTGAGGTGGAGATCCCATCTACCCTATCGTTGACTAAGGGGGGTATTGGAGTATTTTTTGTTTTCATTCAAACCTCATTTTGCACGGGTCACCCACAGGAATAAACTTGGCATTTCGTCTGAGCCTCTACGCTGAAACCACCATGTGCTGGCAGAATTTGGCAAAGCTGGAGGGAATGTAGACATTATAATGAGGTCAGGGCTGAAATGTACTGGCAAGGCTCTATGTCGGGATGCTTTCACAGCATTTCTACAAACTCTGCTTGAGTACACTTGGGAGGATTCAGTGGTTTCTGCATTTCTATGATGCCTAAATACAGTCACACCTTTTGAAAGGTAAATGTAAAAGTCATCACCCAAGCAATGTAACCTCTTTGGCAGTCCTTGCTGTACGGTGCTGTCCCATGATACCCAGAGATTCGTAAGTGTACTGATTGACCAGTCTGCCTAATAGTCTTAGTAATATAATTTCTTTCATTTTGTTCTAGAAAGTAACAGAATGTTAAAATAATTATCAAGCCTCTCCATTTTTCAGAATACCATGACCTCTCAATGTGCTTTCCCTCAATTTTACATGAATAATGTGCTTTCCCTCAAATTTATGCAAGGTGAGTTCAACTCTGTGAGAATATCATAGCAACTCCTGCTCCTTACTGAAACAAAATTTAACATACATTTTGAGAGTAGTATATTCCTTTTTTTTTTTTTTTTTTTTAATCTCCCTGTCTTGGCTGATACTTTCAAAATTGGCTGTTTTGGGTATCTCAGTTGTTTGACTGGTGAACCTCTGACTGGTCCTAATTTTCAAAGGTCAGGTTCAACAGCCTTTTCTAGATACAAGATGGTTTCTAAGCATTCCCTGAAAAAAGTATCTCAAAATCTATTGTACATGGATTTTTTTCTCTCGTTTACTCATCGGTGACTTGACTTTACTCTCACTACAATTGTATTATTGACCTGTAATACTTAGAGCGAGGCCAACAAGAGGCGTTTTTGAAAACCAAACCACATATCACACATACATCATCATCAGAGTCACTTTGAAATCAATGACAGTCATCAGTCACCCACAAAAAACCTAATCAACCAACAAAAGGTCAAAGAGACACTTGAATTTATTTGGCTGTGTGGTGTCATGCATATTGTTGGAAAACACAATAAAACTAAGCTGTTAGGTAGCAATATTAAGTCTTTTATCAGAAAAGGTTTAATCTTTAACATATTTTCTTTTTATTTTGTGCAGTCTTTGTGGTGCATTGAGCAGAAGAGTGTTTTCACAGGCCTGTTCTCCCCCCCGCCCCCCTTCTCAGATATTTAGAGGAATGCAGCACTAGGAGAAAAAGAGAAGTAGAGTATTTTAGAGGTCATGTAGATCATATCTGGCTCTAGTTAGTTCTCCTAACATACAAACATGTCACACTCCATTTCCCATTGCAAGTAATTGTGGTTATCAGATAAAGCAGTCATCAAAAGGTGTTTTATGAACCATTGTGCTTATAGAAAGCAAGCTGCTGCTTTGTTGCTGAAAAAAATCAAAATTATCCAGTTTATATAGCCTGTCAGAGTAAGTTTCTTAACAATCTGTAGATCTGCTTTCTAAGACTTGCAGATATCTCCCTCAAAGCAAAAGCCTCTCTCCCACAAAGAAAAATGTGGTAAATTTTGACCTCTGTGACTGTGCTTGCAGCAATAACAATAATGATCCCAGTAAGTAGCTCTTTCCACTGAGACACTTTGCTATTTTGGACTCATTAAACCTTAGATTGAACCTATTTATTTACTATGGGTGCCTCTATTCAAAGATTAAGAAAGAGAGGTGCCAACAAATTTATAATCTGCTTCAGTATTTTTCTCATCAGCGGAGTCTCACACGCACATTTTATGTAGACATAATAATATACGATATTTTCAGACTTTAAAGTACAATTAGCTAATCAGACCTCCTTCAGAGTAGCACAAAGGCTCTACAGTTTCATTTCTTCGGTTTTATCTCAGTACCTTGCAAAGGAAGCAAAGAAGATTTGAAGTTTTGGGGGTGGCCTGCTGCTGTGGTCAAGAACTGCTGAAAAGTCTGAGCCTCTTCCCAAGTACGAATAGGCTTCAACTTCAATTTAATTCAGCTTCCAGGCACTGCTGCTTGTTTCAACGCTGGCTGTAGCAAAGATTTTGCCCACATCTCTATTTCCCCTGGGGTACTCAAACTCTGAAAGCAACCCACCTCCCAACCTTCTGTTTAATAAGGCAAACAGAGTGAGCTCTTTTAAGTCTCTCATGGTAATGTGTGTCCTGCAGGCCTCATCCTTGGGATGATATATATTTTATGAAATGAAAAAAACCAGACTTTTTTTTTTCAGACCCATTCTGGTTCAATACAGTGAGATATAGATGCTTTCTAGCAGTCAAAAAAAAACCAGGGACGGAGTAGTACTGGAAAACCAAAGTAAAGACAACTCAATTCTAAAGCAAAGCACAACATGAAAATGGGTGGATCTTTTATAGGAGCAATATCTGGAGACCGTACCAGTTCTGGGCTGGATTTCATACACCATAACCAGACACAGCCTAGAGACTGGCTGACTCAGTCTGCAGAGGCCAAAGAAAAGAAAGGTGAGATAGAACAAGAAAGACACAAAGAGAAAAAAATGTGCAGCTTAATTCACAGAAAAAGGTCTACAATAAGGTAGAGAGTATAAAAAATAGTTCTCCTGAATCCTTGTGGTTTGCCCCACCTGCTTCCATATTGCTTTTAATTGGCTTATACCTGTGTTCTATAAATACTGATGCCTGAGATTGAGATCTCTTCAGCTCAGTAACCGTGCTGGTGTATGGCCCTTTGGATTTTTCTGGTGCTTGTGTCTGATTTTGTTCTCAGAGCTAAGGCATCTGGTCTTGGATATATTCCCCACATTTTCCTAAAGCACAAATGAGGAGAGCACAGAAGGAGCAGTGGTGATTGACTCTCCTTCTTCACCAAGTCCAGCAGCTTCTCTGCAGTAGTAGCCAGCTGATATCACAAGAGGATGTTAAATATGCTGGCTGCATTGAAACACACTTGGTTAGGTGAGATTTTTGCTTCATTTTTCTATATGATATGCCGTATACAGATCGCTGCTTACATGTATACTGGAGCTTTTCTGCCTTTAGTATCCTGCCCAAATTCTGGCCTACTATATGGGTGTGGGAAAACGGCTTTCAGATAAAAGAGTAATTCATTTTTTCCCAGAAAACATACTTAAAGTAATAATTGTTTTGTAAAAAGAAACGTTTTATTTTACAAATAGTTTGTAAAATATAATACACTCATGCTGGCTTCTTAGTGAGCTGGTGCAGAGGACTTTGTGAAGCAGCTTGTGCTGGATGGTGTCTCCATTATCAAAACCTTTCAAATGACAAGAACAGCAAACTTTTATTGCTAATGTATGGTCTCAAAAGTTACATCCAGTGACTAACTCTAAGGCAGCCCCTGAGGCAGGGAACAAACTGTGTCGACCATCTATCATCTTATGCAGACTGTCTGCCAGGTACAGTTTTTTGTTTGGGAAGTTGCTTATCCCATCTAAATCTCTCAATAAATAAAACAGACCAGAAACCATCCTCTTAGGACTAAATTAATATAGCCAAACTCTCCCTGTACCCCCAAGAAAAGTCCTCTTGTCTATAAAATCTAGCTGAAGCAGGCTGTAGCCTTACCTTCCTTCAAATCCCCTATGGACATCGTACTGGGAGTTGTTATCTCCATGCATCAATGTTTCTGTGTGCTATGGAATGCCTTGGATTGTCATGGCAGATGTTTGGGTGGATTTACTGTAATTTGTTACTATACTTGCTGCTCAGGACTGCTCTGGGGCAGAGGAGACAGAGGAGAGCTGCAGACACTGGGGTGGTTTGGGGTGATGTGGGGACTCACTCATTAATCCAGGCAGAGGTCTCTAAGCAGTTTTCCAGTCTGTCTTTCACTCAGGAGACCTGGTACTATGAGTGCTTTAATTTATTATTATTACTATCACTATCACTGTTAATATTATTACTCATTTATTTAGTTAAAAGCAAAGACAGTACTTTTGTGGAATTAACAGTAGACACTACCATGGGCTTTGTTTCTGCCAGGGAAGTTTTTGTTCCTGGTGTCTGCAATTATGAAGCACATCTTTGCTTTAAGTCTATGGCATTTTTCCTCGCTCCTGGTGCACAGTATCGGCTGCTGGCCCTGCTTGATACAGCCTTTTTACAAAGTATTTTTGTCTTATCCCTACCTTCACATATAAAAACAACTGCTGAAGGTTTAGGGATGTGTATTTTACAGCTATACTAGATTTGATGTTTACTGCGTGAGATCCATTTAACGTATGAGACTGAGCAACCAATATCCAATAAAGCTGATAGAATTATTATTTGTTGCTCTTTTACTATGGCAAAATGTTTCACAATGTGCAATATACCCTGATTCATATCCTGTCATTTATCAAGAGACATCTTCTTCTTAGACCCTGTTAACCAGAAAATAAACCTTTTTTTTCCAGTTTATGAGGAGTGAAACATGATAAATAATAATGGGGGAAATAACTGTCAAGCAATTTACAAATGATATGTTGTGAAAATATGGCACCTTGATGATTTCTCCTAGGAAGACATATGCTGCAGCAATATTGTGATTCAGAAGGTGCTTTGCTTATTGGGGATTAAATGATGTGGATGGACAAACACCAGCTTAAAGCTCAAGTTCGAGTTCACAGAAAGACAGAATGGTTTGGGTTGGGAGGAAGCACAGTGAGACATTTTGTCCAAACTCCATGCTCAAGCAGGGTCATCCCAGAGCACACGGCACACGACTGTGTCCAGAGGGTTCTGGAATATCCCTGGGGAGGGAGGCTCCACACTCTCTCTGGAAAATCTGGTCACTGAGCAGGGAAGAAGTTCTTCCTCGTATTCAGCTGGAACTTCCCGGGCATCGGTTCCTGCCTGTTCCTCCTGTGCCCTTGCTGGGCCCCACGGAGCAGAGCCTGGTCCCCGCTCTGAGCCCTCCCTGCACACTGGGACACACAGGGATGGGGTCGCCTCTCAGTTGTCTCTTTTTGAGGCTGAACAGGCCCAGCTCACTCAGCCCTTCCTTGTAAGAGAAATGCTGCAGTCCCTTCCTCATCTTTGTAGCCCTCTGGACCCACTCCAGGAGCTTCATGTCCCTCCTGTCCTGAGGTGCCCAGAACTGCACATAACACTCCAAATGCAGCCTTACCAAGGCTTATGAGTCTAATGCCAAACATGATGATAAACTCATGGTGTCTAACATACCTACTTGTGTGAGGTAGCCAAGAAAAGAGATGAGCCAGGAGGCGGCTGTTGGCAACATTGGGCTGGATGGGCATCTGTGTAGTCTAGAGAGTTTTGAAGGCTTCAATAGGCAGAAGCCCCCCCAGATCCTGCTGTGTGCCATGAAATTGCCTTGCATCTGAATGCATTTGCACTTGCCCAGTCCTTCAGAGTTTGCACAGTGCTTGGGAAGCAACATTAAACTTCTCCCCTACATCATAAAAAAAAAAGAGTTGCTTCACCCAAGAATACAGGAATTTGAACTTGTCCACCCCTATTTTTATCTTGAAAAGATATAGGAAGCCAGAGTGAGAACCTTACTCTGGACACCTATTCACATTATGCAAGATTTTTTCTTACCTAAATAATGAAAAAATACGAAGAAAATTATTAAAATAAAAGAAGCATTAAGAATGTCAATAAAAATGTACATTTAGGCTCTGATTTGGATTATCTGGACAGGGTTCAGGTATTGGTAGTCTCAAACAGGTCATTTGACTATAACTGTACTAAAGGGAATCTAAGAACCCTCACAAAACCTTTATTACAAATATGCAATCTATGTCATTTTTCAAACGTGCTTACATACACACACACACTTCCAGGAGGAGAGAGGAAGGGGGAGTCACAAGCTGAAGAACAAGGCAATGAAAAAGTAACTAAACAGAAAGCAATTTGGGGCTTGCTTGAAATGCTGGAGCTTGTGAATTGCATCTGTTGATTGCTTTCATACAATCCAAGCAGAGCATAAGAATTAGCTTCTTCTACCTTGTTCAGTGTTAATTTTCAAACCATATTGAAGATAACTTGAGTTCCCCAAAGCACAAGTTGATCCTGACAATTTAGCCCTACCAGAAATCTCTATGACCTGAAAGCACAACAACAATATTCAAATCTTATTATAGACTTGGGACCACTTTGGGCTGTAATGCTGTTATACTGATTCTTTTCTCTGCAGGGTAACAGTGAACTAAGAAAATATTGTCTAATGTCTTCAAGATTGCAGAGCAGCAGAAAGAAGAAAAAAAAACCAGCAAAAATGTAGCTATAGCTTTGCTAGAAGGTAAGAGTACAGGTAGGTTTCATTACCTGTAATTTAATATATTGAATAAAAAATACTTAGATGATGAAGAAAAAAACAATTACAAGTTCTGGATTCTCACCCGGGTATTTAAGCGTTTAAATTTTAATGTGTTCCATTATTTCATTTTCCTCTGTCTTTCAGAAGATATCATTTTCGTTTCACACCTAAACTTCCATATTTCTGCCTTGTGCATGCAAGTGTATTTCTGTGCTTTACAGCTGACCACAGAATGAACCTCAGAGAACTTCTGAGATATAGAATATTCAGATTAAATTTCAACTGGGGTTACAAATTTGAGAATACCCTTGATCCAGAATACATACAAAATGCTGTATTCTGTCTGTTTTCATCCCACAAACTTTAAGGACTTAAATAACTTAATGGTATAATTAGTGCTTGCTGTCTGTACAGAATAGTAAGTTCAACTTAGATCTGAATTGCTCTTTAAAGGACCCAGGCTACCCTTGTAGAGATGTGGAAGCCACAGTGACATCATTCTTAATTACATATAATATTTTAATTATCTAAAAAATTATTTAATCTAGGCTGAACTTCATCTCTATTTATATCTTTATAAACACTTGTGAAAATAGCTACTGTCATAGTGTTGTATCATGAAATATCAAATCAAATTTCTTCATCTAGATCATAAATAAATGGCTTTGCGTTTCTCTGATTATTGCGTATGAAAAGGGAAATTCCGCTCACATTTCTGGAACATATCTAATTAGGTAAAAGGGAAGAGAAGTTCAGGGAAGTTCAGGGAAGTTCAGGGAAGTTCAGGGAAGGGAAGTTCAGGGAAGTTCAGGGAAGAGAAGGGAAGGGAAGAGAAGGGAAGGTAAAAGAGAAAAAGAGAAAAAGAGAAAAAGAGAAAAAGAGAAAAAGAGAAAAAGAGAAAAAGAGAAAAAGAGAAAAAGAGAAAAAGAGAAAAAGAGAAAAAGAAAAAATAATTTTTTTAATAGGATAGTTTAGGGGATTTTATTCTGCAAATATTTTTCATGTCCTACATCTACTCAGAATTTCATATTGCAACCCAGGTATTTGGCTTTCTTTGGTTTTATGGTTCCAATCCTCCCTTTTCTTTTATATTTAGCACTTAATATGCTTCATCTAACTTGCAGCCCTAAAAAAAAGGGAATACATCTTGTCATATTTGTGAAAAAAGAAACATAACTATGCTTCTGGGGCTATCTAAATAATGGAAGAAGTTAAAATAATATATGCAACAATCTTGACCTGTATCAGAATACATTAGACTAGAAGTTTACTAGAAATGTGCTTTGCAGTTTTACTGGAGATTTTTTTTTCCAAATGAAACAGGTTTAAAATTTATTCTGCTGATCTTCCGGGATGAACTTTTATGGTGATGCTGTTCTACATCCATAAAATAGCACAAATACATCTTTCTTGCCCCTTTGAAGTTATATTCCTATTGATCTGCTCATATTTATGCTTCTGCCGCACACATCCATAGTTTTCACGTGTACTGGGACTATGGCTACTTTCGAGTTTTTTCGTGCATGGTTGTTAACAAAACCAAGTATAGAATCTAAACTTGAATTTTCACTTGGTTGTTACAGTAAGGATTTTGCATGGGTTTTACAGATAGAATTAATACACGGTTTTATCCTACCACCTTTGCAATAGCATTCTAAAACAGATCGATATTGCAGCGTTACCTGGAGTGATGGAAGAAAGTTATCGAGGTTGCTCCCTCAAAAAATGCACTGACCATTGAAAAACTGGCTTTCTTATGCTTTTATGTGCACCTGAACACATTTATTTATCTGAATCTGAAGAAGTTCTAGCTAAGGACAGGACAAGAATTTGATGGTGTTGGAGGTCTTTTTCAACCTCAGTGACTCTCTGATTCTCTGATTCTTTACTGTGAGAGTGATCAGACAGCAGAACAAACTGCCCACAGAAGTTGTGGATTCTCTCTCCTTGGAGATATTCAAAACTGGGCACGACCCTGAGCAACCTGCTCCAGCCAACTCTACTTTGAACATGGATGTGGGTCTTGATGATCTTCAGAGGTCCCTCCAAGCCCTAGGGAGTGATTCTGTGATTCTGTGAATTAAATAAAAATCCTTTTAATTAACTTAGTCACCTGTTCAGAAAGGAATACATTCTATAATGCCTCTCCATACTGTTTGGAACAATAATTTAAAGAAGTAAGTCATTGCTAGGATAATTTGCCAAAGGAAAATCTTCATATTTTATTTTTTATTCCAGTTGAGAACAATGTGCTCGCGTTGTATCTGGACACAGAAAATTCAAATTATTTTTCCACTGTAGCAACAAGATTCAAGCCTCCTGTGCTACAGTGGTTTCTATGTTCTGAGTTTTATTTATATGGAGATGTTTTTGCAAAGTAAATATGCTGGGAGTCTGAAGACACAAGATAAATATGTGCAAAACCAGAGACCAGTATATATCTGATGAAAATAACTTTTCAAGTCTCAAGGTAGATTTGAAATCAAAACCCCAGAGAGCATCCTACTGGAATGCTGTACTGGAAATTTACAGTCTAGTATTATTCATAATCTTTGAAGGATGTAAAATTAGGAATGGGCCACTTGCAAAGAGTAAAACTAATCTAGTGTGAACAAAGAGATGGATTTTTGGGTTCACGAGGTAAGAGGAAATCTCCCATCAATCTTGTTAATTTACTGCAGTAGCAAGTGTCATGCATCTTGGTTCTTTTCTACAGGGATTACAGGGCTGTATGGCTTTGGCTGACCCAGTTTAATTTGCTTGCATGAAACAAAACAGTGGTTCAGACACAAACAGTGAGTTAAACGCGGGAGTCACACAAATACACAAGTTACAGAAGGTAACCTGGTTTTGAGCAACATGTGTGCAACATCTCAGGGGAAATCCTAGGGACCTCAATTCAAATAATAGGATAAGAACATATGAAAAGTTGTCTCTGGAATTAAAATGTTTGTGTTTCGTGGCTGTGATTACTGAAGAGGAGCAACACAAGAATTAACAGCAATGTTCAGCTGCACAACTTGCCTGAGTTTTCCAGCCTGTGCTGGCCAGTGCAAACACCAAGGAACGGCCCCTTCCCTTGAGAATTTACACCAAGTGATGTCCCGAGGAGTCAAACAGAAAGTGAGATTAGGAAAATGCTGAACGAACCATACACAAGACACTGACATTTCCAGAGGTCTGTTGCATGAGCTTTCCTGTTCTTTTCATTGCTATCACTGATAGAGAAAATACCTAGATGAACACAAAAAGTTTATGCAGTAAGAATATCTTTGCTATTGCTTTTCTCTTAATCCACTTCCCTCTGTGCACTCTGTGAGCAATGCCACTATTTATCTCACTCAATTCTGAAACCTTTTTTCTCTTATGTACGACTTTTGAGTTCACTTTCTAAATCTCTCTCTTCACCATTTATTTTACACAAATGAGGGATATACATTAGCTGAGCACTAGCAATGCCACTTTTCTTGTCATTTGTTTTCCATGAAGAAAAACAAAACTGCCAGCAGTATAGTACGAAAAGTGATTAAAGTCTCGTTTTGTAGGATTACCATTGTTTAATGTTTTTAAGTACTTATGAAGTACCTGGTACTATATGAGCTAGATATAAAATAAAAAAAAAAACAAACAAAAAAGTTTATATACTATTTTTAGAACTCTGTAAAGAGTCTTGAGTTGTCAAATAGAGTAAAGCAAAAGAAAAGAGTATGTTTCCCTTCATAAAAAAAAAAAAAAAAGTCAAAATATGTTTTGGTCAATATCCGAATATATAAATTGTTTAGCTGTTAAAACTACATTTTTTCTTATGATTTCCCTCCCTCCACACTTTCTGTCCACCTGAGAGATTTAAATTGCTCTTATCAATGTTCAGTCTGGCACTATAATAGTGCTTGAAGTTGTACGCTTATGGGTGGGCATGCTTGGTGATGAAATAAGTTATGTGGTTCCAAGAGTAAATTTCAAATCCAAATATGCTTTTTTATCGCAGGATTTAATCTGCTGGCAACAGGTCTCTGCTAAGAAGGCCCATTTGCTGAACTTAGGTGCTTGGGCTTATGCCATTCCAGTGATCATCACTTTCATGAAGACACAGCCTGAGTAACTTCTGATTACAATTGATGGTTATTAGTGTCCTTCTACCTCCTGTGTTTTATTTTTCCTGCTATTTTTTCGTTCCTCTGCAAATGCTTCAAACTCTTCTCTCTGCACACCCCTCCCAAGCCTCACAGCCTTTCTTTCTCCTATACTGTGCCAGTCTTTCCACCCTGTGAAACCACTTGCTCCTTTTCTCTGTTTTCAACTCACTATTGACTACAGCCAGTCACATTATTCGGTGTAATTTAAGTGTTTGATGCACGTAGCCCATCCTCTGCTTCTCTGCTTGCAAACACATCCCGAGCAGAGTCATCATTTGTCATTGTGCACCAACAATCTGCAGCCATCAATTTGCAAGGCGAGGTTTGTTCCTGAATTGTTTATCTCAGCAATTACATACTTCGAATTCAAGGAACGTAATTTCTAACCTGCAGGAAAGAAGCTGAGTTCCAGGAGGAAAAGTTTTGGGGTCCTTGGGCTAGGAATCTGCTTTCCAGGTCTCTCTCTGGGATAAAAAAAGTTTTTTGCTGTTACTATTTGTGTTTATGCTTAGTCGAAGCAGCAGGACTGAATTAATATTTTTTGCACTGAATCTTTTTTGAGACAAGTTATCAGTGATTTTTATCTTAGCAGTGTCAAGAAAATAAACAGAAAATTAACAGTACCTCTTGCTACATTTCTATTGATTAAATGTAGGAAAATGAAAATTCCTCAGCTGTGAACATTTTTTTTTCTCTTTGGCATTAAAAGAATAGCTTTAAAATCCACATCTTAAAATTTTTTAAAGCCTAAAACTGGAATTTGAATTCCCAGGCCAAAAATGCATCCACCTGGAGTTCACAACATTATTTAATATGCTTAAGTAACTGAAACATTATTAAAGTCTAACCACATTGCTATCACGTAGTTTACTATAAAGAAAATCTGTCTGGGAAACATTTAGATATGATAAAGAAATAATTATTTCCAAGTGGTGATATCAACACTCTCTGCTGTGCTTTTTCCTCCTTTTTTCAGGACACATTGTGAGAGGAAAATATGTACCAAAACAAACAAACAAATCAGTAAATAAGATCACATGGGGGAAAAAAGAAAGAAAAAGGAAAACAAAACACCCCACCTTATCAAAATGATTGAAAATTGAAATTGCTTTTAAATCTTATTCCAGTAAAACAATTCACAGTATTGTTTTGTTGCATAACTCAAGGTCAACATTGAGCAGTTGAAGTCATGAGGTTGCTGTATACAATAATTGGCCTCTAAAACAAACTCATTTTACAGCTTAAATTAAGACTTATTGCCATGAAAATCTTTGAGTCACGTCATTCAGCAACTATTGTTCATGGTGGGATTCTTCTGATCAAATGTTTATTTAATGTGGACCTAAACATTACAGTTAGCCTTAGAAGATTCTGTGTCTAATAAGAGAGGGAAATCAGCCCTTCCAGGATGGGTTTGTTCTCATCATAAACTAATTGTCCAAATCAGTTAAAGAAGTGAATGTGTAATACTGCCCTTTTTCGCCAAATTCTTTAAAAATTCCCCTTAGCCTTTTCTCTCTCCAAGTTACAAGGCAGATGATTTGCAACACGTGGTTGTACAGAAATGTTGATATTTAGCTCATTGGGTCAGGATTATCGCTCGTGCTTCTGCAAGCGGGTTTAAATCATTACCCCGCTTTTCCTTTCTTCATTGTACAGTGCCATTCTTTCTGGCATTGCTTTGAACTGCAGTTCATAGCCTTTTTCAGGTCCTCTAATTTTTATTTTTGGTTTTGTTTTTTTTTTTTTTTTTTTAGAAATAGTAAATAATTAAAATTTCCAAAATACTAGAAACCTCCCTTCTGTACACAGGGGAGATACACTTTGACACGAAACCTGGCAGTGAAAACAAATATATTGAGGTACACATGTAGATCAGCCCATGCAGAAACAAATTTACTTTATTTTTCTATATAATACCATAATGAAAATACTGGCAAATAAAAATAACATGTATTTGATGTTCACACACCTATACATATTTTTTTGTCTCTCACTTGCTTTTGTAGAATGTACTTAGTAGAACGATCAGATGTGTCTTGACAGGGGAAAAAACGGAGATTTTAGTTTTACAATGCTATTAGGCTTCTCTGATGAACTTCTAAAGTAATCTAGGAAAGACATGTTCATTAGAGTCTCATTACTTGGCTGGGTAATTGCTGTTCGTATCAGAAACACAAATCACAAGAAAGGCTTATTAAAACAACCTATTAAAAATCGCAGACAGACAGACTGCTCTGCTGTCTCTGCCACTAAGTCAAGTAGGTAGTATCGAGGAAATTACAGAACTGGAAAGCCTTGTTAAGGTTATTTTGTTGCCTTTCTGCTTGTAAGAATGGGTTTTTTTCCCCCCTACTATTGTCTGTTTATTCATACCTTATCCCATCTTGTGTGCAGTGAGTCAAAAAATAAGGTATCTATCATTTCCTACAGCAGATAATTTCATACACTAATAGACTTCAGTACTAGGAACTTTATTCGTGCTGTTTAATCTTTATTTTTCTCGGTTTCATACTCTCACTTATTAACTCTTTTTATTCTTATCTATCTGCCTGCTTTAAGCTGATCATCCATTGTCACAGCTGGTTGCTGCCCATCACCAATCCTCCTGCTGACCTAACCCATTCTCTGTCCTTATCCTCTTAATAGGTTCCTTAAAACAACTAGAGTTTTGACTCAACAAAGCAGACAAACACTAATAAATATTAAGGCACAGTCCCTATATTCCTCAATTGTTAGACGACATTAGAGTATTTTGATATTTTGCTCTATATATTTATACATAAAATATTCTTAATTATTTGATATAAAGGACATGCCTTTGTCTGCCTTTCATCATTAAAGCACTAAAATGGGTGTCAGTAATCACACAATGCCAACAACTCTCCTATTGAGTATTCCTCAGCATTGCCCCAACAATTTAGTGGGTGAAGAGGACACCAGAAAGGTGAGAAATCAAACTTTTAACTCAAAAATCTACACTTTCTGTTCAATACCAGAAAATACCACAGGGACATTCTCTCCTTTTTTTTTGTTCATAGGTTTAGAGCATGATGGCAACATTTATAGGCATTGTAATGACTTTGCAGTCAAACTTATAAATACACCACTGTTGACAGCTTTTAAATGTTTCATCAGTTACATACTAAGATGATGTGGAAGTACATGTTTGGTAAATGTTTGATGAATGTCATCAAGGGCAGAGTTACATTTCCAAGAGCTTTAAAATTAATAAAAGAAAGTTGTAGGATTTTTTTTGAGCCACCAATCTTCCAATATATAGAAGGTACTAAGGGGTACCCTAGGAAATGTTTACAAAGACACTTGTACGGAACTAAATTCATGCTGTTACTTTAGGAAGGAAAAGGCTGTTATTTTAATCTCACTGGGCACTTTAATGCTATTTAGAATGACTGAGGTAATAGATATTCACCATCGTCTCAGGATAAGAGTTTTGTATGACGTTAGTTTATCATAAGACTTGGGGGAGAAATTTGCAAATACACTGTTACTGTATTGTACTGTCGTGATAAAAAAATAGTAAAAGTAAACAAAAATTAGAATTTTTTTGTAATTGAAAATTAACCTTTTTCTGTACAGCAAACGAGGTATGGCTCCACTAGTTAAAAAACAGACCTTTTCACTCTTTAACAAGTCATTATTTGTAGATTAAAATCATTTAAAAAATCACGGAACTATCACAGATTATAATCCCATGAATAAAAATAAAAGTTAAGAATGGATGCAGTTGATGCAGAATAAGTTTACAGATTGGAATGTAAGATCAATAAAATTAATTAAAAGATACAAATTTTTATCCTTAAATTTCAGCTCGTATTCAGGTATCCCACTAAGGTAATGGTCCCTTTTTCCACAGTCTCTGACCATCGATTATGTTTGATTTTAGGAATGTAACATGGAGAATTTTACAATGCACATTCTTATGTAAAAAAATTACCACTTATAAAATGCTTGTCCTCCTATATTCACTTTTGTATATAATTGTATATCATATTTTCCATGAAGTCTTAATCTGCCCATCTACTTCTGCAGCCTCATTATTGAAATCAGTAGCACTTTCTTAGCTCAATTACTACCTCCTAAATTTTTGCTAATCATGCTTGACAAGGTGGTTGGAAGGCGAATCATCTCTACCAATGAAGAGATATAACATCAGCTCCAAACTGTTCTACCTCAGCCCCAGGCCCTGATGAGGATGTAGGGTTCTTTGTACTGCCATTTGGGCCCATGACTAATATGGAAAGGCACTTGACAGGTAACACAGCAAAAGAGACCCAAAATATTAGAAAGGATGGATGCTCTGTGGCACTCCAAGACATATCCACGGATCTGCCTCCAGTACCTTACGAAAAAAGGTCATTTGGACTGTCTCTAAATCCACCTGCCAAGAAATAAAAACTGTTATCTGCAAGTTCTTGTTCGGTAGGTAGACATTAAATTTCACCACAAATGGTACTTTGCAATAATTATTTGACTAACTTGAGCAGCTACTGTATATAGTGCCCATGGTTGAAATTAAAAAGAGACAAATTGAAATGAAAAGCTGAGTCTTAGCCAAAGCTGAAGGAATGCTGCTGATACCATCTGCTAGTGCAGCCCACAGGAACTAGGAAACCACAGAATTAGCTTTATGTGAGGAATTATGTTTCATCTGCTTTTTAGAGAAGATTAACAGGAGCCAGTTGTCCCGTTGCAATATCAGTACCCATTTAATATCGCTTCTGATTTTCCTAGGAGTGATTTTAAATCTCAGTTGAGAAGTATAAATGCTTTATCCAAATGACACAACCCTTGCTGCATTGAAAACCTAGATGAAATCAGTCAGAACCTGTTGTCTTGTAAATTTTCCAGATGTGCTACTAATGATCCAGTCCTGGGAAAACAAAAATGGTTAGAACTTTGAAGACTGTTATATGTGAGAATGAAGGAGTTAAAGTTTTAGAGTGTTGGAGAGGGGTTGTTTAGTTAGTTTTTTTTGTTTGAGTCCAAATTGTTTTTTTAGATATGAGACTCATTATTACATTAAACATTCAAAAGACTATGAAAACATTTTTGGTAGACTGTGGTGAAGACAAAAAGAACCCCAGACTTTCACTATATATGAAAATCATAGAATAATTGATTTATTTTGGTTGAGAAAGACCTCAGATCATTAAGTCCAGCACTGCCAAATTCACTACCAAAGTCTGTCTCTAAGTGTCACATCTACACATTTTTCATATCCCCCCAGGGGTAGGGAGTCCACCACTGCCCTGGTCAACCTATGCTAGTAAACTCCTTTCAGTGAAGAAATATTTCCTAATATCCAACCCAAATCTCACCTGACATAACTTTAGACCATCCACCTTCATTCTTTTGCCTCTCATCCTTTTTCTTACTCCCTGGTAGCAGAGCCTGACCCACCCCCGACCTGCCCCCTCCTGTCAGGGAGTTGTGCAGAGCCAGAAGGTCCCCCCAGAGCCTCCTTTTCTCCAGGCTGAGCCCCCCCAGCTCCCTCAGCCGCTCCTGGTTCTCCAGCCCCTTCCCCAGCTCCGTTCCCTGCCCTGGACACACTCCAGCCCCTCAGGGTCTCTCTTGTCCTGAGGGTCCCGGAGCTGTCCCCAGCACTGGAGGTGCCTCAGCAGGGCCAGCACAGGGCACAGGCACTGCCCTGGGGCTGTGGCCACCCCATGGCTGGGACAGCCCAGGGGCCATTGGCCTCCTGCCCACCTTGGCACACCTAGGCTTGTGTCCAGCCACTGGCACCAGCACTCCCACAGCCTTTCCCAAGGGGCATTTTCCAGCCCCTCTGCCCCGTTCTGGAGCTGCAGGGATTGGTGTGAACCAAGGGCAGGGCCCAGCACTTGGCCTTGTTGACCCTCACGCTGTCAGGACCCTGAGATTAAAGAATTATAACCTTTCAGTATTAACAGGTGATGAGTTTCAAAAGCACACGGTATTTGATCTGAGGCCTTGGGAAAGACTCCCCTTATCCAATGATAACACTAGAATTACTGCTGTGTAATTAAAAAGCAACTTGTTATATCCCTGGGTGAAGTATGCAGAAAGGTAGAAAACTACGTTTATAAGTTTGTAACAAGATGGAGGATTTTGGGTGTGGATTTTTACTTCTTTCTGCCTTCTTCTTCACGAATCTAAATAGTTTAACCACTGGTGTCGAAAGCCCGCATTGCGGATGCTAAATGGACAGTCACTGGATTATAAGTAAAAACATGTTAGTTGGTAGTCTGTAATTGGGTAAATTAAGCTTTAAATAACCTTGGAACTCATGGTTTGAGACCATTTTCCACCTTGTTACCTTGAGCTCCTTTTGTACTGCTATGCCATAGCTAAGAAATTAATAAACAATCTAATTAGAAGAGCATTTCAATGTCTCCCGCGTCTAACTCCAAATTCTGAGCAAAGAACTCCCAGTATAACAAAAGAAGAAACAGAAACAATAATTTCAACATCACGCCACTGACCTCAGCCCATGGATCCAGCCTGTCCAGATCCCTCTGCAGAGCCTTCCTGCCCTCCAGCAGATCCACACTCCCACTCAACTTGGTGCTGTCTGCAAACTTTCTAAGGGTAGACCTGATCCCCTTGTCGAGATAATCAATAAAGATATTGAACAGGACTATCCCCAATATTGAGCCCTGGGGGCACCACACTGACCAGCCACTGACTGGATTTAACTCCATTCACCACCAGTCCTTGGCTTTGACCATCCAGAAAATTTTTTATGGCACAACTCTGAGACTTGGGTGTTCAGATGCGGCAGCCTTGGCCTGCTGCAGACAAGAGTCATGGTGTTCTGTGAGAGAATATAATAATTCCTCCAGTGAGTTTGGAGACCAACAGAACATTAATATGAAATGGATGTGATATAAAAAGAATGGGAATAGCTGTAGCCATACCTACGAAATGAGCGGAGGAGGTGACTGGAAGAGCCTTTTTCACTAGTTTTATTGTGGAAGATGTAAAATGAGCTGTACACGAGCAGAACATTTCCAGCTAAATGCCTGATGTTGAACCTGAACCCCAGACTCGTGGATTCTCTCTCTGATGGCTCAGGGATTCGAAATGGGGCCTGAATTATGAACAAAGTTATATATTGCCCTTGGTCTTAACAGCTCCAGAAAGTCTTCTACATAGTTTGACTCCAGAAATGCACAGGGAGTAAGGGAGGTTTATAACATTCAACACTGAGATTTATGTTTTCCTAACTGTGCTGATATCATGTGGTTACCCAAAAAAAGCAACTGACACAAGGTAAAGTGTGAGCTAGGCTTTTTATATCAGTCATTGCCAGATGCTGGTTTCTCAGCTAAATGAGAGTCCCTGCTAGCTCCACAGTTGATTTTGCTAACTGCAATAACTGTATGGGTGCACTTTTCTTCCAGAGAAAGGCCCTAAGGCTTATTTTGTTATTCTCCTTGCTATGCTTTTTCTTTTGCTTTCTCTTCTAAATTAAAATCTTTACTTAAAGGTAACTCTACTTCTTTGTTTGTATGTGGAGGGGGAAGACTTTTAAAAATCATATTTTAGTGTGTTTTCCATCAGGGAATGTTCCAAGCCGTTATGGACTATAGGATAAAGAAGCCATTTACCCTTTGTGTTATTCGTCTAGGACTGGATGTGGAAACCCCAGTGGTGTTGGTATGGGACAAAATAAGTTTTCAGCAAAGAACGCAGTCGTGGTTTACAGAATCCCTTTCTGCTTTTCTAATAAATATGCACATGGAAACCCATCAGGAATTAATCCATTTTCTGCAAGAGGTCTGCATTCCCATTGCACTATATTTTAGAGAAAAGCAGGACAGGTACCAAATGAGAAAAACTTTCTCTGAAGAAAATGAGGTCTAAAAGAAGGCATTGTGCCAAGAACAGGATTAATTCAGGGCTCTAATGAAGTCAGTTGCCAGATTCTGTAGGCTTTGAATTAAGCATCACAGCAGAGTTTTTTTCTGCTCATTCTCAGTGTCAAAAGATCTCTAGCAGTAAGAGACGGGTTCCTGACTTTCATTCTGTATAAAAAGGCCTACATCTTCAGCAATTACTAACACTGCAGTTCCTCACATACAGAAAAAAAAGAGTTGACAGTGATTTTTTTCTCTCTGGTCAGAGTCAGGCCAAGATATTGTTCTTACCCACGAAGGATTTTTACCTAATGTACAACCTGTAGGATTAATATGTCTTTGTGCTCTTTTATGGACAATATGCTGTTTTCAGTTTGTTTATTGGTAGAGTATACACCACAATGACTGAGAATCTTGCTGAAACAAAGTTATTGCACTGTAAATTATTTCTGATGTACCCAGTTCCTGGATTTCCATTAAACAAGAAATTACTTTTGTAAATGAAACTATTTACAATGCCAATTACTAGTACTAGGATATCTTATTTCACATTATGTTAATCACAGAAAATTTAACTCTGAGTGTTATTCTCACGTCTGGAAATCTAATTGAAACAGTGGCCAGAAAATTCTTATTTTTCTTCTTTCTGAACCTATTCTAGAAGCTGCATAAAATTATATAACAATCAAAGTATTAAGCAGGGAGATAATAACTGACATTTTAGATCTACTAATGTGTAGTTATAGATCAGATAATTTTATATCTCAGCAGATTTATTATTCTGAAAAAATTCATTTGAAGCAGTGGGATTTTAATAACGATATTCATATTAAATTACTTTCTGAGCCTGACCTCATGCTAACGCTGTTCTAAATATTTTTTAAATTTTTTAATAAGTGTGAAAAGTATGCAAGGAAAAAAAAAAATTTAAAAAATCCTTAAGAACATCGCATAACTGCAGTGCTGTAATTTTTATAAATAAGGTACACCCTTTTTTCACTAGGCTCTCTGTGCTGCTTTAAACCCATTAAATATTTGGAACAGGAGCTTCCCATCACACTGTGCAAATGCCAGGTGTGAAAGATAGGTTGGGTTTAAGACAGTGGGACTCTTTCCACTGACTTCAGTGGGGTTATGATTTCTCCCCATGAATTCAGCTTTTAGTATCTTCTTGTTTTGACTTCACATACAGCCGAGGGCGAGGGTTGATGTACGAGCAGCATTTAGACAGCAGTAGCCTGTGGAAGTATCATTACACATCTAAATCATAACATCTTTCTTATTTCTTCCTTGCTTTCAGGGGTTGTAATTTGCTGGTCATCTACAACAATATTAGATTGCTTTACCCCTTCCACACACACACTGAGCAACTCAAGTTCTCGTCATTGAGTAGTGGAGATACAGGTTGGTTTGAATCTTATTTCCAGACTGTTCCTCTTATAAGTCTTTTTGCTCTCTGGGAAAGGAATAAGTGAGCTCTACTTGTTTTATGTTATAGAGATGGAAAAGAAATTTCTGTTATTTCTTAGGGGATGTCATGATGGGAGATGTAGCCTGGTCAGTCTCCTCCAACAAGGCTAGAAGTCTGTATTTCCTTTACCGTCAAATTTTATGTATGACTTAAAACTGGAAAATATTTTGGGTTTGTTTTTTTTTTTTTTCCTCCTAAAGCTTTCCAGTGTTTCTCACAGGCTCTTTTTACCCTGTTTTTCTTTTCTCTGGGTATGTTTCCAGGAATAGGGAAGGGATGGGAGATAACAGTATTTCTAACAAAACTTTGGGCTTAAGGGATCATAATAAATTTCTTAGTTTGCATTTTCTTCGAATGCTATTGCTGAAAGCAGCTAGATTGAAATCCCTAGAACTGGAACTATAGGACCAGTAAAACACTATGTCTAGGTTTTGAGCTTTGTTGTATTTTCTCTCTTATATGTTCCTTGGCCAAATACTTGGTCTATAGATACTAGTTTTAATATTTCTCTGCTTCACTGGAATTTTGTAGAAAATATACAGAATGAATACAATGTCTTCAAAATCAAATTAAGAATTTGGACAAAATATTCAAGGACCAGTCTTCCTTTCTCCTAACGTCAAACAATTTCCAGAATTTATGAAAACAATATTTTCTTAACAGTTTGACTACACTGATAATTTCAGGGAAAAAAAAAAAAAAAAAAAGAAAAGCAAAAGCAAAGTAAGAAGGCAAACAGGACTCACCTTTCATTGAATTTAGAAAAAATGACCAAGAGTGAAAGTAAAATATATTGCAATTTTTAAAGTGCTTATATTTTTGTGTATCTGGTATTAACTATTGATTCTATAGCAAATTAATGCCAAAGTTTTATATGATATAGAAACTGCTTCAAAGGGAATTGCAATTCTGCCCCAAAACATTTCCTTTTCCTTGATACACTCTTTAAGAAGAAAAAATACCCATTTCAGAATACTGGGTTCCTAATTTAGAGACTGAATCTAAGGTAAGGATCTATATATAATACCTATCATGACTCACAAAAAACATGATAACATCTGTCCCATTTTAATCCTCTTGCATCTGAAACATTTCCAGCCTCAAGGAATCATGACAGCAGTTAATACATAATCTATATTCATGTCTTCTCTTCAACGCTGTAACAGCCAAAGCCACACTGAAGAAAAATATTTTATTCCATTTTGAAGTGAGGTATCTCTATTTAATGTTATATTTATTGAATACAGTGACTTAAAGGGAGAAGTATCAAAGGCCTAATTCGAAGCTGGTGCTGGAGTTACCTGGGCTGTGTTGAATGCAGGGGCAGCCAGGAGAGCAGATGCTCTTGGAGAATGATGTGGTACTTCAAACTTCAGGGATGTCTCAGAGGTATTGCGCTACTAACCGACCTACTATTCCACAGACTTTTTTTTTTCAATGACACAGTTTTATTACATGCTTTGGTATCAAGGACTACACTGACAATCAGTGTTCTATGAAGACATCAGAATAGCTAAAGAGGAATAAAGTTCCTTCTCTTTGTCTCCTGTGCACATTCTGTGGGCATTATGGAAATGATCTTTCCATGGTGGATGAGAAGTGTCTCAACATGAATTAAGCACCTAACATGATCATACATTAAAAAAAAAAAAAAAAAAATCCTTAATCTTATATGTACATTTTGAGGTATTTTTAAATACCTACTATTCTTTGAAAAACTCTTTATCTGGGAGTCTGAATCTTACTGCATGAAAACTCTTTTTAAAATGATGCTGAAGCATTTAGATCATTTCAGCATTCTTGCAAATATTAACTGTGGCTAAATAACACAGCCACAGTCCAAGTGAAATAATTTACATATTAATCATAAGATCTTATTTGGATACAACACTGGACTTCATGACAATGACAGCAACATTGTCAATGCCATATGACAGCTGTCTTATAAACCAGCACACGTCCTCTTCATGATGCATTGAAAATTCTCACCAGGTTTTGTCTTCTTCCTATCTGACTAGGACAAAAAAATTGAGTTATATGTTACTGCACTATAAAAGAGAATTCAAGAAAAGGATGCTCAAAGACAGGGAATTACAGAAAGTTCTCAAGAAAATCCACTTTGTACATTGAAATTCTGCCATATCTTTACTTCTAGCATATTTTCTAAATGGAAAAGATACACATTTGATACTTTGCTTGTTTAGGTATGCAGCTGTGTATTGAATGGCTGCTAACTGATGCCGTACTGGATGCAGCACCCCTGAAAAAACAATCTTGACATGTTTGACATAAATTAGTCATATAAAAGGCATCATTGCTAAACTGTCTGAACATAAAACAAAGTTCACTTAATATTGCTGAATGAGCTGATGAGGTGAAAGTTCTCTAGGTGACCTTTTATTCCATCAGTATATGCAACTATAAGAATTGTAGGGAGCGGCCAGGCAAAATGCAATATACTTTTCAGATCAGCAGAACTTAGTGGACTCAGTATAGGGTCTGGTGCTTCATTTTGGACAAGGTGTGGTGGCTTTAAACTCAAGTGGAGTAGGTTTGGATTATAAGGAAGAAATTCTACCCTGTGAGGGTGGCGAGGCCCCGACATAGGTTGCCCAGAGAAGCTGTGGCTGCCCCATCCCTGAAAGTGTCCAAGGCCAGGTTGATCCGGGCTTGGAGCTACCTGGTCTAGTGGAAGGTGTCCCTGCTCGTCGCAGAGGGTTGGAACGAGGTGGTCTTTGAGGTCCCTTCCAATCCAAACCATTCTACGACTCTATGATTCGGTTTTTGAAAGAGCTTGTAATCAATGGCAGTTTTAGTACTTAACTATATGAAACTCATAGTTAAGTTCGTATTGACATATTTACTAAACAAAATCTATATCTTTGGATGTGTGACCATGAGAATCTAACAGAAAATCCTAAAAGGGAAAAAGCTCCATTTCACTCCTGCAAGAAGAGACTGTGTGAAAGGGGGGCTGAATAAGTTCAGCTGGGTGAAAAAGGGGTCACGAGGATTAATATTTCAAGAATACCTTTCAAATTGAATGGTATCTCTTGACTCTGTCTACCTGGAAGTACAGAACCAATTCTTGACTCCTTCTCTGGGTTCCTTTTACACTCAGGAGAACAGGTAGATACACCAGGGCCATGTACACCGCCTGTCTTGAATGTCTACATTTGGTATGGTTGGATTGCTTTCTGAATGCAGTTATTAATTACAGAAATGATCTTCAAACAACAAATTTGTTTAGAAACTTCTTGTTAACCTTCTTAAGTGTACTGGCATGAATTCCAACTTGAGTGTTTCAATACTGTTTTCTTGATATGACAGCAGTGTAAGATAATTTAAGATACTGTAAAATAATGCAGTGAAAATGTGTTTTTCAAGGACCCAAAGAATTGGCCGCCTGATTTTTAGAAAACCACTTAGAAACCTGAGACACATTCCACTTTGTACCTCAGCCCTTATCCTAAGAGAAGTTACTATCTGCTGACCTCAGCCACATTTCCTGATATTCAGATCCTTTCAAAAATTTTTGCAGCCGGAACATCAGCTGACATCAAATATAAGCAAAATAACTGGAGGGTATTTTCAGTGTAATAAAATATGCTTTATTTTATAGAAGACATTTTCTTCTTTTAAGTAGCTTTGCTAATGTGTTTATTCATCTGTGTCCCCTTTCTGCATTTTTTAACCTACGTTTCTAAAGTTTCTGCTTTTCTGTTTTCTTCTTTTGAGGACTAATCACTTTAATTAGAGCTCATCAAGTCCTGAAACTAAATGTAAGTAGCAGCATCTGACTGCTGGAGAAAATGGAAAAGCCTGATTCTACCATGCCACACTGAACAATGTGTTACCTCTGGCCCGTGTATTTAACACCAGAAATCATTTTATCTTCTACAAAATATCCCATAGGCATGTTTAGTTTGTTTTCACAGGAGGCTGTTATGTAACAGCAGACAAGGCATATTCAGATAGCTAATGCAAAGAGTCATGCACTAATTCTGTTCTTTCTTTGCAATAGCAAGACTAACATCAGTTCTGGTCCAGAAAACATGTAGCTGTGGGCAAAATTTCAAGTTAATGTGCTCTTCAAAGAGGAGTTTGGTTGGTTTTTACCAGCTAAAATTGTCTGTCCGTGTCTGACTCTATAGCTACCCTCTCAGGGGATCAGGAAAGTGGCTCCTCATGCATAGATATTTCATGGCAATACTTTCTTAAGAGAGGCAACTCAAAAGACAGAATTTAATCTTAGGACTGGGATAACTGACCTACATGAGTCTCTAATGCACCTTAATTTTTTTTTTTTGCTTCCTGTTGTACATAGGAGGAGTAAATGCTTGAAGTGACTTTCACAGCTTTTATAGAAGAAAATACGACATTCTGGCCTTCTCAACAAGCACATTCTCATGTGATTTGTCATGTCCAAAAGATTCACAAAAGGCATGACGTGGCCTTAAAGGACAAATTAGAAAGGACTCAGTTTGACTGACACGAGGAAAGAAACTTTTGTCCGCCTGACCCATGTCAAGTATGGACAATGAGCCAATGTAAAGGTCAGTGTGAACAACTGCCATGGGGAATTTCAGCCTTCCAAAGACAAAGCACTACAGCCAGCAGTTCTGAAGTCTGTACAGCCTGAAATGAACGAAACACTTTATGAAACTCATTTTATACTTAGCAAAGACTCAAGAGCCTAACAAGTTTCAACACGTTCTCTGCAAACTGGGTTTTTTTTGCGTTTGCATCACTAATGGCATTTTAGGTCAAAATATCCTTACTAACAAAATTATATGCCTAATTCTTTCCTATGTGACAGTCAGATATCTTCTACAATGATCCTAATTCACAGAGATGGATTCAATATTCCCACAAACATGTCCCAACTGCCTAGTCACTATTTAAGCCTTACTTTTTAATGTTACTGCTCAGGACTGCTTGGAGAAGACAACTAGAATCCCATTTGCAATGGATTATGTGAACGTATTCATAACATAGAGTCAGATAAAAGACAATCCAGAGAAGAAAAAAATTTTGTATTTTTGCAAAGAAAAAAAATTAATGCAAAGAAAAAGACTAATTTGGGGAAAATCAGGCAGTTTGAGTTATCTTTCAGATATGCGTGTGCCATGAAATTCAAATATCCTGTGTATGTGTGGTCATGAAAATTGACTTAAACACGTAAGTCTATAAAAAGCAAAATCCTATCTGATTCGCTTTCCTGCCTCCAAAATTGTCTGCTTGTATGTCACACACTTTTGTTGCAATCCAGGGGTTGAATAAACTCTATTGCTGCTCATCATAACTTCTGCGGCTGTGTCATCTCAAAGACAAGCTCGGTGAGGATCAGGCCCCTGGTGCGTTTGGTTCTGTGAAAGTGAATTGGAAGATATGACCTCTCCATGGAAGTACTCAAGATTCGATTTCAGACATAGCAGACAAATGTAACAAATAATATCCCCATCTCATGGTTTTATCTCTAATTATTTGCTTGCCGAGTGCAATAATTCATTGTGGACCCACACTTCAGTAGTAAGTTAATACTCCCACACCCTATGCTGGCTCAGCTGTGGGCTAAGCCTATAGGCTCAGCCCTATACTCTGACTATAAAACCAGAATTAAAGTTTTGACCCATGTCTTCAAACACAATCCCACCCTACTCATGCTTCAGTAGCTTCTACAAGAAGTTGAATTCATCATGTATTCTTTTACAAGAGGAGATGTAATCTGAGTTACAGTCTGTCAGTGGTCCCAAAGTGAATAAAAACAATCTTTCTGAGTTTGTTGCATTTGCTTACAGTGATTTTTTCCATTTTAGATTTTACCTGGAAAAATGTCTATTATATTCTTGAAGACCGGCATATCTAACAGTGGAAATAAATATTCCTGAAAGAACTTAGAAAGTTGACATTTCTTTGCAGCTTGTAAACAACTTAAATATTGCATGGCATGTAAAAAAGGCACGAAAAAGGAAATCAATTCCAAAACTGAAAATGAGAAAAACAAAATCCCAATAAACTAAATTAACAAAAATCAAGAAGGGCAAGTTGGTACTGGTGACCTTAGCTGACCTACATTAGAGGGTAATTACTACCCAATCAATAGTCCTTATGCATAACTACGGACATAAATGGTCAATGGAAAGTGATAAAGAATGGTGATCAATAAACATTACAGTCTGGCATGCACTTGTCCAAGAAGTGGGGGAAAAGTTATTACTTTTCTACTTTGGATTGCCAATATACCAGTCAGAATTCATCAAATTTTGGGATTTGAGCAGTTTCCACAATGTACTACATCACCATTCTGTTTTAAATCCTTCCTATAAAACAGATTTAAATGACCTGGTTACAAAATGGTTGCTTAGTGATCAGCTTAGTGCAATTCCATTTTATTGGCATAGGAATTGCCAACATTGCTGAAGAACATCTACAAATCTCGTATTGGTGCTTGTGAACATAAACATGTTCCACTTAGCTGTTTTGAGATCAGAGTAAAATCAAAATATTGTTTCTTTGCCAGGACAACAGAAGAGAAAGAAAGAAGGCCCTGAGTTTGAGAGCTTTTGTTGAGATGCCAAAACTCCTGTTGATGGGAGATATACAATTGCAGGGACCTAAAACGCACTGCAGTAAAATACCTGATGAAGGGAAGGAAGGAAGGAATTTTTTACTAAATCCAAGCAATCTTGAATCTGGCCCTTGATGAAGACCCAATGGTAAAAAATAAATTACTATCGCTCCCTGATCACTGCTTGTGAATCAGTCATGAGCAGTCATTCAGACCTGCACTTAATCTTTCAGAAAATATTCCTGATTTTTAATTTTTGCGGTCTAATTTATATTCACTGAGAGACAGCAGTCAGTCAGCTATATAATGTAAAACACAATTTACCACAGCTTCACTCCTCTTCCTACAGTTTAAGAACGCTTATGAAAATTATCCCTGGGACACGTTTTCTATAGACAGCACATGAACTTTTGTACAGGCAGTGTTTAACTACTCCTTGTGATCCTGGCTAGGATCCACTCCTAAAGGTGGGGCTCATCAGAATCAAAAATAGAATCCTAAAGTATTCACATAGAAGGATTAAATTTTGGAAATTTAGAGTTGGATTAAGAAGTTCCTTCCCACAAAGATGATGTACTTACTGTAGTAGAAATAAGGCAATTTGACCAATGGATCTTTTTAAAATAGTTTCATGTACATTGTCTCAAAAGGAATTTAGATGATTTCAAAGTAGATACACTGCTTTAAGTCAAGAGAATATACACCCTTTTCATTCTCTCAAGAATTAATTTTTAGAAGAATTTTATATATTATAATAGTCACCACAAATAGTACTATAGATAAAATTGCAATTCTATTGGTAACATTGCTTTTAGATCTCATTCCTCTGGATGCCCAAAGCATATTACCCCAATTTTGTGGTGATATGAATAATATATTCCACGTTCATGTTGGTGAGTGCTGACCCACTGGTGTGGTTCCAGGAACTTCGGCAGGAATAGTTGCCTGCTGTGGAATAAGAATTACAAAGTTCCAATATCAAAGAAAGGAAAAAGATTTATCTTCTTCCTCCCACTATTTTTTTCTACACATTTTTCGTTTATCAGTAGGACTGTTTAAGATTGGTCAGAACGGAAGTATTTGGATTTCAGAATGTGACCACACCTTTGATTGCCATCCCCCGCTCCTTTGGCTTTCCCATGATTAATTTGTTTTTATGAATAGCCAGTTTACATCTGGACATGAAGCTCAGAGTGACACCAGCCTCTGAATCATTTTACCCTGGGGCAGTGCTATGGTCTCTTCCACCATGATGCACGTTGTCTAAATTGCTTGAACATGTTTATGCACAGCTAGTGCATTGTTTTGTAAGGAATAACGTTTTGACTAGACATAAATCTGCTTCCAGACCTCATCGCATGATAAATATGTTAGTAGCTTTTACACATGATTTGTTTCTACCTCAACACAGTGCACAATTGGCAGGCAGTATTGTTGGTGACTGATAGCATCCTTATAACATTAGATTTAGATGATTGTGGCCTTTGATTAAAACACATTAAATTTTCTGCCTGTTCTGTTCCCTGGTTTGGGATTGATTAAAGAAATTGTGGTGTGCATTCTTGGGTATGGCTGCATGACTAATTACTGGTGGCTCTCCTTGGAACAACCATAGTCATGAAACTGACCACAGTTTACAAACTTCAGTTCTGTGGCTTTTACTCAGAAAAACAGAACTTAGTCCTGCAAAGCCAATGGGACTGCTCCTACAAGCTGCCTCAGACAACTTGTCCACTGAGTTTACTCTCTCCAGTTAAAAAACGGCAGAGATTTGTGTGAGGGTGACATACACTTTTGATGTTCTTTAAGTAGCTCTTCAAAGGATCTGCAACTCTTTAACAAAATATCCCTCTTTGTTTTCTACAAATGTTTTCTACACAGCCCAAAGACAAAGACTTTCTAGCGCCTGCAAGGTTTCTCCAGTGCAATAGCTCAGTTCTGCTGATGGAGAGAACATGTCAGTACTGCAAATAAAGCCCTTCTTGATTAAAAGGAACATATTTGCCTGAACCATGTCAATTGACCTCAGAGCCAGTGAACAGATCACAGGGCCTTTCCTTTCCTGACATAGCTGTGTTCTGCATCTTTTGCTGTGGAAGTTCATGCTTCCAGCACTGAAATGCCATGTTTGTTCTGTAGCATTAAATTAGAGCACGGTCTCTACCGTGTCTGTTAATTAAAATTGAATTACATGTCCACATCTGCGTGTATCTATCTATCTATATATATATTCCACTATATATTTACTTCATGCTGTACTCCACAGGGGTGTGTGTGCTTGTTGTGTTTTAAGTTTCAGCTGCTTGCAGATCCTCAGACAAGGAGGTTATGCATGATTTTAACGTAGAGGTGCAAAGCCAGTTAAGATGGTCTTACCATCCTCCGAGTATTGGCAGATTCCTAATCAATAAGAAAGTTCCAGATGTGGGTTTACAGAGGAGCCATGGCTGTGATCTCCTCTATTGGCACTGGCTGATGTAGTGTGGTTCCACTAGCCTTCTGTGACTCTGCAAATTCACAGTGTCTTCATTTATATTGGGACAGCATTCCTCCCATCTGTCCTGTAACTTAGTTATTAGAAACATGTAATAGATATTTATAACTTCTATTAAATTGAGATCCTTAATGTAATGGCCACTATGATCAATAGTGGTAGTAGCATGAGAAGGCATTTTCTGTAATATGGCGATGTCTGTAATGTGTGACATAAGGAAAGGTGTGTTCCTTGAACATTCTTGAAGTAAAATCAACCCTGCCTTCCCCACTCCCCACGTATTAAATATATGGCTAGCTGCAGATGAATGATAAGGGAAAACCAAAATTTACAGACCATTAAAATGTTCTATCTGCTTACTGCTGTCCCTCTTCCTTGTTATTGTAATTGGATAATGTTCTGGGAAGTATCCTGGTAATAGAAGAAAGGAAGAAGATGATGGCTCTTGTGACATATGACATTATCTGAAAACTGTCAAATGACAATGTTTCTCTCAAGGAATAATACTCCCTTTACTTGTTAACATTTTCAGTGCAAGTACCAAATGTTTTGAAGAGAAACACCACCCTGGGGGTCAGACCTCAGGCAAAGTAAAAGCAAATGCTTTTACAGGCCAAATGTTTTAACTATGCTAAACGCTTCTGCAATCATGACCCGCAGCATTAGTTTTTTCTTTAATTTTTCAAGATTACTGCTCAGGGATAACATTGTCTGATGATGGTGTGCACTTAAACGTGGTCTAACTGTGTCCTTTGCTTCGTTGAAAAGAGTCATATTTGATTTTGTATGCAAGGAAACAGCGCACTGAATTCCTGTGTACCCCCTTGCATCCCAGGAACAGTCAGTCAAACAAGTCGCACACTATTGAAAGAGGTTAAATGTCCTCTGCACAGTCATAATTCACCAAATATATCAGGCAATAAAATCCTGTGATAACTCACTTTTCATGACAAACCCTGTAATGAGAAGTGAAAATGGGAAAAATTCATCTATTCACTTGACATAGATTGTAACTAGAAAGAGAAAAACTAGCCCAGAATTAACCCATTCTTGCAATGACCACACAGCTGCAAACAGATTTTTGTCCTTGGTTGCTTACTTCAGTTTTTGATCTTATTTACCTTTCTTTTTTCTTCTTGAATACCTCTCTAGAAACACTACTAGAGAATAGTAACTAAAAATGAATAAAAAGAAACATTTGAAAGTGCCTACCCGGCTAATGCCTATTTCCATGGAACAGAAGAGCAATCCAGAATTTCATTGAATTTAAATGCATAATTGAACCACTGCCTAACAGCTATTCTCCCTTTAAGGAAACCTGACTTATTTCGGAGTTTATAACTCACTAAATCCACATACGCTCAGCTGTCACAAACAGATAACTTCTCCCTGTTTTATGTAGACACTGTAGGTGCGGAACACATGATACATTTAATAATGAACTGCGAGGTAACAAGAAAATGAGGGAATTAGTTACCCTCATCTTTAAAAAATATCTTGCAGTGATCCAAATGCATGTAGCCATATCCTAATAGCGGGTAGATGGAAATCAATAAGCAGGAAATCAACAGATGTGAGTAATGCAAATTCTTCATATATTTGCAAGAAACCATAAAAAATACTGTTGAAATAAGGCTGTTTCTGACACTTTTTCTGTATACAGCATTAAAAGACACTCATGGGGGCTTTCATATGACTAGAGGGGCTTTTGCACCTTTTTCTTTATAAGTGAGAAGGTCTAAATACTTTAGACATCTCAGGAGAATAGAGTAGAATAATACAGATCATATCACAAAGAGATGGGGATGAAGAGGTGGCTCAGCTATGTAAAATTATGTGACAGCAGAAAGCTTAAAAATTATTAAGACTGTGGCATTTCTGGCACATCCTAGAAAGCTACATCATGTAGTACCAAAGTGACCTCTGCCCGTCTTGTCACACCACATCAGCTTGTCTTTTGCTGCTCTGTCTATTGACAGCCTGTTCTGTGATGAAGCATGACATAGTATGGAGGAGGATAAGAAAGGAAAAGCTAACCTTTTGTGACACATATTGCATTAAAGCACCGATCATACGAGCCCCCGACAGCACTTCCATCTCCTCGGAGGGTGGGAATGAATGCCTCCCATTGTTGCACAGGAACAGGTGTTTACAGATTTGAGTTAGGATAGGTTTTCAAGGAAATGGCCCAGTATCCTGTTATTCTGAATGAAAGTGAGATCCTCTTACACCAAGGATTATTTTCTCTCACAATATGTGTCATTCTGTTCTCTTGTATGGTGTCAGTAGTGAGATCTGTTCCCTGGCTAGTCCCTTTTCAGGAGAGAATAGAAGTGATTCGGTATCTACTGTGCTATGTACAAGAAACCTCTGAATGGGAACCTCAGGAAAAAGTCTTCCTCTCTCTTCAGAGCTGGAGAGCTCAGAGGAGTTGAGCAATCCCCTCTCTGCCTTTCACATCTGGTTTAACAGGAGAGCCCTTATCTGGGAAGTCGTATGGACACGAGGTAAAAAAAAAAAACCACCAAAAACCTAAAACCAAAAGGTAGAGGAAGGAATAAAAAAGAAATGGCAGGAAACGACTGATGGCAAAGCAGCAATAGGGATAACGAGAAAATGCGAAGACTTATTGGTAAGAATGATAAAGAATAACAAAGAAACTCAGGATCTTAGGATGGAGGTGCAAAGCTATGGAAAAATGTGCTTGGAAGCAGTCAGTTCAAACAAAAATACTGATGTGAAAAATAAAGCTGGAAAAGCAAGAGCAGACAGAAAGACTGAAATATTCAGAAGAGAAAAAGGACTCCAGTGGCAGGCAGCCCAGAGGTTCGTATTTCAACAGCTACTTACACTTTGTCACGTCTCTGTAAAAACAAGTAATACATTCTTTTTAATTTCTCTGTTTCTTGACTATGAAACAGAACACTGGGACAAAGTATTCTGTCATGAAACACATCATTTATTACTAGAACATTTTTTTTCTAGATTTTCCTGACACAGTCTGCCAGAAACCGGTTGTGGTTTTTTTCTTTCTTTTCTCAGACAGGGCTAACTACCTTCAATTCCTAACCTTACACTACATGCATTATCATTTAATATAACACCAACATTATATTTTTGTTTGTTTCTGAGGAATCTGGAACCTACATCTTAACTGGCCCTGAAAAAGACATTTCTGAAAAGCCTGATAATTTGCTAAGGCAGCGATACAACTTCTATTATCTGATCTATTTCTCCATCTGTTTTTTGAACAATTAAATTCATTTAGTGATGTTACAGACAGAAATTTATACAAATATGAGTGGTAGGAAGAACAAGATGAATGAAGAACAACTCTTCGCTTTCAAAAGGCGAACAGAAAACAACAAACGAAACCAGGATAATTATCATGTTTAAAATATTGCATTCGCCTAAAAAGAATTTGAATGGACTCCTACGAGAAAAATTCACGGAGGACTCAACAAGCTATTAGACCAGAAGCTGTCTGAGGGTTAGATTTGTCCCGAAAGCAAGGTCATTATCTGTTTTGCTGTTGTCCCTGGGCTGTGCTGGTGGGCACTGACGAAGATTGTGGTCTGCCTTGCAAGGTCACATCATCTGGGCTCTGCCCCGAGGGGCAGTGGCTGACACTGTTTAATATTAAGACATGTGTCTTGCAATGCAGAAACACCCATCACAGATCCTTGGAGTTTGGTCCAGGGCTGGAAACTGTGTGGCTCTATCAACACAGTTCTGAGCACAGTGTAGTTAAGCAAGACTAATTAGTGCTTTGAGCAGTGTCTTACAGAAGAGACTAAACTGTTTCTGGCCTACAAATTATCCCTGTATTTCTCATCTGCACAATTTTTGTTTATTTTATGTGAGGTGTGGGATCTCTATATTTTGCCATGGAGAGATGCATACAGTATCCTTGCTATGATATTTTTCTTCTTTTTTTTTTTCCCTACCAGTATTTAAATAAATGAAGAAGGAATTAATTTTAAATTGTGTATCTATATATTTTACAATATATGGATGCTTAGCATCATCTTGTGTATATTCTTCTTCAGGCAAGTTTCCAAGCTGCATTAACTAAAACTGTCATCTTAGATATAAAACCTTTTTCAGATGTTCTTTCATACTTGCAGCATGACTCAAACTATTCATCAAACCAAGAATGGATCCCTTTCATTTCAACAGAATTGGCATTCATTTCTTTTTAATGGACTGGCTGAGCAACCCGTGTAATCATTTTTAGGAAATGGATTTTTTGTAAATTGTTTTCTACTAAGGTTTGGTTTCAGGTGATAGATTTATTCATGCAATATTTTTTCTTTGCAGAAAGATTTTTTTCATTAATTAATTAGCATTTAATTTATAATTAATATGACCAAGGCAGATACGAGCTAAAAATCATTGCTCCTCCAATTATGGAGTTAGTTATGATTTGGAAATATATTCACCTTTGCTTTCTGGACTCTATAATTCTTTGTAAAGGAAACAAAGAGATGCTGTTAAACTGTAATAAATTCCGTCACGTATTTTGCCAAGCCAGAACTCGAGTTCTATAATTTTATTTTTTGGTTTGTGAATCAATCTTCCATGTATGAACAAGTGACAGAGGCAAAAAAATAAATATCAGTCACTGAAAAAAATATACTATCAAGAAGTAGAGCACACTTTTGGTGTCACTTTCCCTTAAAGCAAAGCTCCTTTATTTTGCATTCCAAAGCAAGATGATGTGGACTATTACAACTTCCCACTTTGAAGAAAAAAGAAATAGTTCTGAACAGGAGAAGAAGAGAAAAGAACATATTTATTCTGTATGAGTTCAACTACTCTTACCTCCATCATTTCTAAAAGGTATCCTGAGGTCTGAAGTAGATCTCCACTCCACCTTTCCCTAAAAAGACAGATTTTCTTGCAGCTTTGCTTTTCAAGTTGAAGAATCACGGTTTTAGTAATGCTGGCTTCAGTGGCTTTCATGTAATGGCTTCGAACTGACAGAGAGCTGGGTCAGATGGGTTTTTAGGAAGAAATTGTTCCCTGTGAGGGTGGTGAGGCCCTGGCACAGGTTGTCCAGAGAACCTGTGGCTGCCACATCCCTGGAAGTGTCCAAGGCTGGGTCAGACGGGGCTTGGAGCAACCTGGGATAGTGGAAGGTGTCCTGTGCATGGCAGGGGGTGGGATGAGATGAGCTTTAAGGTCTCTTCCAGCCCAAGCCATTATAGGATTCTGTGACAATTGGTAGCTCCCTTTTAGCATGCACAAACCCACTCCAATGACTATTATGTTTTTACAAAGTACGCTGAGTTAAAAACATCCAGAAGGAAATAAACCCATGTTGAATGAAAGAACTGGAGAACAGGCAGTCTCTCAAACTTTTAATAATTAAACATTGCTGCAAGTGCATTTTCTGGCCCCAGACCAAGCCCAGAGTTTTTACTATCCTAGGCCCTTTAAAGCACATGTACTATGCTAAGCTCTGCGTGTTATTTCAGTCCTCATTAAGTTGTTTAACATGTGGTGAAATAAAGAATTGTTGTTCATTTGAAGTTGTGAGAGACGGGTGGGGAAAAAAAAAGCACCTATGTCTGCTGAGCAAGTGAAAAGATAGAAATGAAACTATAACAACCCTAAACAGTTAAAATATCACAGTTTCTCTGAACAGAATTTTTTTCATTAATACTTATCTCTGCCTCTTTTCTTCACCAAAATCACTTTACAATATCTTCCTTTAAATACAGCGGGAATAATTCTCTCTGTTTTTCTCTTCCTTGTTTCCTCCATATTAGAATAACAAAGCAACACTATTGCTTGCCTCAAGCTGCAAAAGATGGGACTGGCAGGCTAGGGATACAGAGGCCCTGTGGGCACAGTGATTTTTGAAAACACAATTTGGTTCTGAGGCTCCCGTTTTGCATCATTAAGAACTGGTGCTCGGGTGGCATTATCTAATCAATGTCCCTGTCTAAAATGTAATTAGTCTTATAACTGAAAGAAGCAAAGTCAAGTCATCATAAAAGTCAATCATCCAAGACATCATTTTTGTAAAACTACTAAATAGATGATTGTTTTACTTCCATATGAAGGTTTTAGATAAGCCTTGGTAAGAGACTTTAGGTGCTCTCAGGAGCTCATTTTATTCTCTTTAAAAGAGCCATTTCTCTTTGGTACATTTTAACAATTGAGTGATGAGGAAAGCTGTCTGGTTGACAAGCCTGGAATCTGATTTTACTCCTTCCAAAATAATATCCCATTAGCAGGCTTTCCACCAAAGTCAGTGGAAGTGCTCCCAGGTGTTTCTGAGGGAAGAATCAGGCCCTTCATCTTGTGCCAACATAGGATAACCGGTGGAATTTTCTCCTGCTCCTAAGGTCTTTGTGTTTCAGTGCTGTAAGTTAGTGAATGGCTGCTATAACTTTGCTGTTTATCCCTCTCTTTGTTTACAAGTTTCTGGTCTTTTAGATTCCCAGAGGACAAATGTGCCTGAAAGGGTGATTTCTGTATGGCAAAGGACTCTCTCTTAAAAGACGAGAATATATTACTCTTGTTTCCAAACAAATTTCTGAAACAATGTTTTTTTTAGTAAAATCTGTTCATGGAAGATCCAATTTCTCAAAATGCTATAAATGGCATCATTTTCACTTTTATGGTGCTATCCTCCTGTTTCATGTTGGCTAGTGAGGCATTGTTAGATTCTTTCCTGTGGTATTACAGATTTCCATGATCTCAAAATGCCCTATTCTTTATTTTATTTTTTTTTTACTTCTGTTTTGAATTAGCTGGTATGTAATTTCATTTTTTTTAAACCCTCTTTTTATTTTGATATGTTTCCACACAGACACGGGTATTATACAACTGTTTTTTATTGTCCTGGTTTCAGCTGGGATAGAGCTAATTTTCTTCTTAATGTCTGGTACAATGATGTGTTTTGGATTGACTATGAGCAGCACACTTTATTATTATAGTAATATTATTCATATTTTTGTTTCAATACTTAAACTGTTTTTAACCCACGGGGGTTACCTTTTCTTTGTGATTCTCCTCTGCACTGGGGGGAGCGGATGAGTGGCTGCAGGGTATTTAATTGCTAGCTGGCATTAGATCAGGACAGTTACACACAGCTACCAGCTTCCCAAAATGGGTGAGATCTCATTTGATGTCCAGTGTACGCAGAGGAAATGTTCCCAGCTACTGCAGCAGCTCATGAGCATGAATGTGTTGATTAAAAACCCCCACATTTATCACAGCCCTTTGAAAGGACATTATAGATCTCAGTCTAAACCTGAGATGGTGGAAAAAGCATCTCATCACAATAGGCTGCATAGATCATGGCATAATTAACTGATTGTTGCAACATACTTGGGCCTGACTGTGAAGCTTTTTACTACGAGACACAGGGTATGATGAAAGTCAGTCGAATTCCTTTCATTTACTTTGATGAGCGTTCTGTCAAATTCATAATATTTACAGTGTTTGAAATTGCATGATTCAGTCATAACTATAGCTGGCCAGAATATATTATTTTTGTTTCCAAATAAATTTCCAAAGCACTGTTTTTGGTAGGAGCTGTTCATGGACAATCCAATTTCTCAAAGTATTATAAATAAAATTATTCTCACTTTTTTGATGGAAAATTTTGTGTCAATATTGTGAAAGGAGATGAACGTTTTCTTAAAAAAAATTAGTGTAAACCTCGGTGGATGTAAAAACATCCAGCTCAAGTAGAAATATTCCAGTCATAGCAACCATTATAATAGCCAGCAGACTATCAAATAAACATATTGCCAGAACATGGTCCCAGGTGGACCATTAATAGCCAAGGGAGCATTAGTTATAGGGTTAGATAGCTTTTACAATGATCTCTGAGCTTTTTACTAATTGCCTGGCCTATATCACATAAACAGACAACTGTTTTTTCTGGCAGTCCCTCTCCACAGATGTCCTTTTGTCTTTAAACATCTGCAGTTGCAAAGGAATACAGTCACGTGCCTGTGTAGGTGCAAAGACGGCAGGAGTGGTTAATGGGATTTTCAATTTGCCTTTCAATTTTTGCTTTTTCCACCCTAGGAATTTAAATAATTGAAAAAAGTTTTGCGAATTACAAACCCTGCAGAAATCCCCGTATACAATAATCATTTAATTATTCGAGTCTTTCTACTGTTATCGTGGATGCAGTAATTGGAATTTCTTTTGCACCCTGTATGCTGATTACATTTCTAAGGGAAGGAAAACCTCTTTATTTCATATTTCTTTTGTGTTTTTTTCCATTATTCTTTTTTTTTTTTTTCAAAAGGAAATAATAGTTGGAATCTGCCTGAACATTTCAGAGCAGCTAACCCATATCACTTTCCATAAGGCAATATGTCCAGCCTATTCATCCAAAGAGCAGCTATTCAGAAATGTGGCAAGAAATGCTGCTATTGCCTGATTTCTGAGGATCAGGGAATTCAGTGTCACAGAGTGGTTCGTGTTTTTGGTTTTTTGCACTGATATGTTCTTCAGTTGCCAAAGGTGGTACACATATGGTAAAGTGTGAGAACAAGTGAGATTATACCCTTTGGATGAAAGGACAGAAGCCGACAGTAAATGCTGGAGCTTCTCAGGAGGCTGTGCTTTCACATCTTTCCAAAAGTGCACTGCACCTTACACTTGACTCCACAGGAGGTCTGGAACAAGTAAACAACTACGGCTGGAAAAGGAATTCAAAAAGGAGCTCGCAAGGGATTGTTTTACAAAACACTGGATGCATACCACGCTACTGAGCTCTCTGAATTGGAATCTTTATTATGCATAGTCATCTGCCCTTAATTTGAGAGTCCTGTAATGATCTATGAAGGAAAAGCTGGTTGTAAAATAAGCCAGACAGACACAGAAAAAGGTGTATATGTGTGTGTGTGTGTGTGTGTGTGTGTGTGTATACACAACAGCACTTCTGGATGGAGACAGACTCAGAGAACTGGGATTGTTCATTCCCAGAATTGAACGTTCATTCCCAGAATTGAACATTCATCCCATTCATCAGAGATGAAAATCATCGAGGGACACCTTAGAGACCCTTTCATTGCCTAAAGGGGCTCCAAGAGAGCCGGAGAGGGACTTCGGACAAGGGTCTGGTGTGACAGGACAACGGAGAATCACTCCAAACTGGCAGAGCACAGGTTTGGATGAGATATTAGGAAGAAATTACCATCTGTGAGGATGATAAGGCACTGGCACAGGTTGCCCAGAGAAGTTGTGGCTGCCCCATACCTGGAAGTGTCCAAGGCCGGGTTGGATGTGGCTTGAAGTGACCTGATCTAGTGGAAGGTGTCCCTGCCCATGGCAGAGGGGTTGGGATGAGATGATCTGTAAGGTGCCTTCCAACTCAAACCCTCCTATGATTCAATGATAAGAGAGAGATAAGAAGGTGCTATTTTGCTTGCTGCCACACAGTAATATCAGCAACACTGTTCATGGAATGGCAAGGAAACATCTGCCACGTGCAGTGAACCCTTGAATGTAGTTACCATCACAAAACCAGGAAACAGCGGAGTTGCATCCCCAGGTTTCTACCTGATTTAGGGTCATCTCGTTCCTTGCTAACCAAGCCACACCTTGCAAAACCCAGGTGTCCACCTGGGCCCGGTGTTGGACCAAATCCCTGTTTGTGCCAGCTTGAATTCCTGCACCCAGAGGCTGCTGCCTGGCGTCTCAGCATACAGTGAGCAGAGCCAGTGTGTTCAGGAAGACTTGTTCAATATTTGGAAAAATAATATTCACTGTGGCCACACGAAGCAGATAATCTTATTAAGACTAGCTAACTGAACATTAGTGGTCTTTTTGGTTTTTTTTAAATTGCTGTTTTGCAAGAAATGTTATCTTCACCAGCTGATTGAGGGAGGGGGGAAAGCTTTAAAATGAAACTCTATCTATAGGGCTGACTGATAAAAAGAAGAAACTATACTTGACATTTAAAAAGAGTAGAGTACCCAGCTGAGGGTTGAATATATTAGCTTAAAACATCATGAGATTCTATTTATTTGTGAAAATTACAGGCATAATAAAAAAAAAAAAAAGGAAATCACTTTGCCAGAATTATAAGATATAGTCTTGGTTTCCCAGTGACTCTCCCTTGAGGAAGGCACCTTCTTGGGCAAATTATGGATACACAAACAAAACCCCCCTAGAGGTTTAGATCATTAATTTTGATATGGAAGTAATAAGAATAATGCGATAACATGGCCCAGATACTGGCACAGAACCTTTACCCAAGTAAGAAGTAATAATGATTCTACAGGTTTTCTCCTTCTGTAAGGGTTTTTTTTTTTTTTTAAGTCAAAATTTTTTAATGTGAATTGTACGTATTTTTGAATTTATATTTCACACTTTTTTTCTTTTGATTCGGATTTATCAGACTCTCCCAAAACTTGGGAACTCTTGCTAAAAATTCATGGGACTATGGTGAACCTTAAATACAGGTTATCTGTTTCCCACATCCAGATCTGCCCAACAATGCCTTAAGCAAAGAAATGAATACCAACCTCTTCAGCTATAAAAATTCAATTAAAAACCTGCTAAATAACAGCAACAGCAACAAAAGTGTTAACTATAAACCAATTATTCGTTGTAGAATTAAAAAGCTACAGAAGTTTGCAAAATTAAGATATGAAAATTATCAAAATACAGAAAAAAACTATTGTCATTTCTCAGGTGATTTGAACAGAAAACCCAGCTGTGTTTGGAGCATGGATCAGTTTTGGAGATTAGCTATTCTTTTCCTTTCAAGAATGAAGTGTGAGGAACATGAAAAAAATCCCCTTAAAATGAGTCCAGATACTGTATTGCAGAATTCTCTGTCTGAGAAAAACTGGTGGTAACAAATGAAAAATCAACATAACCCCACTCTAACCTCTGAATTATTGAGCCCATAACTAAAACCTTTGAGAGTCTTAAACAATCTACCATTTTCCTTAGAAAAGTATCTAAGGATATGTAATGATCTTCCCTATATATCATAATTATTTTTAACTGTTTAAATAGAATTTGAGTAATAACTTCTTAATGCTCACCACAGAAGGTAACTAAATCTTTAATGGACTCCTGGTGCAACCAGTTTAATGTTGTAATTTAATTGAGGTTTATGCAAATAAAGGAAAAAAAGGAAATCAGAAAAGACACTTTCTTCTTTAATATGCAAAAGTGTTAATGTATTTTCACAGAATTGCAGAATACCAGAATATCCTGAGTAGAAAGAGACCCATCAGAATCACTGAGTCCAACTCCCAGCCCTTTGTAGGATATCCAAGAATGTATTTAAAAAAACCCCTTTTTATTGTCCCCCAGTTTATTTCTGCCCAGCTTCAACTCCAGGTGTGTTTTGGCCACACAGATTTTCTGCCTACAGTGGCAAGTGGCATCTCTCTATTCCTTCCACATCTCCTGACCTTGCTTCCATAGGGCATACACCTTCCTTTTACGCCTTAGGTCCAAAAAAAAATTCTACTCAGCCAAGCCAGCCTTCTGCCTTCTCTGCTTGACTTCCAGCATTTTGCAGTTGCTTGCTCCTGGGCCCTTGTGAGGTGGTCACAGCACCTTCAAAAGCATTTTCCCAAGGGACTTACTCACCAGTTCCCTGAGCAGCCTGGAGTTTTTACAAAACTGAAAAAAAAAAATTTTGGCAACTTTGTTTTCTAGGTCATCAAAGAGTATAGCTTTAGTCAATCTATTTTGAGAATTTAAAAATATTTTGCTTTATTTTATGTACAAATTTAAGTCAAACTATTATTCTTCAAGTGTACAGAGCCTTCTGCCTTGTCTCTTTTCCTTAAGAACAGGCAACATATGTGTTATCTGTTTAAAGATATTTACTAAAAGCCCCTTTGAGCCAGACCTTTTATTCCAATTTCCATTTGGTTTTGAATTCTATGATGCACATTGTCCAGTTCTTCTGATTTAAGGATATTTTACTTGGGAGATTTAATTGTAAACTCGACTATGGCAAATTTCACTTCCATTCCATCTGCTCCTGTACACATCTTGCCATTTCTCATTTTCAACACAAATTCTTTAAACATGAGGGAGATAAATTTTATCTTTGGGACTACAATTCAACAACATATTGTTCCAGCCAGTCCCTCAGAATAGTGAACCCCATCCTTTCACTTTTTTTTTAATTACCTGGGAGTGGTAATTTTTTTACAATTCATTTCGATTTTTTTTCAAGATGTAACAAATTATGACTTTTGTCAATTCTTCCTCTATTTGCTTCTTGACAACTCATTACCGAATTAGTTTTTAAATAGGAATGTCTGTTCTTCCTCCACAGCTGCAAGCGACCTCTGTCACTTCTTTTTGAACATGAAAAAAATCCCAATCTTTCCTCACCTCTTTTAGCCAGCTCGGTTTCTTGTTTCACTCTCTGAGCATTGAAATAGTTCTGGGAATCCAGGTAAATCCATATGTCAGGTCACAAAGCCTGGCAGAGACTCTATAGACGCAGAAGCAGCGTGCTTATTTAGCTTTTCACTGATGAAGACATGCACTTCTTTTCTTAACATCAAAGTAGATTTTCCAAGAGTAGCTCTGGCCATAGCTAAATCTCAAAGTTTTTTTCTGCCCAAGACAGAAGTGGTGACCCATGGAGTGTACAACCATCTGTAACAGCTGAGTTTCAAAGGCTTCACGGCCCATCTCATATACTAAATTTAAATGATTAAACTACCTGTTAAACAAACTTTGAAACTTCTGATGGGCCAGGTACAATGTTCGTTGGGGAAATCAGGGACAGGCTTTTAGAGCTGGAACTCATATTCCTGTTCCATGCTTATGATGCAGTAAACTTTAGCATGAAGCCACCAAACATCATGCTCTGATTTGTGTGAGTTTTTCTTCCACAAAGATTGCACTGGACCTGTTTTCCAGCACATGACATCACTTTCTCAGATATCCACAATCTCTGATATTACACCCAAAGACTTTAATGACACAGATTTATAATTTCTGAAATATTGTAAGTCTGAATAATGGCTTTGGTTGATAATTTTAACACTCAAATGCAAAAAGGATTTTTAAACCACCATTAAGTTTCTCCCCAGGTAAAACGAAACTTATCCAAGGATTCCTTAAGGCCTGGAATAACATTTTTGGGGATCTAAAATTGAAATCTCTTTTTGCATTCCAAGATCAAGATTATTTTTCTTTAAACTACTTTTTCTAAGATGAAAATAAAACAATCCATTTTAGAAATGAAATAAAACAAAATATTGACAAAACAAAACATTTAACTGATCATATATTGTTCCTCTTATGCTGAGAAGGAGCCACATGAGGCAGATGGTGAACATTCTGCTTATTGTCCTACAGGAAACCACTCAGACAATGCATCAGTGAGAGTCACATTAATACGTACTTGGAAAGGAACGAAATTAAATAACTTAATAAAATAAATAAATAAATTGTTATGGAAAAAAAACCATTTCCTATTCTTATTGAAGAGCATGTAAATCTTCAAATTCCTAAAACAGTTATTATGATGAGCTTATCTCAAGGGTCAGAATATATCCTGGTAATAGGTCAAACCCTGTAATCTTCTTGCCCTGTAAAAACTCTGAGATTTTGAGGTTTTCTTCTGAATTAGGCAAAAAGAGGAACCTGTGTACAGATCATCCACATTTTGTACAGTGATCTGATGACTACCAGCAACAAAGGAGATAAGTGGGAGCTTGATACAACACTGATGTCTCCACAGCTTGTACTGTTCTGGAAGTGCTGTGAAACAGTTTTCACTTGGGTGAGATTGTCTTGTTTGATACACGCTTTTGGTTGAATATGAACTTTAAACAATGTATTCGTTTGAAGTTGTTCTAAATAATTTATTCACCTTCAATCTGGACACTGGATAGAAAATCATCGTTGTTTCTTGCACAGCATCAGAAACAGTTCAGAGAAGAGCAAATGCTTCCTTAGACTGGAGGTTTTTGCTGGCTAAAACCTTTAAATTAAAAGTACATGCAAACCACAGACAGTTCAAGTATCACTTTAAATATTAACAGAGAAACCTGATGCTTCTTTCTGTTTGACCCACAAGACTTCCTCGCTGTGGTTTCGAATTTTTCACTGTGTTTATGAAGTTACTGTGATTCCCAAATGTTAGACTCAGTATAAGTACACCCTGTTATTATTGCCATTACTCACATTTGTGGAACTTTTTCTAAAAACTAGTTCTGTCTCCAGGTGGTGATTGACTCTGCAAGGAAGCTATGCAGGAAGCAATTAATGAATAGCGTTTTCATCAATGTCCTTCTCAAACCATGAGTGCACCTGAAATCAGCCACAAAGGATTTCCACTGTATTGTTTTATTATTTCTGATCCTGTTTAACAGATGGTTTCTGGGACTCATCCAGAGTCTCCCTAATTTTTCTCTGTCTATTACAGATGCTCTTGAGTGCACACCTATTGTGCTGTGCTCTCGCAATTGTTTAATTTAAGCACGCCACACATACCATACTAAATTACAAACACAAAACCTCATGAGGAATAATGCAGCAGTTTCTACCTGTAGGCTCTGACAGATGGGCTGCTGTGAGTTTCATTTTCACTGAGATTTCTTGTGGTTATATCCTAGCTTTTAAGAATAGTTAAAACAGACAAGATTTTGGAGAACTTGAGGGAGGCCTGTAAGAAAGATGGGGACAAACTTATTATCAGGACCTGTAGCAATGGGGCGAGAGGCAATGGTATAAAGCTGAAGGAGGATCCATTTTGATTAGATACAAGGGAGAAGTATTTTACAATGAGGGTGGTAAAACAGCAGAACTGGTTGCCCAGAGACATGGTGGATGCCCCAACCCACAAAAGATTCAAGGTCAGGTTGGATGCAACTCTGAGCAACCTGATCTGTTTGAAGATGCCCCTGATTACTGTAGGGGGATTGAACTAGATGGCTTTTAAAGGTCCCTTCCAACCCAAAATATTCTACGATTCTGTGAGTTTCTACTGTGATAAAACATAATAGTCTTACATCTGAGCTAGTCATCTTGGCTCCATTTTCTCTTTATCAGTGAAAGGAAATCAGCATTCCCACATATGGCTCACTCAGAGATGCTCTTTAGGGTGCCACTCACCCTGCTGTAGAGCTCTACCTCTCAGATTTCTAAAAAGAAGAGAGATTTTTACCGACCGTAATGATGTTAAGGCTTGTGAATTTAAGATCTGACCCTCTCAGCACAGCATAAGGGGTATGTCTGCTCAGGCAGACATCAGCTTCCTTCTGTATGTTCCCTGTCTTCAGGGGAGAATAAAGATTCATCTGAAACCTAAATGCAGATGTTAATGGAGCAGGGTATGGTGTTGTATAAATGAAATGATACAATTCCGAGACAAGAGCTTTTGTTTGGATATCTTGCAACTCGGCAACACCAGCTATGTTTGTTTGAACGTACATAACCACAGTTACCCATGGTTTCTTAACTTGCTAGCATTCAAAATAAGAGGGGAAATCTTTGCTAATAATAATTTAGTAACCAGTAGAAATGCCATTGCTTGATGCGTGCATAAATAAATACAGTACTTTAGCTGATTACAAACTTATATATTATCAATACCATAGGAGATTTATAAGAGAGAGGTTGGTGAGAGAAAGAAGCCAGACCCAGAGCTCTCTTGTTAAAAAAGTGAGGGGCTTTTGTGCTGTGATGAAACCGAATGGCTCTATGTTACCAGCTTCCTGATGTAAGCTCTAAAATATTAATTTCACTAACCTGAATTGAGTTTTATGTGACAAACTGCTGGTTTTACTGAGATGAAAAGCCCTTCATCTACAGTATAGACTGCAGGATTTTCTTTATACTTTTCTTTTATTTTCATTCTTAAATGATATGGAAAGTGTCTCTTCTTGTGGAGAAGAGTTATATTCCTCTGAGCCTATGTTAAACAGGATGCACCTACAGGTCTAATAGACTCTCTCTTCTAAGGTAATTGCAAAGCAATGAAACTGTGTAGCCAATGTTATTAGTTATTAATAATCACTTTAAACAGATCACTTTCTAAATTGTATTTCATCCTAAGAAAATCCCTCAAAATCTACATATTATTGAGCCAGAGACACATAGATCTCAATAGCTGTCTTTAAAATATGAGTATTGATGCTGTCTGTACTGTGCTAACCAACAAGACAGAGCTGTGAAGGCAACTTGGAAAGAGGAAAGTGAAAAGAGGGGAAAGTCCTTTCTGAATGTTTTTTCATCATTCCAGCAAAGCTACACTATCACTCTCTCAGTACATGACACAGAATGAAAATAAAATGACTATATACAACAGAGATTACCATTTATTTGCAAGCATTTTGATTCATACATATATATTAATTACCATTGAAAAATGAAACAGCCAAAACCACTAAAAATGTGCAAAGTGTAGGCATAGACCTGCTTAGTATTCAATCCAGGCCCCAACACACTCAATCCAGATGACTGATCACTATAGTTTGGTGTAATGACTTGGCTCATTCCCATTCTAGTGTATTAAGTTTGAAAACAGAGGAGGGAAAGATGATTTGACATCAGAAGTCTGAGAGCCTGTTTTCAGCTTCACTAGCCTGTTTTAAACACAGCTACAACCCTGCTGGTTGCAAGGTGCTCTGAGCAGCTCCCTCACTGACACCACCCTCACATTGGAAATCTCCGTGAGTCAGATGCAAACACGCTCAGGTGCTAAGATCTACTACTAAATTTAGACTCTTTAAAGAGCTGGAGAATTAAAAAAAACTGATCACAGAATTGGGGTTGATATATTCCTCTTTAGGATATGGGTTTGTCTGTAAGAGACCCTTAACATCTTGACACAAGGTTTCCTTTTTTCACATATGAAATAGCCTCAATCTCTTTTGCCTTGCTTGATGATCCCTGGACTGTCTCTGATGCTGGTTGCTGTCAACACACCTGGTCCTGACCCCGTCTTTGGAGCTCTTCTGGATTCTTCTTTCTATGCCTCTTCAGCATAGATTCATCTGAGGATCTGGACGTGGTTCCTGGGGCTGGATGTGCTCTGCTGACATTGGTCAGATGCAGCAGAACTACGTTGTGCTGGTTTTGACTGGGGTAGAGGTTTTCTTCCCAGGGACTGGTTTGGGGCTGTGTTTGGGGTTTGTGCTGAACAGAGGGTTGACAATACAGAGATGTTTTTGTTATTGTTGAGCAAGATTACATAGGGCCAAGGCCCTACCTGCTTTTCATATTTCCAGGCTGGGGAGGGTCTGGTGGTGCTTTGGAGGCTGGGAGGAGACACAGCCGGGACAGGTGACCCCAACTGACCAAAGAGATATTCCAGACCATGTGACATCATGCTTAGTATGTAAAGTGGGAGGAAGAAGGAGGAAGAGGGGGATGGTTGGAGTGTTGGTGTTTGCCTTCCGAAGTCACGATTACATGTGATGAGGCCCTGCTCTGCTGGAGATGCCTGAGCAACTGCCTCCCCATGGGAAGCAGGGAATTAATTCTTACTTTTGCTTTGCTTGTGTGCACAGCTCTTACTTTCCCTATTAAAACTGTCTTTACCTCAACCCATGAGTTTTACAGCTTTCACCCTTCCAATTCTCTCCCCAGTCTTGCTGGTGGGGGAGTGAGTGAGGGGCTGTGAGGGCCTCTGGGGCTGGCTGGGGTTAAACCATGACAGCTGGCTAAGCCACAGCCTTGTGATCATGTGCAACTCCTCACTACTGGCTCCTGGTTTCCCTACCCTTACAGAGCACCCAGCCTTTCCAGCTGTCTGGCAGTAACTAGACCAGTGCTGGTTTTTACACCGAAGGCACTGATGTATGTAATGATCTTTCATTTACTTCAATAACAAGAATTCGTTCATGGTTGAATACTTTCCTTGCTTGTAGAAAACTTATTACCTGAATTCTCATCAGCTTAGAAAATGATGAGAATTGGCTCATAACCTCCAGTGTGAGGCTTCTCAAAATGAGAGGGGAGTCTAGCAGGACAGTATCTCCCTGGGTCCCAACAGTGGGGACACACATGTCTGCTCCTGCTTCGGCTCCTGCTTATGGGCTCCTTACCGGGGAAATAACCAGAAGCAGAACCAGAAACTTGTGAGTGATGCGACCCATTAGGCAGCGAGAATTGCAAATTATGATGAGTCAGTATTCTTTGTAATAGTCTTGGTGCAAATTGATGAACAATCTCTAAAATAAACTGCGTTCTTATCTTTATGGAGATTTCGAATAATAAAGAGATTCACGCAAGGAGAAGCGTGTTCATGGATCAATCACGATGGGAAACAGGTACAAATTTGTTGAAAATTCTACTGTTGATAAAAACCATTTGAGAATGTAATTTGTTGTGAAAATTCTATATGAGGTAAATTTGCATACACAGTTGAAGCAATGATTAGACTAGAAAAACAGGCTGTGTTTGTTGCTGGGCATGGGGCAGGGGCCTTTGAAGAATTCTTCCTTTAGGTACCATTTCCTTTGGGCCAGAATTCACCAATCCAAACTATTTTGTTTACTAAACCCATATAATTTGCAGAATATATATTTTTTTTCCAAATATAGTCCCCCCCAACAGCTAATATCACCAAAAGGAAAGAGTCAGTGCAGATAGGTGTTCACCACATAGCAAGGAATGATTTTTACATAGAACAGATGATAACGGGGCTGCACAAAACATTTGTTGCTCTTCTTGAACAGTGAGGGAACGAGTGACAAGATCAAATTTAGACAACTGAATCACAGTTTTCTTAGGTTCAGCCGGTGAGGGGAGTCCTACCCAATGAGGGCATACTCCTAACAGTACCTTTTATGTTGGTGTGGGTGTACTAATGCAACAAACTCCAACTCTTTCCCCACCATTTTTCAGTATGACTGGAAATTTTCCTGAAGTTCCCAGTTAAGAACCAGCTTGAATTACAACAGATTGTGCATGAAGTGAATTTTCACTCTAGACTGCTGTCCAATTTGTGCTCAGAATATAACTATATCCATCTACTTCTCCCCGTTAATTAGTGGTTTTATAGAGATCATTTTTACAGTCATGTTCTTGCATTATAAGATACATGGAATACAAATTTGCTTAACATTACTTACACCATAAAAACCAGAATAAATGCAGGGAGTTAGTGTCATTGCTCCTCACAATCTAGCAACATTCTGCATTTCAATTTAGAAGAAAATTCTAACTGCTTCTTGGAGGGATATTTTTTTTACTGAAAAACAAATGACAATATCATTTCAATGACAATGCATCAACTAGTGTTCATCTATACTAAAACAACTCCAGCCCAAATAATTTTGGTTTCAGACAATCAACTCTGTACTATTAGCCATAGGATAATTAGAATACAACCAATCTTAGTATTATAATTGCTTGCAGCTTAATTCTCACATTGACCTGATATTGCACACCACTATGGCTCATTACACTTGTTTTATTAACGCAGTGTACCAAAAATTATGTTAACATTCTTGCTAGCTACAACATAATCTTCTGGTTCACCCACACACAAAATAGCCTCTATTAAAGGTGAAATAATGATAATAAAAATATCGCAGTAGAACTTAAATGCTTAGTTACATTCTGATTTCTAGGAATCACAACAATTTACATAATTGTTCAGATATTTTTCACTGCATATTCCTAACATTTCTATTTTGCTTAGAAAATTATATTTAGATATGCTTCTCCAACATTCAAATATACTTTTTTGTATGACAGCGGGAATTGAAACAAAATGAGTTCATAAAATCAGTGATGCCAGTATATTAGCAGTTTGCCCTCAATATTTTGCTATAATGGTTATCAAAACTGCATTAATCTTTCTTATTGAAAACTATTTATACAACCCTAATCGTCATTAAAGTGTTATTTTGTCTTCAGCACAACAAATTAATCTTCTTTTCTATTAAAAAGAAATAATCTGATTTTTTTTCCCAGGCTTTGCCACTTAACGATGCTTCTGTGAAGCAAACACGAGACAAAGCTCAAAGAAAAAGAATTAATAGAAGAAATGAAAGGAAGAAACCAGAAACTGTTAATAGAAATCACAGACAAGGTTTGTCAGTTTCCACATTAATGGTCTATTTTTGCTGAAGATTTTTTAGGTATATTTTTTCCACTGAAACATGCACAGATTTTTAGTGAGTCTTAAAACTGAGTAGCAGGCAGGCCACAAAAGCAAAACCTGTGGATCAGTCACAGAAAAAACCACACTACCCACAAGTCTGAGTAAAACAGGACTGAGGCAACAGCTGTATTAAACTCAAAAGCCATTAAAATTCAAAGTTATTAGATTAGACTGATTTTTTAGGCCCAAATCATTAATCTTGATCGAGATTTCCAGCCCTTACTTCAAGAATCTGAAGCAAAGAATAATGAGACATTGTACTTTATGGTACATTATCATACCCAACAGTACATCCTGTGAATACCCAAAATTACTTAGTATGACTACCAGCTTCAGAAATTCATATTGGATTTGAAAAACCAAGTGAGTACTGTAAATATATATATATATATATGGAATTTTTCTGATAAAAGGATTACAGGATGGCAAATAGTAGGAAAACAAACCGGATAAGGAAAGACACAGTCAGAGTAGAACAAGCATCTCAAATTTGCCTGAAATATTAACATTTATTCAGCAAAAGTAGTCTGCTTTTCAAGATGCAGAATTTTACATCAGGGTACTGAGTACAATCATACAGAGTCTTCCTGAACAATTGAATGCAGAGGTGCTGTTTACAGATTTGGGAAACGAGAACAAAGTGGCAATTGCCAACCATCTCTAATATGCCTCTGCAGTCAAAAGTTTGGCTCAAACACAACCAAACATCTGAGTCTTTTAATTTGGTAGCTTTAATTTGCCCACATCCACTGTGCATTATGATACTGAGGACTCAGTTCTCGTGACTCTGTGCGTTATTTCTCCTGAGGAGCAAGAGTGTTGTACCAAACAAGTTGAATAACTTCTGCCTTGATGAAGTCAGAGGCTGTAAAGATCATCTTATTCCACCCCCCTGCCAGGGGCAGGGACACCTTCCACTATACCCATCCAACCTGGCCTTCAACACTTCCAGGAATGGGGCAGCCACAGCTTCTCTGGGCAACCTGTGCCAGGGCCTCTCCCCCATCACAGGGAAGAATTTCCCCCTTATACCTAATCTGAATTTCCCCTCTGTCACTTTAAAGCCATTCCCTTTCATCCTGCCAGTCCATGCCCTTGCCCAAAGTCCTTGCCCAGTGAGTCCCTTTAGGTACTGGAAGGGGCTCTAAGACGTCTCCAGGTTCTTCTCTTCTCCAAGCTGGACACCCAGAACTCTCCCAGCCTGTCTCCACAGGAGAGGTGCCCCAGCCCTCAAAGCATCTCTGTGGCCTCCTCTGGACTTGCTCCAACAGCTCCGTGTCCTTCCCATGCCAGCAGCCCCAGAGCTCAGTGAAGCACTCCAGGTGAGGTGTCACCAGAGAGGAGCAGAGTGGCAGATTCCACCCCTTGACCTCCTGGTCACACTTCTTTGGATGCAGCCCAGGACACAGCTGGGGCTTTCTGAGCTGCCAGCACACATGGCTGGGTCATGTGGAGCTTCTCACCCACTGACACCCCCAGGTCCTTCCCCCCAGGGCTGCTCTCCATCCATTCTCTGCCCAGCCTGTACTTGTGCTTGGGGTGGCCCCGACCCAACTGCAGGACCTGGCACTTGGCCTTGTTGAACTTCATGAGGTTCGCACAGTCCCATCCCTCCAGCCTGTCCAGGTCCCTCTGGATGCCATCCCTTCCCTCCAGGGTGTGACTGCACCACACAGCTCAGTGTTGTCACCAAACTTTCTGAGGATGCCCTCAGTCCCACTGCCCATGTGACTGACTTATCCAGACTCCTCTTCTTGGGAGAAAGATTAATGCAATTCAGAAAGCACAGGAAATATTCTTGATTTTTTATTCCTGGCGTATCAGATAACTGGGATAATAGCTCTGCCTATGCACCTAGCATTTTCCCCACATAACTATAAAGATCTCAACTCTGTGTTACAGAAAGCAAACACTTTTATGTTACTTTATATTAGCCCTTAGATTCCAATTTGTCCCTCACTATCTTAGACAAATGGGATCAGCGTAGATCCTTTGCCTTCTATTTGACTAGTCTTAATTATGTATTTTCTGTCATTCAGCTTTATGACTATGTAATAAAAGACAGGTTTAATGGGCCAGTAGTCCAGGATGGGAAATCATCCAGCTAGTGAAGCATTGAGGACATCAAATTAGTGGCACTGCTGATCAGTTTTTTCCCCAGCCTGACATCTGTTTGTAAGCACTCATTGCCAAAATTGTTTTGAAAGGCAATGTCAGCCTTAGGCTTTGGAGCTTGCATCAGTGAATCTCTCCACCCCTTACTACTTGCTGTTTTCTGGTGTGGAATCACACAATGCATATAATCATGCATGAGGGAGACAACATCATCAGATGTTTGATCTGATGAGTAGAAGTTAGGATTACTGGGTTGTCTCTAGCACCATTCCAGATTCTCGTCTTATGTATATATTTAATATGTGCTTTAAATTAGAGAACACCACTACGCATGTAAGAAAGGTTTCTGGAAACCTTTAGTTTGAATTGAATTGGCTTCATTATCTAATGATTTTTTTATTTCCTTTCCAGAAATTATTCTATTAAGTGTGACTCCTGCTAACAACGTCCCTGAACCTAAAGAGCGTTAAAAGATTCATAGACTTTTGAAAAGAAAGAACTCTTGGGACCATTGTTCTGGACTGCTTTGCAGTGCAGACTGAACATCTGCTTCAAGCTAACATTTGCTTGGAGAATAGAGTACCTTCAAAAAAGAGACAAAGAGAAAACAAAAAGAGTCCCAGTGGAAACCAAGTACCAACCATCATTAGCAGTAATTATCATATAATATCAATGATTGTATAATAATCATATGATCATAATCCAACAACAGTGATTACTCTATATTAACACTGTGTTAATACTGCTGTACACATTAATGTATAATATATGAGTGCATGGAAATGTAAATACTTATGTAAATGAATGTTTTCATGAGACTTCTGTGTGTTTGCCCTCTCAGATTCAGTTGTTATGGTTCATTTTATATATGTGTTATAGCAGAACAGCAGTGACACTGAATAAATTAGACCACAGTTCTGCTTTGTCCCTCCATGCTACCATCAACAGCAGCAACTTGCTTAGGGACAGGACATGAAAGTAGACGAAGCACAGAAGATGATTCTGCTGTATCCTTGCAATTTTGGGGAATCTAAGGCTCAGGCACTTCCTGAATTAGAAATGTCATGCTTTTCTTTAAAACTTCTTGCATGTCTGGTTAAATTACTTTTTTAACTCATAAAAAAAGTCTTTTACATCTGTAATTCCTTCAGCAATTAGTCTCATAGTTTAGTTATGCACTGTGTAGGAAAGCATTTTCACTTTTCTAACATATAATCTGATTAATCAATTAATTCTCCCCAATCCTTGCATTGTTAGGAACAATACATATTCTTTATCATAAAGATATAGACAATTTATCTTAAGACTCTAAATATATTGAGAACTGATCTTAAACCTCATCGTGTTCGACTGTCATGTTTACCACCCAAAGTAGTTAGATACTATTGAAAGTCACTCACCTTATTGTCCAGTTACTGATGGATCTATTTCAAAGAGGAATAGCTATATCTACCTGAAGTTACAAAGACAATCACTGTTCATTTTTCACCATTCATTCCTACCTTTGCTAGTTCTCCTTTTTGACACTTGCTAACGTGACACATCTTCCTTCAATTTTGTTTTTGTTATTCACATAAAATTCTTTGGAAATTTAAGAACGTTATAGCCATATCCCTGTTCCTTGTATGTTGGCTTAATCGAAGAACTCGAGATGATTTGTCAGGCATGAGTAACCTCTCAGAAAAGCACAATTATTTTTGCCCGTAAAATGATGTTTATTCACATAGTTGTTATTCCTATTTATAAATGTTTATTCATATATTTGTTATTCCTATTCTTTCTTGTAGTAGCTTTCAAAATGCTCAGCAAAACTCAGATTTACTGGTCTGCAACTCCCTGGACTGTTCTGAACGTGCCATCTCCCATTTCCCTGTTGCTGATTCCATTTTAAGCATAGTTAATAGTTCAGCAATTTTATACTTGAACTCTTTTAGAACTCTTGGGTGAATACCATCTGTTCCTGATGATTTGTTACCACCCATGTTATCAGTTAGTTCTAAAACCTCTCATTTCTAGCATTTTTATAAGCTGCCCAAGTATTGAATTTAGACAGCCTGCTAAAGAACCCTCAAACCTGTAAGTCCTAATTCCAAATTTTGGGAAGCTTATGTTCTGACTGCTGATCTTCTATGCCATTCACTCCTACCCTGATATAAATAATGAACTAAACTTAATGTCATAACACCATTTTTCAGTCTTAAGTACCCACATTTCTGTCATTCAAAGTCACCTCAGCATTCTCTGTCTTTCCTGTGATTGTTCAGAACAAAACTATCACAAAATCCTGTCATTTATGTACTTTATTCATCGAGATAAAACCACAGATATGGAGGCAGGTGAAGGCAGAACATTACTGACTTTGTTCAGACTTAAGATAGAATTTCAATGAGAAGCAAAAATGGGAGGAAAAGGGATTTAATACAGGCACTGTTGGTACTTCCATCACTATTGAAAAATGGAGATATCCTAAATTATCTGTCTATTTTCAATCACTATCTAGACAAATGAAACCATGCATTGAAGAAACTGAAGGCTTAATACATTTAAATGGATAATAGCCTTATGGGGTTTCTGAGTAACAGCTCATTACTTAATTTCAGGTAGCATGGGAGTTTATTTCATTATTGAATTTTGTTAATTTTCTGTGTAAATATAACTTTTTTTTTTTACAGAACTATTTTCTGCCAGAGATTCCAATACTATGAAACTTTGCTGCTTCTTTATATTTTTAGTTTTTGAAGGGAAACAGCCATTCCAATCCTTTCTTGCTTTAGTGAAGCACGCTTCCAAAGAGCAACAGACTGTCTAGTCACAAGGTTAAGGAATTTGCTGATTATAAAAATAAAGATTTCTGCAATACTGTGTAATTTTGGCATAACAACATGCCTTTAACTTTAGTGCACAAGAAGAATAAAAAAAAATTCCCATTGGAACTATTCCACTGTGTTTTATGAGGTTTTTTTTTCATTAATTATCTTCTGTTTCCCTCATGGCCTTTTTACCTGTGCTCCATGAAAAGCAATTTCTCTTTTACAGATATTCCGTATTGAAAATGTCAGGCAGTCAGGACAAATATAAAATTATTTTTTATATGATAGGGTCTAAAAATTAGTAAAAGCAGTATTTTGTGCGTGTGTGAGTTAAATTTAAATGAAATAAAAGTTGCTAGGTTGGCAGCTATGTTGGAAAGCACATCACTCTTTCTGCTCACAGAACAATGGTACAAACAGTGGGAGATCCTCCAGCGAGTTCTGAAAAACTAATTGCACCTCAGACAGACATATTTTGGCATAAAGAAAAATTCAGTTATTATTAACATTAATTTCTTCACTTCTGTTAATAAGAATGTCAGGAAAGATTTTCGGGGGAGTACAAAGGCACTTTTACCGGGGTCCCATCTATCCATGGCTTCATGCTTGAGGTTCCACGGTGACTAAGGAACAAAATAACACAGAATACAACAAAATCCTTCCCCAGAAGTTTAGTAAGTTTGATGGACAGTTTCCATCTAGGAATTATCCTTACACACAATTATCTGGGACTAGTTCCCTCCTAATAAAACACAAAGAACTGAGACATGTGCTTTAAGCAAGGAAAAGCAGTAATTAATGAACTGTTACCTGTGAGCACTCCCCACACTTCACTTCTTTTTCTTCACAAATGCTTATCAAATAAGGTTCAAAACCCCAGCAGGAGCAAAGACATCAGACAGCAAAATACTCTTTGTCTCAAAGTGCAGAAGTATATTACCATTAAATCCTTTAAAATTCTTATATAACAATTACTCACGGACACAAAGACTTAAGTTGTTGCAGACACCACCGTGTCTGAAGTGCTGCCTGGCGTTTCCCAAAGGACTTTCAGGCTTCAGTCTCCCTGATCACAAGGTGTTGCTGGCTGAGCCATCTATGATCTCTTTAACTCTACCATTCCTGATTTTTTTTTTTTTTTTCCCTAGCACATCTCAGCGATTCTCGACATTGCAGATCCTCACAATCAAATCAAACTATTCTTAAGTTCTAAACCCCTCCTGTTTTTGAGTGCATTATAATCTTGAAAAGGTTACCTGGCATCACCAGTCATCTTGTAGTCATGGGCAATCACCAGTGAAATCATCTCATTCACTTCAGATGGGAAAGAAAATGGGGTTAAAAGGGAATACAACGTCTCCATGAGCAACATTTCTTCAGTGGGTTGCACTGGAAAATGAGCTACATAGGTCTGCATCCCAATTAAAGTCAGAGACCCCAGGGCTGACAAGTGCTCCAAGCGTATTTCGCTCCAAGGAAAGCACAGATCACCTCTACCCTCCCTTCCACCCTCCTCATCTTCCACTTTCTTCTCTGACTGCACAAAACACACAAATTCCTGCAGTCTCTTCCTGACCTAGAACAAATAACCAATTAAAAAAAAAAACTGTTAAGAAAAAAAAATCTGTATTTTTAATTAAATGGAGTAGATCCACACAGTTTTCTTCATACAATATGTTTTAGAAAGACAGCAAGAGAGATCAGAGGAATGCCACCAGACACCCGCATTCCTGCATCAGTTCAGAATTAAGTGAAAATGCCTGGATAATTCTGAGGATTTGAACATCCCTCTCAGCCTGACCACCTGCACCCAATGTAATCCCGGTGTTTGATTTTAGTGGAAAACGTGCCAGAATTTGGTGACAGTAGCTGGTGTGGTTTGAATCAGTTGCTAGGAAGGTTTCAAACAATGATGGGAAGGTCACTAGATTTCGTTTGTTGTTTAAGTGCGCTTAGACGAAGCACGTCTGGGTAAATATCACTCAGATTTTAGAGGGAGTTGAAAAACACCAACAAAACACATCTATCTCATGCTTCCCCAGGTTTTAAGGTCCAAGAATTTATGACCTGTAGAAATGAAAGGAGTGTAGGAAACAAAGGCAAGTTTTACATTTTTTTTAATGAAAATATTATGCTAGGAAAAGAATGAAGGAATTATCCCACGGTTTTGCTAATGAAAATCATCATTAAATGTAAAGACACTGCCTTCCCCACCACCTCAGAGAAAATGTAAAGTGAATTCAAAACTTCAATGTCTAACTGCATCTGGCAGGAATACCCAAAGGGTGGCCTGTGGTGCTGATGAACATCCTGTACTGAGCACGATGTTGGTGTTAGATTACAGTGTTAAAACATGCAGACAGACACAAGCCCACACAAAACCCTGCAGATTTGTGTCTGTGCTTGTACCAGACGGCCTAAAAAAAATTGACGAGGCTTCTCCTTATTAATATTTTTTAATTGTAGTAGGTGGTAAAAATGACATAGATGGAAACAGAGAGAAAGAACCTGAGTGACAGCGGAAGTAAATGCAGTAATGGCAGAAGGGAAGGCCATCCTTTTCTTCTTTTAGAAATAACACCCATCAGGAGAAAGTGGATGAAGATACTAAACTGTGTCAAATCCAATACAGATTAATTTCAAATAAACAACATACCATGCCCTGACTCCCAGACAGGCTCTCGGGTTTTGACCAGCAAAGCCGCCTGATTAGCAATGCAAATGGCTAACACTGAAAACCAAATTTTGATATTTTGTAGACATTTAACAAGTGTAATAAATGTGCTTTAATGTCATTTTATAGTAGGTAATTTCCTGGATTCCTTGAAATATCTGTGCTATATCAAACAATTTACTCAGAGATTTAGAAGCTGTCATTTTACATAGAGTTTATATAGTAAAATCTGGACACCGTGGATGAGATAGTAATACAGGTTTTCTCCTTCATTTACTTTTTTGGACTCTTTTTTTTTTTCGGAGGGGGTAAGCAACTTTTGGCCTTTTTTTTTCCTTTTTATTTTCACGACTGCACAACTTAAAAAACATCACAGTGTGTGAAGCTAACATGCTGCTATTCTTAGGCAAGTTGTTAGATATTATTAAAAACAAATCTCTCTAACTTCCTAATTCATCTAGGAAAAAAAAAAAGTGAGTCATTAAGACGAGAATACAAGCAAATCTTAAAAAATCAAAGATGATTAAACTGATTAATCTTCTTTCCTTTAAATGCTAGGTCATGCTCTTATTATTAATAACAACGTAATGAGCTTTAATTAAATTCTGGCAAAATTTCTACTTTCAAGCAGTTTGACCTCCTACTGCAAAAACACATAGGAAACCATCCTTACTACCAGGAATTCACGTTTTTGGACAAACAACACACTCAGTAAAAGTGGCTGCCTGTATTAATTTGCTACTTTACAAAGGTACTTTTATTTTTACCAAGTTGCATTTTGCTGTCTCTCTTTCAGGACAGCATCTTCACTCAACTGCAGATTAAATTTAAAAACATGCATCAGTTCCACTCTAATTAAGCACATGCTTAAACAGTTTCCTGAACTGGAACTGTGGTAAATAATATATAAGGGACAGGCTGAAACCTTGATTGTGCTGAGGTAAAAATAGAAACAAGTATGTAAAGGGATACTTTCCCACTGCAACCCATCCTCTTTGTCATGTGTGTGCCCCCTGTGGAGAAAATGACAGGATAACTCTTGGGATGTGGGAGGTCATATTGCTTCAGGCATGGATGGTGGAGGGGCAGAACTGTGCCCCAATTAGTGCTGCCTTGCTGTGGTGTGTTCCTGGCTCTTCCCTCTCTGCATTAAGAGCAGGCCAATGCCTGGCTTGTACACAGTTCTCAAGAGCAAGATTCACAGGACAAATAATGAGGATTCCAGCAAATAAATGAGAAATTAATAAATCGGAGTTTTGCACCCACTCTTTTGAAGCACTGTCCCTGGAGCAGGGCAAGAGCTGGAGTGGGAGTCACGCACAGCTCCTTCCTTGCACCTCTCTGTGCTGGTGAAAAATGAGATATGGAGGTCATTCAGAGATAATTAGCTGTCTCCAAATTTCTCTTTTGTTCTGGTTTCAGTTGGGATAGAGTTAATTTTCTTTTTAGTGCTGTGGTTTGGATCTAGGCTGAGGGTAATGTTGATAGCACAGTGATGTTTTACTTGCTGCTCAGTAGTGCTCACTCTAGGCAAGGATTTTCCAGTGTCCCATGGTCTACCCATGAGCAGGTGCACAAAAACCCAGGGTGGTCAGGACAGCAGACCCAAAATGGCCAAAGGCATACTCTATACCACAGGATGTCATGCCCAGTGAATAAACTGGGGGCAGCTGGCAAGGAGCTGCCTATTTCTGTTTCGGAATGCACTGGACATCGGTCAGTGGGTGGTGGACGTTGTTTGTTTCTCTTGGGCTTTATTCCTCCCTCTCTCTCCGTTTCACCATTATTATTATTAATATCATGATTATTTTATGTTTTATTTTGTTTCAATTATTAAAGTGTTTTTATCTGAACCCAAGAAGGTTTTTTGTTGTTGCTGTTTTTCAATTTTGTTCCCCTGGAAGGAAATTTTCCTACTGGGAGCTGAGATTGAGTGAGTGAGTTAGTGCTGTTCTTAGTTGCTGGCTGGGGTTAAACCCCGACAGCTATCCAGCAGAGGCATCTGTACAGGCTACTGACTAAGCACTAGTCACCCAGAAAGTGATATCACTGTGGTTTCTCTTGCCAGCTGTACCCCTTTTTGTGGTCACTGTGCAACCAACACGTTTCCCTCTGAGGGATTCTGAGGGAAGCTGCAGGAGTTTGGTGTGGAAGTTTCACAAGATTACTTGCTTGCTTTAATTATGAAGAAAGATCCTGCTGGCATGACTGTCATATGAAAACCTTCACAAAAGTTAATCTCCTGATTTACAGAACAAGCAGAGAAATCTCAGCCCAAGCTCACCTTGAGGAGCAATCTGCATCAAGAAAGCAAGAGGTGGGAGAGCATCTCTGAGGTGGATGGTGAAGTTAAAGCAGGTAGAGGGAAGAAGTATCAGGAGTTTTTAAAACAATATAAATTGTGCTGCTGTTTAATATCCCTAGCAGTGAGTGACCTTGCAACACCCTCCCCAGAGCACACCCCTGGCTACACATCCTGTGCTGTCCTGCTTCAGCTACGAGCAATTAGTTGTCTTTGTTTTTATCTCTGAATATGCAGGTTTTACATTACAAACATTTTATTATGTGCAGGGCAGCTATTGTTTCGCTGTTGTTTCTTCTCTTACAGAGCAGCTTGTTATCTGCATCTTGGTCCCCTTCAAATGTCTTCTGCTCCACGTTGAAGGAATTACAGGACTTACTGTGTGGTTCACTAGAGGTTAACACAATTATAAATGGAGTAATGAGCCAACAGTTTCATTACAATTGTCTGTGTGTCTCATGGCATTTGCTGCAGCCTGAGTAATAAGAAGCCGTGATTTGGGGGAGGTTATGGAAATACAAAAGCATTGTAATGACAAGGAGGTAAACTATGTGTAAATGAACATTTGCTGAAGACAGTTAAGTTGATAATAATAGAATTTCCATCTGAAAGACTGCCACTGACAAATTTGCTTCTACAATTGCATTGGCATAGAAAAACACACACTTTTTGCCTGTTTTTGGTGGGAGGAAAACACTACAAAGATTATTTTTTTGAAACTATGTGAGAAAGTCTTCTGAGGACAATGAACAGTGTGAAGAAAATGTTGAAAAATCAAAATCAATTAAAAATAAATAGAAGTTAGAGATGGAGAGGAACATGACAGACTCCAGATATGCATTTTGATACTGTAAGAAAGTGATTATGCAAAGGTCTGACAGTTTTCTAGGATAATAAAACATCATGACAACTTCAGTAGTTTTAGTTCCAAATATTCAGACAACTGTCATAGCTCCATCAAAACAGCAAAAATGGCTTACATTGTTCAGAATTTGAAGAGCAAACAAAGAGTACAATGCGATATCATGTGCGAAGGCAATATGTAGGCAAGAGGATATAACTGATGACGGCAACTCCTTACAAATGTAATTCATTTTTATCAGTCATTGATGGAAAATGGAACTACCTGAATGTCTGTGGGAATTGAACAATCAAGATGGAATCAAAATGGATGAATGAATTAATCTAAAAATTCAATTAAAAATTCAAATAAATAGAACCCTGGAATCACCAAGCTTGAAAAAGCCTCTAAAGCCATCGAGTCCCACCATTCCCCCAGCACCGCCAAGACAACCTCTAACCCATGTCCCCAAGTGCCACATCCACATGGTTTTTAAATCCCTCCAGGGATGGGGACTCCACCACTGCCCTGGGCAGCTATGCCAGGGCTGAGCAGCCCTTTCCATGAAGAGATTTTCCCTGATGTCCAGTCTAAACCTCCCCTGGTGCAACTTGAAGCCAGTTCCTCTCATCCTGTCACTTGTTCCCTGGGAGCAGAGCCCGACCCTCCCTGGCTGCCCCCTCCTGTCAGGAGTTGTGCAGAGCCAGAAGGTCCCCCCTGAGCCTCCTTTTCTCCAGGCTCAGCCTCCACAGCTCCCTCAGCTGCTCCTCACCAGACCTGTGCTCCAGACCCTTCCCTAGCTCCCCTTCCCTAGGCACAAAATAGTTTTGAAGAATTTGCTCTTTTGTGCCATATTCTCCCCCGAATTTTTTCCATTACATTTCCATTTCCATTATGCTTTTTGTAGTTGTTATCTAAGGTAAGTTGGCCTGCATACATCTGAAATATTTTAAGATCACAGCTTATACTACCTTTAGAAGGGAGCACTACCTGAGAACGACAATTTATTAGATTTTGTTTATTCAGAAACCAAAGACGAGACCGTAGTTCAGAAGTACAGCCTGTGGTTAGCAGCAGCAATAACAGAATGAATCAGTAAGTTTTGATCCTCAACTGAGAAGGCGTCAGAAACAATTTTGATAGTTTTCATCTCACCCCAGCGCCACTGTAAAAAGGAAGGAAGGTGGTTGTCTGAGCCTCCCTCTGCTGCCAGCAGCAAGACAGACTTCTTCACAGGCAGATACATCTCATTTCATGAGACGCTTCTATGACATGTGGTAAATCCTGGTTTTCTGCATGGATTTTATAGAGAATCTGGCCAAGTCATTTAATCTCCTCACTTTACAATGTCTGTAATTAACACAAATGTATACTGTTCTTTGTCAATAAGCAGCAGAAAATGCATCTCCCTTGACTTGCAGTTAAAAAGTTCAGAAGAAAAATTGAAACCCTTCATTCTTCGTGTAGGGCCTGAATAATGGGAAACAAGAGTCTTTCTTCAGTACAGACTCTCTTCTACCTAAATGTCTTCAAGAGAAAATGGAACTGCTGGTAGAATACAGTTACATATTTCAAAGCAGTTTTAAGACCAAAAGCAATGGAATTCAGCCTGATGCTAAGGTAAGAAATTCATAATACTGCACTTTCATGATTCATCATATGAGTAAGAGAGCATCTAGTAAACAGTGCCTCATAGTCATGCACTGAAAAATAAAAATAAAAGTAAAATATAAAATCATATTCTTGAAGTATTTTCAGTGTCTCAACCAGGCACCAGAAGGTACTGACTGACAATATTTGATATCTATACCAAACAGTTACTCACACAAAAGAAACCAAACCAAAATAAGTTTTTTTAAAAATATAAAACAAAACCAAACCAAAACCAAACCAAAACAAAATATTTAACTGTCTCAGACTCAACAGATATTTCAAGGTTTGAGAAGCATGAAAATGGAGCAACTGTCAAAATGAAAAATCTAAAAGTTGACACTCACAGTGTCTGATAACCAGCCAGCTCATCTTGAGCAAATTCCAGAGTAAAACCTCCTTGAAGTGAGAATTTTCATCTGGTTCTGATCATGAAAATTTACTCTAATCCTGCTTTGAGAATTATCTTATGGTATATTAAAACCTTAGGAAGAAAATACAATGAAAGCTCTGCAATACATTTGAAATCCTAGTAATATATTGTTCCAGGTTGAATCATAGAATCACAGAATGGTTTGGGTTTGAAGAGACCTTAAACCTCATCTCATTCCACCCCCTGCCATGGACAGGGACACCTTCCACTTGACTTCCAAGCCCCATCCAACCTGGCCTTGGACACTTCCAGGGATGGGGCAGCCACAGCTTCTCTGGGCAACCTGTGCCAGGGCCATACCCCCCTCATGGGGAACAATTTCTTCCTAACATCTGATCTAAACCTACACTCATTCAGTTTGAACACATTCCCCCTTGTTCTATCACTAGAGTTCTGGATGAAAAGGGCAGATTTCATGTTGGTTTTGTATTTCCTACTGAAGGAGAGGGTTGTAGAGGGAAATGCTTTCAAAGGCACCCCTCCTCTCACATTTTTGCTTGAAGCCGATAAGACAACTCATGGGTGGAAGGGTAAAGAGCTACATAATTCTTTTCAGGAGCAAGACTGCACTGGCAAAACTAACAGCTTTGATGACAGGCTTCCCAGAGAGGCCAGGAGCTGTAAGAAGCATGAGCTGCCCTCCTAACTTTGGACTAAACGGACATCAACATATTATCCATGGACTCAGCTGAGCCCAGAGCTGATTCCTCTGGGGTCAAACAAAAGCATGCAGGAAAAACTGCTTCATGAAGTCTGTGATATTTCTACTTAGCTAGAATTTCCAGAGGGGTTCTAACATTCACATTAAAAGTTTGAAAAGGCTTCTAGAAATAATGTTTTACAGCTCAGACTTACTGCACATTATTCAAAGGAGCCTGAGTAGTTAGTTCCCCTCTAAATTGCTCAATGTAATTAATATATTGCAATGATCAGTAGGCAGTCTTATACATATTTTTTTAAACAACCTTTCAGTAATGCCACAGGTCCTAGCTATGAAATAGTTTCATATAAAAATGCAATTTAGCATTAGTATGGCATGAGCTCAGATAGGATCGGTTGTTTAGTGTATTTTTCAAAGATGAATATGTTCTAATTAGGTGTTTATCTGTTATACATGTTTTAGTCAGAAAGAACCAGGTGTTCATCTGGAGTAAAGTGACAAGGCTTACCTAAAGTGAGAGTATCAGCAGCGTTTTCAAACAGCTGGTCCTACATGTTTCTGAAAATCTGATGATATTAAAAGACATACAAGCATACTTTTATTGATCTAATTACTTTGCTGTTTGAAAACACTGAAATTAAAATGTTGTCTAATCAAATACTTAGTTCTATATTTTTACATCAAACAGCTATGGAATAAAATGCATATAATTCTTAAAAATGTCTTAGAGCAACGGCTAAAAATCAGGGAGTGGACACAGACAAATGTTCAAGGCTGGGCGGGATGGGACTCCAAGCAACCTGGTCGGGTTGAAGGTGTCCCTACCCAAGGCAGAGGGAGTGGAATGAGATGAGCTTTAAGGTCCCTTACAACCCAGACCATTGTGTGATTCTGTGAACGACTTGACCGTTCATGCCTCTTCACTTTCCCACTGAATCTCTGAACACGAAGTAGGACAAGATCAGAAAGGACTGGGTGCAGCTGCAGTACAAATTGGTGGATGGAAGTGGAGGATGGGGACCACCTTGCCACCAGAATAGATATAGTAGACATACCATACCAGATATAGTCAATCAAGATAATTATTTACTCTTTCCCCCCCCCCCAGTTTTTGCAGAATTGTTCATCCATGTTTTTCAGAGAAAATTGAAAGTGTTTAGGCTGATGAATGTAACTAAAATGTGCTTTAGGAAGGAGTACAGACAAACCCATTTCATAGGACATTAAAAATCACAGGCACACATAAAGACTACAATTTCACTGAAGCCATCATAAAAAAAAAAAAAATCTAAAAATAATAAGCTCGTTGGTTTTGTTTTTCAGCCATGTTTCTCCTAAATCACAATTTTAATTGCAGATTAGTTTTGTTCTTGCGGTCCTGTTGATAGATTTGAGGAAAGCAGCATACATCATTAACTGTACTGTGGAGGGGTTCACATTTCAAACAAAAGTTTTGCCTGGCAGAGCCACTATGGCCTGTCTGATTGTTGCAGAATTGTCATTAAATGGAAATGATGCCCGGGAATATTGAACTTAATGTTATGTTTTGAAATAACATGAATAACATTACAGTTGTTTTAATGAAATTCGTAGGAGAAAAATGTCATTAAACAAAGCAACAATATTAGCCCTGGTGCCCTGGCCACATTCCAATCTGGCTGATTGCATTCTGACACCTATTATTTCTCAGTTGTTTGAATTTGGTTTGTTTGTGTACCTCCCTGTTTGTTCATTGATATGTTAATGCCCTACATCATCAGCTCATTGCTGCCTGTCACCCCAGAGTTAGTTGGCTGTCACTCTTGACCATCCAAATGCTTTTAATGAAGCTGTAAATACAGTGCATGACCTTGAAAAGATCCCTTTCAATCTACCTTCCCAGCGCTCATCAAGTTACTTAGATATTGCTTAACCTAACAAGTGAGCATAGATATAGCTTATTTCAGTGTTTGTTAGACATAAAGCACTGCCTCATGTCCCAGTTATGAAATAATGAGATGCTGAAGGGCATTAATATGTGCTTGAAGCTGGGCAGAGAGGTGTCCTCCCACGCACTGGTGCTCTAGATTAGGTCAGGAAGGTACTCTGAGCAGTATCTCCTCATCACCTCCGCTTAACCACGATTCGCTTTGCATTGTGGAGTGATGTCTGAAAACACGATCTAAACCAGATGAAATTTAAATGAAGGTGCACCCTGGAAGCACAACTTATACACCTCTGCACCAACTAATTATGCAGACAGCAGCCAGGGAGTAGAGATTGTCCAAATTTTAAAAGAATTTCCTGAAATATGTCATTCAGGATAAATTTCTTTGTTCTACAGTCGGTTCATGCTTCTTGCTTATGGACACATAGTCCTATTCAAGTGTTTTATTTAAGGGAGCAGATCTGCTTTGTATGATCTTGTTAGTCTTTGACTTAAGGATCAAAGTCTGGATTGCAGAATATTGGAGAAAACCCTTCCGACACTTGTTGGCACTTGTAGAGGACTTAAGGAGGAGAACACTCTGAAGACCTAAACCCTGGTTCGTTGAAAACTTTCAAAAATGTAGGACAACAATTTTGAATTTCCTTGTTAACACATTCAGGCAAGATCATCAACGGTGACCTCACAGAACAGCTTTTAGTTGTCTATCACTTCTCACAGGCATAAATTCTAATATTATTCCCAAGGCCCTCTCCATGCCCTTTAATCTTGATTGCTGTCGGTGAAAACCCATCCAGACATTCATGCAAACCAATTTGTGAGACCAGCCAAGATCAAAAAGAATCATGTAAAAAAAAAATTAAATCTGTCATGTATTTTTATATGCTTTGACAGTGAATAAAATATAAAGTTCAACAAAAATTAGGATTGGAAAAAGGTAGTCCCAAATATCAGTGAAAGAGTGTCTTTGTATCACTCAGAAAACAGAGTATTCCTGAAACCTCCTCTGCAGGTAACTGTAGGTAATCAACTGTGTTCTGCTCCTGTTGGGGTTAAGTACAATGTCCTGTTCTGTCAGCACAACAACTGAATCCACATCCTCCCCTAAATCCACATCCCTTCCCTTCTGGTATATAAGCACATGGCACTGCTGATTGAAGCCCAAGCTGCCTGTTAAACTGCAGCTGGATTGTCACCATTAGGGTTTTGTCACAGCCTGATCTAGGGAGAAAGTCAATGATCTGGAAAACAGATGCGAAGTTTTAAATGTACATAATCAGATCTTTAAGGCTAATTTCAGGCTCAGCACTGCCTTGGATTTTCTTCAGGTAGAAAAAAGAAGACAAAGAAATGGGGAGAAGAGTGACAGGATAAGTGGAAAAGAGTAGATGGGATTGTGAAAGAATGGATGCTAATGAACCAAAAACCCACCATTTTATTTAAGTGTTATATGTGTCTGCACAGAAGTCAGGCATTTGAAAGAAATCGTAGTGTGTATCAGGAGCATCTCAAGATTTCCATATAGGAGAATATCTTTCTTTTCCCCCTTCTTTTTCCAAGATCCTGCTTATGATTAGGCATATTTTCCATTCAGTACCAGGTCACAACCAAGCCATTCTGCCATGATCTCCTCTAATTCACTCCCTTGCACACATCAGTACAAACAGTAAGGAAGAAATAGAGAAACAGAGAAGGAGCCAAAGGAAAAAAAGAGAGCAAAGACTATTAAAGACATTTTAGTCAAAGAAATCTGCTGGTGGTAGCTGGTGGTAGCTGAAATCTTGTATAAAAATCAAAGCGGATTCAAGTCTTGCATGTCCCCATTTTATCTGAACACTCTAATAACATAGTCACTGAATCTTCAGGCAAAGGTAATCTCATATGTATTTCTTTATTTTAACTAATTTTTTTTCAGTCTGAGGTTGAAAAACCTATAATCGAATCTAGTATGAATAAACCTCTATTTAATGGATGGCAACTTTAAAGAAAACATTTTTTATTTTTGCCGCAAAGATCCTGACTGAAGCTTCTTCTATGTTGGATATCTATATCAACATCTATATCTGTATCTACATCTAATCTATATATCTAATCTTTCTTTCTATCTATCTATGTCTTCCAACAGCAGTAGTAAAAGTTTTTCAAGTAAAAGCAAAGAACGTTCAGATGTGATTTGTCAAGGCTACTTCAAGTTCCATAACATATCAATGAAAAGTACCACAAAAACCTTAATTTATTACAAGTTTGTTGCTCTTTGATTAAATCTCATCTTGAGCTAATGGTTCTCAGTAGTACTGTACAACATATGCTGCAGAAACCCCTGAGGCAGTGTGGGAAAACCAAGCCAAAACCAGCAGAGAAGTTACTTACCTGTCTGAACTCCTCAAGATCTATTTTGTTTCCCACCAGCACCACGGGGATGTCATAGGTGTGCCGGACACGATAAATGAGTTCCTTGAACTCGGCCGCTTCTTGAAAGGATTGGCGGTCTGTGATGGAGTAGCAGATAATGAAGCCTTCTCCACCTCGCATGTATTGGTCCCTCATGGCTGTGAACTCTGCCTGCAGAACAGGAAGAGCACGCTCGGTAATTTGGCAAACAAAATTATCCATCTGTAAGTAGCAAACTTGCCGAAAACTTCCCCGATTCCCTACATCAATTCACATTGCTTGTTCTACCCTTTTCAACACCGCTTGCTGATACTTGTGCATCCTTCTGGGTTCATCAGCCCAAATAACAAGGATTTCTCTTAGGAGATTTTTTTTTTTTTTCCCCATCAAGGGAGCTCTGTCCTCTAAGAATATGAACTTACTATGCAAATGCCTGCGTACAGAGAATACTGTCTCATGTATTACCAGAAACTTCTGCGGTGCTGCTGGTACACACAGATGACTTGCAATTGAATGAATATTAACAGGTGCAAAAGAAGCTATATTACTGCCTAGGGATCACAGACAGGTACAAATCCCTTATTATGCAGTCAATTCACAAGCTCATTAATATCAAAAATATATTCATTGGTTCCCACCAGGTTTGGAATAGTGCCTAGCAAAACAGGGATACAATCTGCAAAAGGTTTTACTCTTTTAAAGGCTCTCGTAGAAGCTGGGGGTTTCGGTTCAGAGTGGGATAATGCCACTAAATGGAAATGAACAATTTCAAATAGTGTGAGAACTGGCCCAATTTTCTCCTCCTGCGTTTTTCTCATTTTAAGTATGTATTCATTGTCACAGCAACGCTTCTTGTTACTGGTAGACTTTTTTCAGAAGTATTTAATAACAGCCAAAAAATCAAAAGGTTTAGTTTCCAAAAAGTAGTCCCAGGCACTGTGGCTGGAGAATATGTTTTAAAGCCAGTTTCTTTCTCAAGTTTGTTTGCTTTTCTTGATCGCAGCCCAGAATAACCCAATACCATGGCAACAGTCGGTCAGGATCAGAATCCTCCTGACAGAATCAGTTCTCCAGAGATATTAAGATGCAGGAAGGCCTGATAAAAGAGGAATACACATATCAACATTGGGCCATTTCTGTGAGCAGCAGGATGCAATATCAAATCCTGTATTTTTAACTCTATTGAGAATTTAGGCTAGGGGTTTTTTTAAACAGTTTAGTTTACGTACATATATCCTCAGCCCTTGCTGAAAATTGAAGGGAAATGGATTTCTTGTGCTCTTTTAAAAGTCTCAGCCTTAAATCTCTCTCAATAGCCGCTCATGTTGATTGACAATACTTCCTGTGAATAGACTTTCATGTTGACCATTATCATTTATTTATGATGTATCTCTTTCCCAAGGGCTTTATATATCATTCAAAATATTTCACCTGCTACAGGAAGAAGTTCATCCAACTAAGCTTCAAAATGGCAGACTAATAGGCAATTTAAGGGTAGGATTCTGCTTTGGGACTTACTCGGAGTTTGAAAATCTCTAAATTATCACCACTGGCATCCCAGGAGAGTTTATTAACTACTAAGGTACACCCCAGAGTGGATCAGGTCATAACACAGCCAATTCTCTTGAAACTGGATGTGCAAGCAGTAGGACAGATGAACACCGAAGATATCAGACAGAAAGGATTCCAGACTCTCTGGTTTGGAGAAGGCACTGAACAGAGTTGTGTCTCTGTTCCCAGGTCTTTTTCTGCCATCTACATTGGACAGCCACTAGGTTAATGAATGATGCAATAAACAAACTAGAGATATCATGCTCAAAGTCTCCAAGTTGAGGGCAGGGTGTTAATGACTAAACACAGTCATTAAATCCCTTACTCGCCCTCAGACCCCAGGCTTTTATAGCAGAGCAAAGACCTCACTGCAGCCCCGATCCCTTGTGACCCTGATTTTCTCCTGTTTGCATCAGTCCCTTAGAACTGCTCTACACCATGATTAGTAGGGTAATCTCCTTCCCAGGAGGAACAGAACTAGGCCAGGATTCCTTCAGGCTAAGCTGACAATGGGAACCTTCAGTGAAGTTAAACTTGTGGATTAGGCTCCTGAATTTTGCTGGCTGTGGAGCTGCAGTCCACTGTCTAAGCTGTCCTTATAAAAAGTGGTAAGCCATTCAACGCCATTAATGGACTACTGGCTGCTTCTGCTGATGAAAAATGGTTATCTCATTAGTTATCTAATTATCTATCTTTTGCACCTATTATTTTTGGAGTGTTTATACAACTGAATGGAGCTGCTGGCTAAAAGTACCTGTTTTCACACAGAAACTGACGCCCAGCCCAGATGACCTGTCTCCTCGAGTTAGAAATTTCATAAATCAACTACTGTTGCACTGCATGACAACTCTGCACAACATTTTACAAAGAATGAGCTCTGTGTAAGTGAGGTGATCCACCTCTAGGAAGTGCTCAGAACCTTGTACACTCCTTTACAGCCATTTATGGCAAACTAAGAAGGAATTAGGTCACATATCCCTGTTTAAGTTACTCACAGTAAGTGACGTTCTGCAGCACGAGTGCTGCCAGGATCACTCCCCAGGGATGCTTAATGGCTTTCCCTGACTGACAGGAGACCCTGGGTTCCTAATTTTACACACTGAATCATTCCAACAGGACAAAGCTCTCAGCTTTTAGGGACTGCCACTCTTGAGTCAGAATCGTCTACTTACCCACTCTGGTGTGTGCCTGGGCATAGTTAAGACTTTCAGGATATGAATGAATTTACCTATGAAATTTTTTTATTATGACATAATATTGCTGCTGATATATTAGACTAAATAGACAAAATACTTTAATGTCATGTTTGCAGTGATCCATTTTCAGAGGCATTAAGTATTCTGTGCAAACTGGATTGAGGACATACTCTTGGCTTTCTGTTGTTAACTCAGCTAGTCATTTCCATTCCAATTTTTTGATGTTGACACTCATTTCTCAGCTTTTTCCCCTTGGCATGATTGCTCAGTACAGAGTCAAGGACTCCAAGGTCAAACATATAATAAGCCTTTTATTTGATTTCAAAAGAAGTGGGTTTTTCCTCTGTTCACCAGGAACCTCAACATAATAATACATACTAAGAGAAAGAACAACTTCAATTACCAATAAATGCACTATAACCCTTGCAACTCTGTATGCATATTATATATAAAAGACAAAGGACTAAAATGCAATTAAATATCTTTGTTCATTTTTAAGTTCAAGTCTTACTCCAGATTCCACTTTTTTCATGTTTCTCTGCAGTAAGCAGAACTAAAACCCGAGTTCACCTGGGTTTTGTGAATGTTCAGATGTAGATAAAGCCTAAGGTTTTACAGATTTTTCAGTAGTTTTATTTTTAATTTTGCCTGGTTCCCTTATAAAATAATCAACAATGTATCTGTGCAGCTGGCACATTAATATCTTTAATAGTTTCCTGCTGTAAAAGGGACCTCTTAAAAAATCATTCAGGAACAGTACTGGATACAAATATCTACTCAATAAGGGGAAAATATGAAACATTCCCAAGTCAGTAAACGCCAAGGGGAAGAGAAAGAGGGAAATCACACCCCCTCAAAAGGAAATCAATTCTGAGAATTAAAGTGAAGATTTGTCATGCTTACAGCACTTTGCAGCTTGACATCAGTCTCAAGTACTCTCTTGTGTATTATGACTAAGACTTAACTGAAAAGTGTGGTAAAAACTCTTTTAAAACCAAATCATCATTCTTCTTAGGAGATGTGATACTTGAGAACAAGCGTCAAGCCTGGATAGGAACAAAACAAAACTTTTCTAAAAGTTGAAAGAAGGTAGCATAACTTTTTCCTTTTCTTTTTCCAGTATAATTGAATGCAGAAAAAAACAAGTTACTAATCCTCTTAAGACTGTATCTTTCTACCTGTTGTTGAAGAACGCTGGCAAGTCAGTCTCCCGATGATTACGTTGCTCCTAAAGAGATGTCACATTTGCCTTTCATCAGTTTCTAGGCATCTCACACGATTTTTCAGTTGTCAGAATGGCCTCACAATGATGCAGAGCAGCTCCCTCAACAAGCCTGAATGTGTCTCACCCTGTTGTGTTGAACTGCACACACCTAGCTTGACTCACTTCTCCGTTATTTATCCCCCTCTACTCAGGCCACTCTATCTCTTCCTCAAACTTTCCTGGGAGGCATAAAATCCTCCAGGATTTTAAGAGTAGAGAGCAGAGAGCAGACCTGGCCTCTGAAGGCTGGGATAGAGAGTCCTAAGTGCATATGTGCTTTCCATGTTCCTCATCATTAGGACACTCACTCATTCCAGAAGCAGCCTCACGCTTTTCCTGATCTTTGTGGACTTGCCAATGTACCTGTAGAAACCTATCTCATTGCCTTTTAATCTCTTGTAATTTTCAGCTCTAGCAACACTTTGTCTTTCATAATCCAATCCATTCATTCTGAAGAAACACTTCCATACCTATTCCTGGGAGACCGTCCCTGTTTCCACACTTCATCTTTATGTATATGCTTGCTTTTTCTACTAGGTATTAATATAATAATTATTATAAAAATAATATAACTTCGCAAACAGAAAACACATAACCTCTGTTTTCTCTTCTTCATCTTGTTTTATCCTCTTTTATCCCACTTTTCGCAATGAGTAAAAGAAAGCTTTTCATAAAAAGCAACATAATTAATTAATTTTTAAATTCACACTGTTCTTGTGGAAATATAAACAGAATTTGTATGTTGGCTTTTTTTAATTAGTGATCAGAATCCCTTCCAAATAAGATCTGTATCTTAATGTGTCCAGAAGAGGAAACAAAGGCATAGAGCAGCAAAGTCAGACTACACTTAGATACCTAGATTTTTATGAAGGCTTGGTTTATGTGTTGCTACGAAACATAACAGTCTGGATCTCATGTTCAGCTCAGGACAGCCTTATCTCACTGACTGAAAGGGGCTAGGAGGATGCATCACAAGGTTCGTAAAAATCAAGCTTGTTTCTTTACTGTTTCCTAACTATTTCCTCCTGAACAAGGCTGGAGAAGGAGTGCTGAGCTAGAAAAGCTTTTGTGCAACTCAGAACAGAAGTTGTTCAGAAGCAACATCTCCCACATCACCATTTTACACCACTAGGGCTCTAAAGTGAAGCCGTTTGCCCCAGATGCCCATGCTGTGCATAGCTAATAGGTGGCCTTGTCAGCCCCAAAATGATAAAAGGGGGAGAAGGGAAGAACAAAAAAAAAGAGACAAGGCAATGAGCACAGGGTCACCGTTCCTGTGCCTTCTTTTTCATTTTGTGGTGATGTGTTTGAGGAGCAAACACAGTGCAATGTTTAGAAGTGCAGTCCTTCCCCACGCTCCTCAGAACTGTGGTGCTTAGAAATTTAAAGATGCAGCACCTCGTAAACAAAGGTGTCATGTTTTTCAAACTACACACACACTCCACACATTTTGATGCCCGTTCTTTTTTTATGATCTTGGCTTGTATCTCTGGAAGAGGTCAGAATCTCCCCAGGGAGGCCAGCCTCACAGTTTGAAGAATGTCACTTTCTATATCTTCTTGTCTTGTGTTCTGCTTGACTTTAGAACCGGGAATCTGCTAACAGATGTTCTTAATCAAAACTGTCTCTCTGATTACCACAGGGGTCATTCTTATTATAAAGTGGGTTTTTTTACATTTATAGTGAACACTTGAGGGGTGGGATATGTTCTTGCAAACAGGCAGGATATTGTTCATCTATGACGATGAACAAACAAGGATAAAATGAACAAAAAGGACACAAGAAACTCAGTGGGCTGGGGAAAAAGATCTTCAAATAGTGATAGAAGCAAAAGTAAAAACAATAAAAGAAGTATGTGAAACTGCACTGTTCACTTAAGAAAATAAACCCTCAGAATTTTTTATTAAAATTAAGTTGAGAATTTCTTTTATCTCAGGAGTTTTTTTGCCGATACAGTCAAAGATTACCTTTTTAGCCACAAATCTTTTTTAAAGCTAAAGTGCAACCTTCTCATATCTCTCTATTAGTAGATTCTCTTGTACTTATAAGCATCACAGTTAACTTTATTGGGATTACATACCATCCACCTGGCACTGCTTGTCATAAAGTGTCCTCTTCTTTTACCTCTTGAAATAGATTAGCCTAACGAAAGTACACTGGTGAGAAGTGCTGTGATAATTATTTGGTTTTCACAATTCTTTTAGTTTTTTATTTTTGATGAGGGGAGGAAGGGATAAAAGCTAGTAGTTTTTAAAAGCTTATTTTTAATAGCAAGCAGCAAGAAACCTGCAGCGGCTACATTTCAAATAAGAAAGCATCCACATAGGATGTTAGCTGGGTGTTATATCTTATAATACTTATATACACTGTAATAAAAGCTGTAAACTCTTATAAACACTGTAATACCAGTGCTAATCTATATGCAAAGGATAGGCCTTATTTCATCTGGTTTCTTCCCCTGAAGAGTTAGTCAGGTATTCTATATTCTAGAATCATAGGTTTATTTAGTCTTCAAATCTCTCTGCAGTCAGTAGAGAGACACGATTGACTCCAGAGAGTACCTCAACCCATCCTCAGGGAAGTGCTTAAGATGCCAGGGGTGGTTTTCTTTCGTACCTCCCTCTCTATCTCAACATGCTCAGCCCTGCCTCTCATGTCCACAGTATCAGCCACAGCCCTGCCCAGTCACCTCCTTCATGCAGCTGGATGATAAGTCTTGTCCTTCCCTTCATTTCAAACTTTTCATTTAGCTTCTACAAGGCTGTTCTATTTCCAGTGGAGTTCAAAAGATCAGGAGAATGTAGCATATAATGCCTAAAGCCAATAGAGGATTTTTCCGTTCATAGCACTCAGCAGTGGGAAATGCTGTTCCTCAGCATGGGTTAAGTAGCGCTGTGAGATAATAAAGGTTCACTTTTTCCATCAGAGAAGCCAAAGTTCCAAACCTGCTGCCTTTGCTCACAGGATTCCAGCCTGCACCAGCTATAGGTTCCCAGCAATGACACAGCAGAAAACAAGAAAGCACAGAGCAATATCGACATCATTTCACACTCTCTTCTTGCTTCTGTCTTATTTGCAGCCATCCTTTGCAAACAACAACAGCAATAAAAGGAGTTCCATAGCAAAAGATAGCGAAAAATTTGCAGCAGGTGGTACTCAGCCACCTGTGCCAGCCTAAACCATCTGCCACATCACTGGGAGGAAGGAAGGGAGCTGAGTAACAGCTCAGACACAGACCACAGAAAATGCAGGGGCTCTGGCTTACATACTGGAGGACAGAGACTGATTCTTCTCCTCATCAGGTCTCTACACTGTTCTGGTTGTACATCAAACCCCTCTCTCACAAACCTTTTTTGCCTGTTCTGGTAATGATTCAGGAGCAGTTCGAAATGGGATTAGTATAAATGAGAATTAGCCCATAAGCCTGCAGTGGAAGTGGATTATTATTATAATCAGTCCCTTGATTAATGATCAGTCAGTGTCTCACGCCTTATAATTACAGGAAAGAATTCTTGCTTCTGTTGTAAAACAGCAATATCCCTTTCCTTCTGTGAATTTGTACCGGGGACAAAATGCACATCACTGATGACGGGAGAAGTATGAAGATAACAAAAAAGATGCGGCCCATGTTCCTAGAAGAAAAATGGCTTTCTGAGCTTTATCTGACAGCCTTCCAAGGCAATATTATGGACTCCACATTGTACAAAATCAGTAGCCTTTTTTTAACTCTGGGAATGTACAAGTATAAAGCTGAGACAGGCACTGAAATTAATCTGTAATTTAGAAGAAACTGGCAACCCCCTGTTTAAGGTAATTTATTTACCTGGAAAAGGAAACAGAAGAAAGAGGAGAATATTCATGGCAGGTGTTCTTTGCTGGAAGACACAGGTATCATATCCATTTCTGTGACAAATAGCAGCATTACTTTTTAGGTGCCAGTTTCCTGGGGGTTTCCAGGTAAGCTCACCTAGGTAGCCTGATGGACAGGGAGCACCTCAAGACCTTGCCTATGGGCTAGAAGAAGGTCCAAGCTGGGTGAGTTAACCAAATGGATGGTTGGCAACTCAAGAAACACAATTAGACATGCACTGATTATGAAATTCAAGCATAGGTTTACATTCCTGATTTTAACAGAATTTAAGCTGAAAACTTTCTAAAACAATTTCCCCCTTCTACCTTCCCCCACACTTATGTTCTTTGGCAACAAGCTGCTTACTCTAGAAACAAGTCTTCAGTCCCAGAGAGGAGATGATGTTGCATTCGACATCAAATCAGGATTCTTTCTGCAAACTAAAATATTCTCATGGCAAGATGTGGATTCCCTCCCACTGGTTAATGCATCTTTAATCTCTGACTATTGAAGAGACTTTATGAACAACTAAAGTCATGAATGCAAAGAGAAATTAATTAAAATTAAATATAGTAATTTCTTAATATGGATTACTCTGTTAGGTTAATTCAAGATGACATTACTTTCATTTTCATCCAAATGAGCCTAAGACTTTGAACTGGTGTGTTAAAATGTCACTCTTTCTGAAAATCATTAATTTTTGAGGTTGGTTTGTTTATTGACTTTAAATCATTTTTAGACATGATCTATTTTCACCATCAGTGAAATCATGTAGTTTCCCACAAGTGGACTTATAGATTCCGGCTCCCCTTCTCTTTTCAGCTGTGATACTGCTTCCATCATATCTGGCACGGCTCACAGTCACAGACCACTCAGGATTAAGTCTCATGAAGGAGAGGTGTTGATGTTCCTTTGCATCCTGGATGCTGGTGGATGATTGTTTCGCTGCCCCTTCCCTGACTGCAGAACATTTTATATGCACTCACTATACTGTATTCACCTGTCCTGCATCATGACTTATGCAGGAAGATTGAGCCACAGTGGGTTGATAGAAAAAAGGAAGAGAAATAAATAAGGGGGGCTGGGGGTAGGAAGACAGATTAGAGCAACTTCCAATAAAATAACTCGGTACTACAAAATATCGCACAGTGACCATTCTTTCTTGCTGAGGAACTAGTAAATAACCTGCACTAGCATTCAGACCCTCACTCCAGATACAGCTTCTTTTCACTGAGATTCACAATGTCCCCACTCTAATTGCCCTCCTGCCTCCACGTGATAATATATTTGGCGATTTGATGCAACTGTGCTTTTGTTAACTTTATTAATCCAGCTCTTCGCAAGATGGTTTGGTGTGTGCGGTAATGAAAAGATGCAGTCCATCACCTGGGAGATGATATCTACTTTTTATTCACCCCAAAATACGGATGAAATCACCATATCAATTCTCCACAATGCCAGTAAAAATGCCTCACTGTTACACTCCCTAACTCAGAGAACTGCCTTTTTCTTTCATATTCATGCTAATGGTCTCTCTCTTAGGGATAAACACCTTAGCAATTTTCTTCTAAATGCAGGCACTGAAGCAATCTTCATTGTTAACTACCTCTAAAGCCCCCAAACGCATTTGGTTTATCATGCACCACATAATACTTCTCCACTGTTCTCATTGATATGCAGAAAAGAATAAAGCCAGTTTTGACCTTTTATCACAAACGCATCATAAATGGTTAAAGGGAAAAATTAATAGCTTGGTAATTACATCTTAGTAAACAGCAGAGATTAAAAAAAAAAAAAAAAGACAACAACCCACTAGTGAAGAGTTAATGACTGCAGCTGTGAGCAAGGGTTTTCCCAGGATTCAGACACGCTCTTGTCAGCTTGCCTGGTCATCACAGACCTGCCACCTTCCCCAGCGAGGCCTTCTGCAGCCTTGCAGAAGTAAACCAGGAGGCTGTGGAGTCAAACACCTCATTGCTCTGATAAATGACTGCAAATGATCTTCTGGCTTGCATATCCACTCTCTCACGATGACTTCCGTAACAAGTGTGCTTACCTTAAAAATTCCACCACATAGGTTTTTCTCCCCCCTCCCCTGTGCCCTACTCATCAGCAGAGATATATAATTTAATCTAAGAATCTGAAAAGGGGGCTAGAAAGAAGCAGACAATCCTCAGAGTGGCTATTTTAGACTTTTGTAACATTTAGTCGATAGCGCGCTCATTTCTGCAACTGAAATTTAGCTCGGTGTTGATCTGAGGGATGTGTTCCCTGGGGACTACATAAATCACCACCAAAGTGAATGCAAAATACCTGTGTCACAGCTGCATGGATTTTGTATTACTTACAAAACTAAAATCCAGCATGAACCTGTGACACAAAAGGACTAAGTAGTCATGTCCCTTTGACTTTCCAGCATGAAGGAGACCCCAACAGGCTTTTTTCATTTGCACAAGTATTTCTGGAGCAACGGAATCGTTTTCATTGCATCAGAAAAAAGCTGTGGGGACAAAGGCAGAGATCTAAAACTGTAAGTCATGAGGTACCTCGGATCAATAGCTCCAATACAGAAAGAGAAGGATCCAGGGAGACCTTGGAGCGCTTTCCAGCAGGGGCTACAAGAGAGCTGGAGAGGGATTTTGGAAAAGGGCATAGAGTGACAGGATGAGGAGGAATGGCTTTAAACTGACAGAGGTCAGAGAAAAATGGGATATTAGGAAGAAATTGTTCCTTGTGAGTGTGGTTGCCGAGAGAAGCTGTGGTTGCCCCATCCCTGGAAGTGTCCAAGGTCAGGCTGGATGGGGCTTGGAGCAACCTGGGGCAGTGGAAGGTGTTCCTGCCCATGGCAGGGCAGTTGCAGTCACTTCCAATCCGAAGCATTCCATGATTTTACGGTCCTGAAAGACACTGAGTGCCCAACACAAGGCCAAAGCTCATCTACAAGTCCAAAAGTTAGCAGAGTCTGACTTCTTCAGCTTTCTCCAAAGTGATAATCAGGTACCACACTGATTTCTTACACAGGTAATCAATGTGGCTACTGCTAAGGTTTTGAGGTTTTTGCCTTTTTAAAAGAAAAGATTGTTCCCTGGCATGGTTTGTTCCACACCACCCCACGGCTCTGATAACAACATGGAACACTCATGACAACAATTTATTCTACTTATCCATTAGACACAAAATAAAAGTAGGCACAAGAATCTATGCAAGGTATGCAAGCTTTCTCCTAAGGAAGTGAGAAAAATACATATCCAAAATATAACCTGTTAAGAAGAAAAAATTCAAAATATTTCATATTTTCACTAATTATTTTATTGAGTTTCTACTTTGCTCCTCGTTTCCTTTTTGAAAAATCTGGATAGATGCAATAACATTTCTCAGATTATAAAAGTAAAAAAAACAATGGAGTTCAAAATTTATTGGGGTTTAATTTTTCTGCTTTGGTTGGTTGGTTGGTTGGGTTTTTTTGCCTGGTTATTTTTTTGTTTGGTTTTTTGATTGGTAGGGGGGAATTTCACTTCCAAGTTCTGGGGCAAAACTTCTGAAACTCCAGCTTGAAAGATATTATATGTTTCTAGTTTTTTCCATTCTCCTCCTGGTAGTGTGAAATAAAAAATGGCATTTTAAGAAAGCCTTTTCCAGCAGTTCCTGTCATGTGGTTTCACAAGTTAAATGTTTGGATGATTCAGATAACACAATATAAGTTTTGATTTTGTTCTCTTTGTCTGGAGACAACACCATTCAATGTACTGGTAAAGAATCCAGCAGGTATGACATAACAAACACTTAGGTTTTGAAAATCTGTTATTTTGGGGGGTAACCTGCTTTTCCCGAGAAGCATTAACACCCTGCATTGCAAAAGATCCTTCTCTTTGTCATTTGGTCAGGGGAAATGGCCACCATGTGGTGCTGTAATATGTGCTTGTTTTCTCAGCATTCAAGCCAATTTTTTAGTACTGGAAATAGCTTTGTGAAAACTGAGAGGTAGAATACAGCTTTCTGCCCATTGGGGTCCCTGATTTGTGTACAGGTGCTTGGTAACAAGTAGCTTTTGATAACAAACCTCTTCAAAATGGAATTCCTAGAGAGATTATCTGGGACAGCCACATACATATGAAGAAATCAGGACACACTTAGAGTATGTGCAGCGTCTGCTGGAAATTCAAAGTACTTCAGTACCATTCAATAGTGTAAAGAAAAAGTACAGAATACTTTCTAATGCTGGAAGAAAAGGCAAATTTATATTATCACAACCTTGTGGAGGACCTGGATGAAGTTTATTCATGGGGGATGTGTTCATATAGGTGTTTTCCATACAATGTACAACAGTGCAGACCAAACCAAACAAACATAACCACCTCGAAACCAAATTAAAATAATAATAATAAAAAAAAACCCAACAACAACAAAAACTCACAAAGAAATACTAAAGACAAAGTTTTGGGAAGAAGAATAAAGGATTTTGCTACTTTTATCAATATTTGTAATAATATATTTTCTTCTCTTAAATGTTCTCATTTTATTAAAAAGAAAAAAAAGCCATAAATCATTCAGCAGCATCACTGCGTATTTATCTGGTTTTGGAAGTTGCTAGAGAAAGACAAAGAACAGTAAGAGGGAAAACATTGCAAGAGAAAAAAAAGAAGGCTTTGTTGAAGGAGAACAGAAAACACTGCTAAGTTTCCCTCCACCTGCAATATGGAACCACCACCACCGACTTTGCTGAAGAGGAGTAGTAGCAATGGGCAGGAAATCAGCATTGTCAGATTCGATAAATGCTGCTGTTCACCCTAAATGCTTGTCCCCTGAAACATTTTATTGCACCTGTTTGACAGAATGATAAATGCAGACCTAGAAATAAAAACAGATCCACCCTTTATTACATCATGATTCACTCATTGACGGGGATGAGAAAGGAAGTTGGGAATCTTGGTTGCCAGTTTCCTGTTCTTCCTCTGGTGATATACTCCTTTCCAACAGTATATGGCTAGGTCTTTTCCTACTGAAGTCAGGGAATATTTTGCCCGTAATTTGAAAGAAATCGGTGTCAGGTCTGCAATTTCATCTGTGATTTACTGCAACTGTTTTTTCCACTCTGCGTCTGTGCCAAGTAAGTGTTTCTTCACAATCTGTCCATTGGCAAATAAAATGACTAGGTCAAGGGAGAGATTTTAGCTCTTCCCAGAAAGTACAAAACAACATGTCTTGAGAACCCAGAAAATTTTCTGTGCTATGGTTCGACTTTCTAAGTATGTTTTCAACAGCCTGTGGAACAACAACGCACAAAGAAAATAAAACAAATGTTCTTCACCTAATATATTGTGTTAATAGTTGCTACTTACTTCTCTATACCTGTGCTTTAAAAATAAAGTGGATTTCATTTATGCACTACAGTACCTAGCAGAAAGTGCAATAAAATTATTTTTCCCCTTATAAGAACACGCTGTAAAGGCCCATTAAGACATAATTACTGCCAAAAAGGCATTTTACATTTCCTTGAGATAAGCTGCAGTGGTGTACTTTGAGATTTCACTTCCATTGATTCAGGATTAGAGCAGAATGTTTAGATAATAAGCAGAAGGATCTCAGATAACAGCCTGAGTGAATCATCGGACTATAGTGTTTAGTCTGAGAAAGTGTGTTTATCTGAAGGGCTCTTGGGACTAATATGGTTCCTCTTCAAAGCTTGAAGCAGGGGGTAAGAATCATAGTCCTGCAGGTTGGCAGGATAAACATGTCCTGTGATTTGCTAGCAATTTGAGAGATGGATTTCAGTACAGAGCGCACTGCTGTTGTCAGGTTGAAAAGTGTCTGCCTGGAAATGAATTCATGCGCACACAGCTCCAGACAAAGGAAAATCTCCCTGAAATGGCATGCCATCACATTTTAAGGCCAATTTTTCAAGTCTCTGACTCACACCTGGGAAATATACTGGTGCACTAAGTTTATCATAAAAAGCTCACGTTTTAGCAAACAGAAATTGGTGCAATAATCTCGAAATGCACTGTCTCACTGACAGGTACAGAAACCCATTTTTCTGCATACTCGCCTGCTTTGTATCTGAAAATAATTTTGCCTCATTGAACACACCAGGTCAGATTGTTTTTCAGTGGAGGGAACTCTGCTGCTCTTTTAGTGTTCGGCTTGAGGTCTAAACAGAGAGATTGGGTAATGTGTCATACAGAGGAAAGCTGTGGCAAGGATAAAAGCTCCTGTGTCAGTCAACAGTTTATAAATACAGCAGGAGAGATAACTGCTGTGTATGCTCCATGAGGAGCATACTTCTGGGCTCCAGAAGTAGCAACATATTTTTAAGTTAGAAGAGAGGGTGAGAAAGCGTAAATGAGCGAACAGAAGGTTTCTATAACTCTGTGTGGAGGCTTTTTGTGCTCTGTTGGAGCAGCTGGGGGTTGTCACTCTCTGAGAATAATTGTGAAGGGAACTGAAGGCAGAACAAAGCGCTTGAGGTCTGAATGTCCTTTCGTTTGCACCAACAAGTTTGCTGGAAACCAAAGAGTTTACGTCGGTTTAGATTAAATATATGTAAAAGCAGATTATTTTTACGACACATTGGATACAAAAAGGGAAATCCCAGAACTACCTCTGCCAACACCACTGCCAGACTCAACGGACAGAGACACATGGCTGAATTTCAGAGGAGAGTTATTCAAAAAATGTCCCATATGGGTGAAGAAGGAAGTTCAAGCTATCTTTATGGATAATAATTTGCATTTGCAGATTTTCATTATGTTTTTCCTATATACTCCACATGCCATACTGTAGCTAGACTTGAAAGTTAAAAGCTAAAAAAGTAAACTTCCTCAAATTTGTAAATATTATCTCAATCTCACATTTACTCTTTGTTTCACTTTATTTCTTTTTTAGTTTGTTTGTTTTCATTGATACGACAAGAAAGCTTTTATTTTAAGACTATTAATCCTATGGCTAACCAAAGGCATTCCTGATAGCTTATCTAGATTGAGTTGTGCCGTTGAAAAAGAATACCAGCATCAATTTTTTGTTCATTTCTTTGCTGCACACCACATTTACAAGCTTTTTTGGTAGGAGCTGCTCAAGTAAGGTCTGTTTATGACAATCCAGCTATGGGGGCCTACATCAGCAATACCTGCTCTTGAAATCCTCTGAGGTAAACATAACCTTATTCTGTCTGAAGCTCACTGTGGTGAGCAAGCACAGATTACCCAGCTGGCAGGTGAAGAGGGTGGTGAAAAGCAGGTGTAGTGAGTCAGTGAAGCATAATTTTCCTGCACTAGTCCTTACATTCATTAACAAATTGCCTCTTGCTTTGTCTTCAGTGGAAAAACAGTATTGGAAGAGCACAAAAGGACAAATGATGATGTATGAAATATGTATCCAGAGTTCATGGAATGTGAGTTTTCTTCCTTACACCAGCAAATTGATTTTATTTAATACTGTCCATGCATATGCACGAGAAGAGAAAGATTAGTAACTAGGTGAGCAATGCTAAGTTTATTTATGTTTCTGGTTTTCACATTATTTGAATGTTTCTTTCTTACCTTCAGAAAGTTGAGAACATAAATATTTTTTGAAGCACCAATTACGTTTTAAGTGCTTCAAAATGTATCTACCAGTTAAAATAGCAAAGATTTTTATCCAGTGTCAGTTATGAAATCACATGTGGATTTTTAAGTCTAGGATTGACAATTAAAAACTGTAGTAATTATTAGTTTGGTCAGTGTTGAGAAATGCTCAATGTCCATAGGTACAGGAAGGAAGGGAGAAACATATTGAAACATACCCTCAAGCACAACAACAAAACTTCAGTCAGTTTCTCTATTGACTTCTTGTGTTTCCCAAATAGGGATGAATTACAATTTTAGCTCCTTGATGTTCTGAAGCGATTAAAGTCATTATTCAAAGTTGATGATGAAGGATTTATGACTGCGAGGACACCCAGAGAAATGAGATTTCCACGGCATGATTTAGAAGCTGTAACATCATCTCCATTTTAACATAAAACCCAGGTGAAAAAAAAAAACTAGCTAGGTACCATCAGAGCACACACCACCAGAAGCATAACTAGGTGCTTTGGATTTTTACCCTCAGCCACCAAACTCAGGGCAGAATTTGTGTGAGCTGCGGTGAGAGCACCATTAAGTCCACTGTGAAGAAAGAGCCTATTTCAGCTGCTGACTTCAATGGGAGTTGGATTAGGTCTTGATTTATTCTGGAGCTGTGTAGCGCAGATAGAGAGGCAACAAATCCAAAGACATCTGCAAAGACAAGCAGCTAAATCCAGGACACTTAGAACGGACAGCTCCTGAAAAATAGTGGGGAGGGAAAGTGGGAAGAACTTCTTTGCGCAGCTACACTGGGAGCTGTTTCAGTGATGACAATCTGCACTGGAACAACAGGGGAATTTAAACCAGAGATTTCCTCATATCAAATCAGCCTGGTAGAATCAATTCAACTGAAGTAGAATAGCTATGCCCAGGCTGTACAATGGCCTGGGATGATGCATCTGCCAAGTGTGGTGCTTCTGCCACAGTTCTCTGCTTTTTACAAAGAGGAGTTGCTGAGGGAACAGGGGAGGTTTAGATTGGATATTAGGAAAAATTCTTTTACTGAAAGGGCTATCAATCCCTAGTACAGGCTGTCCAGAATAGTGGTGGAGTAACTGTCCCCTAAGGGATTTAAACAAAACCATGTAGCTGTTTGTGGAAGTGCTGGATTAACAGCTGGACTCGATAATTTGTAAGATCTTTTCCAACATTAAAAATTCTATGATTCTATGAAATATCTGCACCACATTTCATCACTTGGTTACTACATGCCATGGACCTCTAATATTTGGATCTTAATAGAGATAAAACTTAAAACTTTCCAGCTTTTCTCTACTATTGTCTCACCAGCTTTCACTGACTCCATTATTCCGATTTCTTTTTTCATCTTACAATTGTCCGTTCTGATAAAATTTATAATCTTGGCAATCATATCCCTCTCCCATAAATTAAAAATGAGGTTTGGTTCTAAACATTTCATATGATCAAAAATAAAAAAGTTGCGCAAAAATTGTACAGTTTTGTTGGGGATTTCTTTCTAAAATGTGAAAATTACTGACAATACTTGACCTTTCTTTAAATTTCTCGCAACTGACTGCTTTCCGCCATTCATAGTGTTCAACTTAGGTGCCTTCAGACATCTGGGAAGCTAAGAACAAAATTTTGAGGGTTCTGTTTCCTAAATAATTTTTTTTGTTTTTTTTTTTTTTTAAGTACCTTTAAGTTCCTTGTTGGTTGTCTCATTCCTGCACAAGGTGCACACATAGTATGGAAACTTGAGAAACTACAACAGCTTTCAAACAAAACCTGAGACACACCTGAGGAAAAGATCAGCAAGTGGCAGCACTTTGGTTAAACAGTAAAAGTATGCTGAGATGGAAGGGGAACAAACTGAATAAGGCAGAAGGAATTATTGTACTTATCTCCTTCTCCTTCATTACCTTATGTAAAACTTAATTTCTTGACTGATGTTCACACATGCACAGAAGAGTTGATGTAGAAATTACAGAATCACAGGATGGTTTGGGTTGGAAAGAAACTTAAAGCTCATCTCATTCCAATCTCCTGCCATGGGCGGGCACACCTTCCACTAGACCAGGTTGCTCCAGGCCCAATCCAGCCTGGCTTTGGACACTTCCAGAGATGGGCAGCCACAGCTTCTCAGACACCCTGTATATGTACACTGATCTTTTGTAATGAAGATATTGTCCTTAGGGGTGAGCATTTGATACTTAAATATAATGTGGGGAGAAGAAGAATTGTAACAAAATACTTAGTCTACAAGTAGACCAGAAAATTCCTGTAATATAGATAGAAAACAAGGAATGAGAAAGACGTAAGACAAATCAACAACAGTATTTATTCATTCCATTATTGTGATAGATGTTCCTGCATACAAGAGAAAAAGAAACAAACAGCTTTTCATCTATTGTTCATTTCAACCTGTCTGTGTACTCTGATGAGATTTGGAAGTTATACTGTGCTGTGCTGTAGCACTCCTTTAATCTTCTCCTTTGTTAATTCCTCTAAGTTATTCTGCCATTGCTTACTTTATGTTGAATAGGGAACCTTGTTTCTAGCACTGTGACCCATATCTCTGAGGTTAAAATCGTTGAGTTTATCTCTGATTGAATGATTCACATTGGAAAAATACTCACCTGTCCAGCAGTGTCTAGAATGTCCAAATAGGCTGGTTCATCATCAATTCGGACTTGAGTTTTATAGGCATCCTCTGAAAAACAGAGTGCAGTTTGCTTAAGCATATGAGTGGCTCAGAGAATGGGAAATGAAATAGCTTTGCTAGTCTGGAGTAGGCTTTTCAAAAGCTCTCCAGTCTGACCTAACCTTGCTTTATTTCAAAAGTCCCTTTTTAAAATCCTATCATCACTACAAAGTATTAGCAAAAGAGAATCCCTTCTATCACACTACCTCAAAATATAAAAATTAAATTTCCCTTTCTTTAAAAGGGTAGCACAGACCCCAGGTGTCACTTAGGTCACAAGGATTCAGAGGTGTTGAGCTGGTGCTATTCCACAGAGTGTTTTTTTACTTACCACAATGACACTTTCAAAGAGATTTTCCAGCAAATAACTTCAATTTAAAGATTGGCTGAATTATTGTGATAGACTCCCTGTGGCTGAAGGGGGCTTCTGGCTCAGGTATGTCAGAGCAATTATTCAAACTTCTGTGTATCTCCAGAAAGGCTGAGAAGAGATTTTTCTTTTTTTCAATAAGTTCTGTAATCTGCGTCCTCACACTCATCAGAGCTGTGGGCAGAGGACAAAAAGCTCTGCTTTGTGGAACCGTCCCTTAGCTCACGATTTTGTCAACTAAATTTAGAAGAAGAACAAAGAAAAGGTGAACTCCTATTTGCCTAAGCTGTTTTTAACTCACATTTCAATTTCAATCCCCTCTCAACATTTGTATTTTCTTCATAAGATTAAAAAGAGCGTAGATACCGGTCCATGTTTATACTTGAAATAGTCTTGGAAATTATCTCTGCTCTTTAATTGAACAGTAATGCAGAGCAGCCTGAGTGGTTTTTGTGACTGACATTATGCCTTGGATGTGCACTGAGGCGTGGAGACAAGACAAGTGCATTTGTTGTAGCTGAGAAGAGCCATTAACCATTGTGAGCACGTGGCTGGGCCAGTCCAGAGAGCCAGTCCCAGCAGACAGCCTCGGGAACAGGCTCTCAATAACTACTGAAATGATATGGAGGTTATAATATGGGATTATGTTGCAGGTGGTTGGAATTCTTGGGACATTCCAATTTGTGCCAAAATGTATACGTTGCATCGTACAACACTTTATAAAATAACAGAATTTATAGAAATAAAAAACCTGCATTCTGCCTGCACAAGAGAAAAACTAAAGCATTTGGATACAAGATTCTGGGTAGCCTTAACCCAGGCCCCTCCTGTGCAGCCAGAGGATTGGTATCTTTTATGGCATAATCACATACAATATTTTCCTCTTTATTTTAGGCCTCAATTCAGCAAATTAATAGGCACACAACTTTCTTTAAACAAATACCTAATCCCATTGATATCAAGATGGCCCAGAGGCTTAATTAACTGTATGATATATTACCTTGCAGAGAAAGCCAGAGAGCTCCAACCAGCATATGTTTTGGTTAATAGATCTTTTTGTAGTGATTGCTGAATAAGAAGCTCTGTGGCAAAAAGGGATCATATAAAAGGAATTCAGCTACTTGCAGTTTAAGTAATTATTATTGCATGACAATGATATCTGCAATGTATTTTTTCTTTTCAATTTTTTAATCTTTTTTATTAACTAAAAATTTAAAACAAAGTGTGGAAATATGTAAAATCAAACACGGTATTTCCTTCACATGGATTCTATTAATACTATCAAGTATTATTAATGTACATCCGTGCAGGTTGGTGCCCATTTGCATTACATTACTGCATACATAATTAACATAGGACTTCCATAAATTTAGCTTTCACTCTTGGCTCTGCAGCTGGATTCTCTAAAGCCAGTGGTCCTACTTCTCTTTTCACTTAGACCAATGTGAATTTTTATACAGTACCTTTAAAGCAGTTAATGCAGAGAGAAATTTTCCTATTAAATTTAACTTGGATAAGAATGAAGCTAGATAAATCCCGTCTTTTTTGTTAAGAAAATGAATTAGGAGTTCAGAGTTAGTTATAACTGAAAGACCTACTGGCCTCTGAATGTAAGTCACAGCTTTCAGTAAGTAAATGTAAGATATCAACCCTGCTGAGCTGCTCCAGGTGTACCCTGAATCGTGTCACTGTCATCAGTAAAGTTTCAGCTGTTAAAAGCTGGAGCCAGACTATGTTTATAATCTTTTTTACTCTGCAGACATAACACTGAATGCACAAAGGCATTTTGTCATTTTCATTTATTTTGCTTTCCCTAACTACTGACCTTAAAACATTTCACAAAGAAGGGCTTGAATCACTGTCCCATTTTAATTCCTGATATATGCTAATGTCTTCTGTTGGTGGTGGAGACACATGCTCTGTTGTGCATTGACCAAGTACATGAACCTAAATGGTTTTCTAGGCAAATGCTTTTCACTTGTAGGATTTGCTTTTGCCCCAAGAAATACAGAGATGAAACAGGAAGGAGATAGGAGTTTCCTTTTTTAGCATTCTGTTCTCTGCATATGTGCAAAAAGCAGGATAATGCAGATAATGCAGAGAAGCTTAAAAACGTCCTCAGTTGGGGTGTGATAAGCAGGGCCATTTTCAATCTGCATTGAATGGAAAATAGGCAGGAGTTTTAACCCCTACATTTCTTCAGGCACACATTAAAGGGGAAGTCCTAAAGCCCACATTTCCCAAGGAAATCAGTATCTCGAGCCAACACTCTCATACCGGAGAACAAATCACAGCACCACTTACGAGCCATCACCTTCTTAATGCTCAAACACAGCCACTCTCGTGAGAGACACTACCTTGCCATTTACCTAGGGATTCACTGATCTCCCGGGCTACTGGGACAATGCATTCCTTTCAAGACAGCAGATAGATGCAAGATGCATAAATTGAAACCCATGTTTCCCATATCAAGTCACATAGACCAAGCGGAAGAGCTGCGCCACTTAGTCCTGCTCTATACTTAATAGTTTTAAACTGGGATTCCATCTCAGAAAATAATGTACATAATGTTCTCAGTTCTCTTTCCTGTCTATTACACAGACAAACATCTTTATTTTAGTCAGATTGTGGGGCAGAAGCATTAACCTGGAAAGAAACAACCTCCTGGAGATCGAGAGTTGGATATATCCGGATGTTGGACCCAGTTGACGTATTTTTGGTTCATTGGCAGCTATAATGTTAAGCAGAAATCCTGGTCTTTGCACGTTTTCCAGAGGATTGTGAAAGGGAATCCTGTGTGGCTGATCTTTTTAGTCCAGGCAGCGTGGTACACATTGTGGTCATGGTAAGGAAAGAGAAATCCTGAGACCTTGCTGTAAACAGCAGGAGCACCCTGCTCACGTGTGGACAGAGAAGAACAGAAGTGAAGATATTCCACTGAAACAGCATCTGAGCGCATATAAAACAGAGCAGGAAAGTCTTCATCAGGAACACTAATAAACCCGCACTCTAATATCCTCTCTTTAAAAATTGTCCACATTACTGCAAATGGTGTCTGGTGTATTTACACTACTCACAGTGTTTGACTGCATTACATTTTCTTTCACTTAATTAATTTATAATATGATTATAATGCTCCCTTTAAAGTTAATTTGGGGGCTGCTAAACCACATGTACCTATACTTTACATCCTACAGCTCTAAGGAGGGATATTTATTAAAAGACCAAACTCCAGCTGTCGTTTCAGTAAAGCATTAAGACAACATATTAAATAGAGACAAGAATACTAATCAGACATCAGGCAATAAATCAGACTACAACTATATTTTTATATCAAGTCCAGGATTAGTCTTTTTCTGTGAGGCTAATTGTAAAGTCTTAGCTTTTTTGGGGGGTAAAATTCAGCAGAAAGGCATTATAAGGAAAAAACCTGTAGATTGAGCTTATTCATATTGCTGTGAAATCTGTGTTTCAAACACTGACTGCAAGAATGAGCATTTTTTAGGGTGCCAAAGAGAAAAATTAAAAAAAAGAGAACTCCTGAATCCTTGCAATCTGCATAACATGTGAATATGTGAACTGTATAGTTAAGAGAATTTTTTTTTCACATATAATGTGGATTTTTTGAATCTTATGTCTTACAAAGATTAAAAATAAAAATGGAAATAGATACAAAAGCCTTCTCAGAGGACAATACCACCTGGCTTCAATTACTACTGGCTGTTTACTATTTTGCAGGGTGGGAAAAAACAAATAGAGGTCCAATTGTTTTCTGAATGGCATTGCACCATTTCTTTTTTTTTTTTAATTTTTAATTCTTTCCTCCCTTACTGAATACTTCATTTAAATCAAGAAAAAATATTTTCTTGAAAGGTTTTTTTAACTTCTCTTCCTTAATTGTTTGATTGCCCTTTGCAGTATTCTAAAAACAATGAAAAAATTTTTTCTTTAAGCTTTTTGTTACCTGGCTTCTTTTTTTGGGGTGGTATATGTGTGTAAAATTTATACATGATCTTTTTTCAGCTTTCGTTTTTATAGGACATAATTCTGAAGACAGAAGTACAGTAATTAATGCAAGACTGTGTTGCGATCAGTTATCTTAGAGAAGCTGAATTCATAAAAAATATATCAAAGCACTTTTTTAGTTATAAGCAGGTAACTCCTTCATGACAAATAGATTTGGATGGTGTACAATTTAAAGGGGAGTTGTAATGGGCTTTTCATCTGCATCACAGACATGTTCCAGTCCCTGAAATATAGGTCAGATGCTGCTTTCTTCCATTTGTTAATTCTGCTTCTATGCCCTCTAAATAAATTTCCTCTTGTTCTCTGTCATATACAATACCCATTGCTGTTAAAAATGATCAGATTCACATATACAGGTGAGCCAAAAGATATTTTATTTGACTGAGGAGGTGTCAAGCCAGCAGAAGGAATCCAAGCTCAGTCAGCCACACCTGGAGTTCTGCCTCTTGTTGTTCTCCTTCCGTGCCAAAGCAACAGCAGGAGACACAGCTCTTGGTGTGCTTAGATTATCTGCTACAAATGCATTTTAATTTAGCAGTGCTCCTGAATGTAGGATGGTCATGAGTCTTTGCCTGGATGGATGCTGTTTCTATTTACAGCAAGGAATTTTTAAATGAAAAGACTGGATGAACAGAGACGTAAATCACTCTACCAAATACTACACATAAACTCCTTCTATTCGAGATAAGAATATGCATGTCATAGGAATTACCCAATCAAAATACATTGGTATTAAAACCTCCTTTAGCATATAATTATTTTCCTGGACTATGAGTGTTTTATAATTTGGGTGAGCATTGCTATCAGCATTTTGCAGACAAGGACACCAAGTCACAGAGGTTGCCTTCCAATGAGCTATGCACACTTGATAAGCAATGGATGGTTTAGAAGAGTGGAACTGACAGATTTGGTTGCCTTGTATTTTGTAAATACTCACATAGGTAGCAATATCTTTTAAAAAAATGCAAGTAAGGATATTAGTACTAGGCTATTAGCTAGGATATGTAAATATTCCAATTCCAGCTCCGTTACATCATTATACCTGGTATGATTCTTGGGAATGGTCCTGTGCAGGGCTAGGAGTTGGACTGGATCCAGCTTGATTCTTGTGGGTCTCTTTCAACTCAGCTTATTCTGATTCAGTGATTATATCTGCAGTTAGAAATACTTCATGTTGTTCTTCCCAGAGATGCTGTTTTACCTTTCTCAGCATCGAGCTGCATTTGCCATTATGTAACACCATACATTGTAATTTGTACAGCTTTTCCATATCTTTGTCAGATCCTTCAGGTTTTGCTTGGTTTCGGGTTGACAGCATGAGTTGCCTGCTACCAGCCTACAAAAGTGATGGCAACAGACAACATCATCCCAGGCAGAAAAATCTTGATGATGGTTTGCAGAAGAGAGAAAAAATGACCTCTGCCTTTCCTACTCCATAGACAGAAACACTTTCTTCAGTAACCACACACTCTGAAACCTCAGCTGTTTCTATGAAAGAGATGTAGGTAAACAATGCAGCATTCAATTCAGATATTACTCCTCTGCTAGCATATAAAAAAACCTATAGTGTAGGCCTTGAGAAAATTAAAATAATCTGAGAAAAAATAAAGCATTATTCATGTTAAGTGCTTATCGTAAAAGGAATTCATGCATTTATTCATTACGCATTCAGTCGCATGATGATAAATACAGAAATCTCTCTCTCTCAGTTTTCATTTTAGCATTCAAATTGCCGTAAACACATTTGCAGATAAGATACTAAACCAAAGTTTTGGACACATATGTCTTCAGAAAATATTCTGTAATGTTTTCAAATGGCCTTGCTAAATTCAGATGTGTATCATAGTTGTAGATTCCATCTCTCCTTAATTTCAATTGAAAACACAATGCTTAGTTTCCTTTACTTAGCCTTTGTTCAATGTCATGACATGCTTTTAACTAACTGCTGTGTTCTGTTTTAGAGGTTTCTGTAGCTTCTGTGGCAGATAAAAAATATTCCTTGAGTGCTCACTGGCACAGCTTGCCCAGAGAATCTGTGGCTGCCCCATCCCTGGAAGTATCCAAGGCCAGGCTGGACGGGACTTGGAGCAACCTGGTCTAGTGGAAGGTGTCCCTGCCCATGGCAGAGGGTTGGAATGAATGATCTTTAAGGTTCCTTCCAATGAAAACCATTCTGTGATTCTGCAATTCATAAGATAATTCATGATTTCAAGGAGTAAAGATGCAAATAGAAAAAAAAAATTCTTCTATTCTCTGTGTTTGAAAACAGAAGAGCAGAACATCTTCTGGTTGATTTTGTCCTCCTAATATAGGAAACGCTAATATCTTCAGTGGAAAGCTGGAGCACAACTAGACTGTGCCCAGATCTTCAAATAAACCTCTGCACTTAATCCTATCCAATGAAAAGCAGTGTCTCAGTATTTGGAGGGCCACAGGGCATAGGTTCATCGAATCACAGGATTTTTTTAATTGAAAGGGACCTTAAAGAATCTCGTTCCAACCCCTCTGCCAAGGGCAAGGACCTCTTCTGCTAGACCAAGCTGCTTAAAGCCCTATCCAGCCTGGCCTTGGACAATTCCAGAGCAGGGGAGTCCACAACCTCTCTGGGCAACCTGTTGAGCAGTCAGAACCCTTGCAGTAGATTAAAAATTTTAGTTTAGGCCCAGTAAGTCCCATGCGGTCTGACTATTCATTATTAGTAGTTTTAACTGAGCCATCTTCATCATATCCTTGTCTCACTCCTTTACCTTAGGCTTTGGCTGCATCTGTTTCCAATAATTCAAGTAAAAGCTTCCTCAGCCTAATGGGCATTTCTGTTCAGTTCTCACCTCACTGCAGTGTTCCCCTCCTAATGCCATTATGTATCTGTCTTAAAACAGCTGCTCTCAAATTAACTTTCTCCCTCTTGTTGGGCTGCCTAATGTTTCAGATCTGTGCTCTGCAGGGCAGGACTGATAACACTGAGCTGCTGAAGAAGCCTGATTGATTTTCAGCTTTGGGTAAGTACCTGCCAGCTTTCTTGGTGACCTGACATGCACCCAGTGTCTTTAAAATTGGGGAATGGCTTATCCGTGGCACTTTCCATCTTCTATTTTTTTTTTTTTTTCTTTCAATTTTACCCATCGATGTGTACAAGCACCTCTTCTTTAGTGTCAGTTTGCCGTTTCATTACTGTGGTACCCTTTCATTCTTTGCTGAAAAGCATGGGAAGCAAAAGCAACTTAACCTCACTTAGTCTATGGTAAGTACAAGAAAAGAAAAAAGGCAGCATTATCTGTGGTATGAAATGTTTTGTGTGATCAGAAATCTGAGTGAATTGAACTTTGAGCTAGTTAAATTTAATTTCTCTTGTCACTTTGGGTTCTCATGGTCGTGGTAACATGTGAAACACAGGATTCTCCTGGGTGCAGATTGGGTCACCTCCTTTAAAAGATGACTTTCTGCTGAGATACAGCAGGGATTTGGATGAAAGACTGACAAAGTCTATCTGAATAATTTGGTCCAGTGAAGCAGCTATCAGTTATGATGCAAATGCTGTTATCAACAAAACCACCATTCATGCTTTTAATCTGCAAATACACACATATGTGACTAAATTTGTATAAACTATTATACAGGACAAAGCTTATTGCCCAGAAATTCACTAATTCACTCAGCTCTTCTTCAGAACTTTTAGTGCAGTCCTTATAGACCAAATTTCACTTGTAAGGTGTCCCACCCAAGTGAATAAAGCTATTTTTCTCAGAATCAGCTCTCACAGACAAATTACAATTTCTCTACAAAAGTTAACAGTTTTGCAAGTTGAGGTTAAGGATAACTCAGGCAAACCTTTGCACTTGCTGTTAAAAACTACTTGCAATGTAGATAATGCTACTAATATTTAATAAAAGCATATCATTACTTTCTCTGCTTCCAGAAAAATTTAATTTCGTTCAAAGGTGTATATGAACAAAGTGAACAAAGTACTCCTGTTTAATCAAAACATGATAATTAACAGGAGTCCAAGTACCCTTATCTTGGGGAACAAGAATAGCAGGTAGCAATTTCACTACTCTTTCAAGTCCGTGCTTGTGCTACTGAGTGGGAGGATCTGACAGCTACGAATTCACTTCTTGTCATTACAGAGGAAGTAATTAGTGAGTTGACTACATCTGCATGGTTATTAGCATGGATGGTGCCTTGGATTTAGTAAGGTGTAGATGGCTGCCGGCTTCCATGAAAGAAAGGTTAATGGAAACATTTGTCCTGCGACGCAGAATTTCAAATTGAGCGTGATAAATCATCCAGCTCTAGGAAACCATGGCATGGGTGGCTGTTTCAATTTCAAAAATCATTTATGGAATATTTTTGCTAATCACAATATAGAGGCTATAGGTAAGCAAGTTTTCCCTGTTTATGGCCTGCAAGTCTCACTTCAGCTCCTTCTAAGTTCAAGACCCTAGGGGTGATTATAATCACCGTGTGTGGGTTGTGACACCTACAGCAGAACCACTGGGCTAAAGCCACAGAGTGGCTTTGGTGTTCACTCCAGCTTCAGCCATGTGATTCCCGGGAGCTTTGGATATCCTCAGCTGCCACATAACAGGACATTCCACCCTGCTTTATCCCTAAGAACCCAGGATTTCTTTATTGTATTTCACGTTTGAGAGCGTTATTCGTGCAGATGTTAGGGTGAGATAATCGTGCTTTAGAACTCTTTATACTTATACATTACTGATTAGAAACTACAACATGCATCTGAATTCACTGTGCATAACAGCTCTGGACAAACAAATCAACTCCCCTGTCTTAATGTCAGCACCCAGATGGACACCTTGCTCACAGTCAAAAGCAGTCAGGATCTACAGATTAGAAACTGAACTCCCCAGATTAGATGAAGGGCTCAGCCCAGTGAAAGTGCGTCAGTGGAACTCTGCTACAAGAGAGCAGAGAAGAACCCAAGTGGGAGGTGTTGTCCCAGTTTTCTGTGTTGGGTCAATATTAGGGTATCACTGTATGCCTCAAAGGAGGACTGAAGAGCTCAGCTGTGAGAACAAGCTCTGCTCAGCAGAAGCACCATTCAACTTATTTTGCTGCTTCAGTCTATTTGGTGGATCAATCAGAGATGTGGTGGATCAAAACAGGGGGAAGTGAAGATTTTTCAGAGGAGTCAAACCAAATCCACCCTTTGCTGAGTTGGAGGTCTTCTGCCTCTCAGAAGCTGATACGAAGAAAAAAATAGGCTATTTTGTGTAGAAGAGACAAAAATATTTTAATAATGGTTTCTGTTCTTGGCTGACTCTTTCTACATTCCGAATATGACAGATGCCATTATGAAGTAATTTTAATGAAATTGTTTCATTATTATCATTGTTTTTAATATGACTGTTCTTAAAAACTATACAAGGTAAACGCTTTTGTATAGTGACATTTACAAGAAGAGGTTTTTTTCTTCTTCCTCAGTTTTAATCTAAATAATCTGTGCTTACAACCACAAGGTCACGTTTCTATGCACTTTCTGGTTATTTTTCTTTTCTCTATATTTATCAGATACACAATTAATCTCAGATTTCTAGAAGAAATAGAATGGTGATATACCATACGTTGATCCTTCGTTGACCCTTTATTCAGAGAAAAAAGATGGCCATGGCAGGAATATATTTTACATCTAAGGTAAAGAAAGTACAGAAAATAATAAATATGAACCACTAGCAGCTAAGAGGTGTTGGTGTTTTTTGGATGTGAACATGAAGCAAGCATAGGTCTGTCATGACAGCACACAGAGGAAACAGTTTTTTTAGATTATCAATTAAGTTAATTCTGATTAGATAAATGCTCCAACCGAGAATCTAAAGAGTAGAGCCGTAAAAGGTCAAAAGACAATTTAACCACTTTTCCTCATTTGGAGATTGGCCAATAGCCCAAGGAATCTCACACAATGGCGCAGGTAATTATCACTCTTATTTTTGATAATAGAGATCAGCTTGGGAAGGAGTTTTGGCTCATGAACTGGTGTCTGAGGATGACTCTGCATGAGATGGTTGACTTGGTTATCACATCTCACCTGTCTCAGAAATAAAACCACTTCTGTTCTTCTCTTTCATTCCCACTTACACGCCCATTTCCCTGTACATGTTTCCGCATTATCTCTTTTGACATTTTTTGAGCTTTGAGAAATATTTTTTTAACAAAGTTATTAAACTCAGTAACCTGGTAGGTAACTATTCCGTGTTGGGGTGGATTAATTTTCTTCTGGAATACTGTTAAATCATCTTGGAAAACTATACAATGAATGCCAGAGAGCCAGCAAGGATGGGAAAAGGGCAGAGATGAAGAGTGGGATTTCCTCTTTTTCTTCACAAATGAGTTTTCAGATTTCGCTTATTTCATCTCACAAAGCTGCAGACTGTTTCAGAGTCTCCAGTGTCTGTTCCTAGCAGGTGATAGCTCATGAATCATTCTTTGTCCGTGATTTAGGGCAAAGAATAGCTCTAGGTATTAATAGCTACATATAGATACTAATATATATGCATATTAATATATTATAATATTAATAGCTCTACATAGATAGCTCTGTGCTGGGCCTCTACCCTATTTCCTCCTCTGAGTCTTCACAGAACAGTGCAGAGACTCATAGCTGTAGCTACTGTGCCTGAAGCCAATCTGCCAGTACAGCTTCTGTGTTAAGTTTTCTAAGGGCATGTGAGATGGACACAGACCATTGCATTGCCAAGGCTAAATTGAAAGGAAATGCTCTTCAAGGTGCTCTGACCAACCTCCAGCCTTTGAGCGGGTGTTTGATGTCTTCACAGGGGAGATGACGACAACTGGAGGAACAGTTCTCTGGGCTACCACTCTCTAGAAAGACACTGGCTGCCTGTGCTTCTCTGGTGAGAGATATCAGTACAGGAAAATTACCAGACTGGACACTGTTTCCCAAGACTTCGAAAATGCTAAGTGACAAAGAACTGTCACCTGATGTAAACAGCTCTCAAATAATTACGTTGAGGTTGGATTTGTAAGAAAACCTGAATGTGACAAATCTGTAGCTGATATTAAGGGTGTGTCTACAATTTTAGCGGTGATTCACCTTGAGTACAAGCAGAAAAATGCAATGCGTTGCTTTGGTAATATCTTACCTGAAGTCTGCAAAAGAATTAGGACTGAATAATTGTCTTATGAAAGCAAAGTTCAAATAAAGTTTAGCATTACAGCAAGAGATCATGTATCTGATTAACACTGCATGTTTAAAATAGGACCAGACTACTCCCTTAATAAGAAAAATACTGAAGTTCTCGATAGAAAGAATCAAATCTCATCATGATCTGATACTTCATGTAAGAGGCTATATCTCAGACTGAAACACTGAGAGATTATCCAACTCTCATCAAGGTACTCCTTAGAGGGAAGCTACCACCTTGTAAAAAAATCTTTCCAGAAGAAATGGGATTTTTTTCTTTTTTTTTTTGGGTCAAATTGTTTCCATCACAGAGAGAAAGTTCTGCTATGATTTTCCAATCTCCTTTCTCTGTAGCTTCAGACAACTTCTATTTCATTTCAGAACAGCATAAAAGAGCAACACTAAGCAGGAGGTGTCTTGTTGCCTTCTTGAAATCAATACCAACTGAGCAGTTTGGGCACTTTTTCCATTCTTAATTTCTTAATGCTACTTCCCACTTTTCTACGCATGGCTTATTTTTATCTTACTGTGGAAGAACCTACACTGCCAGACACATGACGGTGTTCTCCTTCCCTTTGCCACCTGAGCAAGGATTCTGCACGACAAGTCTCACGCTGCCTTTTCCTCTCTTCACTCCAGGACATCTATCCAGACACTCTGAGAGGTATCACCACGATCTGTGAAGGTCCTGGTTCTGACAAGCTGTCAGAGAAGGCACCACAATTCAGCGCCAGACACCTACACTTAGAAAGCTACAAAATATGTGTCTGTACGCAAGGTAGGTAGCCAAAATCTCCATACTCTGAAAGGAAGCTTGGACGCTATCCAGTGGCCCATACACGAGTCTTGATGTTTGATGTGCTCTTGTGGACCTGTCTGGCTTTTATTTACTGCACTAGAATGGCTTTGGTGATCCACAGGTCCTGTGACACACCCACAGGGTGACAGATGTCAACAACACGTGACCTGTGGAAGATCTACAGCCTTCTGGATTGCGATCCTGAACCAAAGCAGGATACTGTAGGACATAGAATCGCTCATAGAGTAATTTAGGTTGGAGAAGAGCCTTAAGATCACTGAATCTGACTGTTAACCCAGCATTGTCAGGCCCACCACTAATCATGTCCCCAGGTGCCACACCTACATGGCTTTCAAATCCCTCCAGAGATGTGGGCTGGTGACTCCACCACTGCCCTGACAGCTTGTGCTTAAAAACTCTTTCAGGGAAAAAATTTTCCCTAATACCCAATGTAAACCTCTGGAGCAAGTTGAGACCATTTCCTTTTGTTCTGTCGTTTGTTCCCCGGGAGCAGAGCCCGACCCTCCCTGGCTGCCCCCTCCTGTCAGGGAGTTGTGCAGAGCCAGCAGGTCCCCCCTGAGCCTCCTTTTCTCCAGGCTGAGCTCCCCCAGCTCCCTCAGCTGGTCCTCATTAAACTTGTGCTCCAGACCCTTCCCCAGCTCCATTCCCTTCTCTGGACACATTCCAGAGCATCTGAAATGGCCTTCACAACCTGTGATAAAGGAAGTGAACAAACAGCTGAATCTCCACTCCTAAATATCACTGACTCCCACACAGCTTGAACCAACATACATGGTTCATGTGCAGACATTGTAATTTGGATGTCTAAAAGTGAGCCTTAGTCTTAACAAAGTACCCACAATCTCATCTCTTTTCCATGTACCTGTAATCCAGATAATACCAACAGATAGGAAAATGAAAATTAATAATAAAACACAGGTTTAAGAATACGGTTCAATTGCATACATCAGTATTTTTATATATTCTTTGTTTCTCATTTTGAGTAATGATGAATATGGAACACAAACACAGGCAATTTTACTACATCTACACAATTAGTCTGAATACCCTTGAGAGACAGACTTTGGAGACAAATTGATCATTTTGCTGTTTATCCTATCTCAGATAAGGCTAATAAATGTATAGAGAATGATGAATGAAAGGTGGTTGTGAATATTTAGCTATCAATTATATGAATTAAAAAAAACCCACAACAAGGAAAAAAAAACAAAAGCAAACCACCAAAAAAACAATTTTGGGGCTCAAATCCATTTGTGTCTTGATCAAGCCAATCAAAATATTTTATTTTCTATATAAAAAAGAGAATGAGAATAAATTTAGGAATGAAGTATACATGCATTCATGTTTTAGATAAGACCAGCAATGTTCTAGAAATTTTTTGTATCCTAATTATGAATGTGAATAACACTTTTGTGGCAAGATACTTCTCCCTAGATCTAAAAGATGTGTTCCACCTTTGTCTTCTTTCATTCCCAATGTATTTGCAATTTCCTCACTTTATCCTTTTTCATTATTATACCTTGATAACAGATATAATATTCTGTATTTCGCAGGCGTTTTTTTGTACACTGTGTATAAACCTAGAATATTTTCACTTACATTTTATATTTCTTTTCTGATATTCACCCACACATTTCCAACATCTTATTAGAGATGAGTAAATGCATTTTATTTGATGCATTGGTGAATGCACCACTTCATTAGGAAACCTCATGGAAATTCATGTGCTTAATGCTAGAGTGCTTTCCATCCCACACCCATTTCAATTAGAGTTTGACATTGACACAGCCTTAATGCCCTCAACTGCTCATTTGACACAATCTCATGCAGTGATATCTCACCAAAACAGGAAGCTGCTTTCGCATCTCGTTTGCATTATGTATTCATTTTAAGATTAGTCACATGGTTAATGAGCATCTTGGAGCCTGTCCAGTTTGCTGCACTATGTCGAGCTTCCTTTCCTGACACTCTACTTGCATTAACTCTCTGTGATATTGCCAAAGACTGTGCAGACTGCAAATTGCTCTTAGCCATTTGTTCCAGAAAATTACCACATCCACTGCCACTTGGAATTTATGCCCATTGTTGACTACAATTTAATATTAAATATGTGCTGAAATAATTTCATTTTCACAAAGTGCTAAGCTCCGATTTTTTTCTACATATAGTCTAATACTAATTTTGTCCTTCCCCTCCCCCTTTACTTACAAAAATAGTACGTTTCTGTCTGAAAATTTTGAACTGCAATGCTTGTAGCAAGCCTAAAATATGGCCATTATACCCACTTGACCTTGAAGTGGCATTAAACTCAAAGTGACAGCATTAAAATTAGCAATTCAGGCAGCATTTAACTTTTTAATCAATGTTTACTCTATATTTTAAGTGAATACTGATGCATATACTTCTGTATTTATGTGTATGCACACTTATTTAGATCGATATATAGTGTCTGCAGTTTAAGTTTTTCAAGATCTTATCATTTTTTCAAAACTAAGACAACCAGTTGAAATAAAAAAAATTAGTTTTATACGTCCAAAGGGAAAATTTGTTATGATAATTTGACACCTTACATCTGTTCCACAATGTACAGAGGATTTCTGTGAATAAACTCTTACTGGGGAGAAAATATTCTGCATACTTACAAAACCAAACCGAATCGAATCGAACCAAACCGAACTGAACCGAACCGAACCAAACCAAACCAAACCAAACCAAACCAAACCAAACCAAACCAAATCCAAACAAACAAACCCCAAATAAACAAAAAGCAGCCTCTTCCTTGAAAAAAATCTGTAATAATACCCTTTTAAAAAAGTCTTTCACTTTTTGTCATCACAACATCCTGTAATTTCTTCAAAAGTGTAGGTACTCCTTTTATAAATCACAAATACAGAAATAAAATCTATTTGCATAGCCCTTTTAAGATCAAAATTAGTTCATTTCAAGTATATGACATAAAAGGCTATAAGCATAGGTATCCCATAGTGTAGAAAAACTAAAATATCCCTTTAGCAAAAATTCTGCATCACCTCACAGTTGCAGCAGCTTTCTGTGATCAAGATGCTCTGTAATTTTTCAGAAATGTCAGTGGATAACAGAAAAAAATTTATAAGTACAAAGCACCATTGTATTCTTATTGTCTATTTCTACTGTATCTCATATCTACTAGAGATATGAGTCATTGCAGAAAGAGAAAACTAATGCATTGGTAATGTAATGGGGAAACACAATGAAAGGGAATGATAGGGAAAATCCATGTTCCTGGGGATTCTCACAAAAGGGGCGAAAAATAGCACCCTGTATCTTTAAAGCTACGTTATTGTTACTGCACAACGTTCAGGATAAATCCCTATCTGTGTGCTTAGAGGGGAATTGGGGGAGGGAAGCACATTTGGCAGCCTATTAAAGTGAAAGGACTCTTCATTCTCTGGTCAGTAAGAGTAAGCAGTGTTCACCATAGCCTCACGCTGGATTAGATTAAAAAAATAATAAAATATAGTCTTGTCTTAAAGCTCACTGTCTTCTCAGTTTAGAGATGAAGTATAAAATGCAAATAAAATAAGGAGGAAAAGAAAAACTTTCTAAAAACCTTCAGAAGCCAGTTGCCCATGTGTGTGCTTCTATAGAGTAACGAGTTGGTCAGGACATAAAATGTGTTCATCATACAGAAAGAAATTCAGAACAATTCTGAATATTGAAAGGATTTAAGCTTTTATGAAACAAAACATGAAACCCAACTAGCAGCCATTTATTTTTAAGTCAAAGCAAAAACCACTGTAGATTCCTTGTTTCAGGCTTTTTATGTGTTTCTAATTGACCATGCAACATGGTTTTATGGATGTTGTCTGTGGACTGAATGTGGTTTGGTTCTGCCTTTCAGCTAGAATATCAACCAGACTATACCAGCATTATGGTCATGTGTTTTGGGAACAGTTTCTTGTCCCCTATCATTACCTAGTTGAGAAACTATTTCACAGGAATCTATAGAAATGAAAAAATAGTTAAAATTATTATTCTACTTTCATGTCAATGTTTAAAGTGGACAAGGAAAAATTAAAAATGATGAAGTGATTAGAAATATTTTGGTAGTTTCAGGGTCAAAACTTGCCCATAAAACTGCAAGTGATAGACTTCTGGGATTTCAAGAACAATGATGCTATTTACAAATTTCACTCCATTTCACTACCCCCTGCCTTGTACTAGGAGAGCTAATGAGAGAAAACCCCATCAAACACAAGGAAGTACAGCGTTGATTCTGGTAGCATTATCTACTTAAATCTGGGCTAAATTTACAGAGTTAAATATCGTGGTCACTGCCACCACAATTTTATATCGTAGCAAACATAGAGAATGGAATAGGTAGTGCAAGAACATCAGAAAAAATTAGGTATGTATTTATTAGGTTCTTATGTTCATGTAAAGCAAAAGGAACAATACACCTTATCTTAAAGCTTGGCTGGAGTACTGTAGGCTCCGCAGGTTGGTTAACACTGGAAATCTGTGTATTATCATTTAAACACCCTATAGAACTTTTTTGTTTTCTACAGATATTATCACCCATTCAGTGACTTCCACAGCAACCTTTGTTCCCCTAAAATGCCTAGAGACAAAACCCCAGGTTCACAGAACTAGCTATTTCCAAAGAAGCACACAAAATGTGAGGCCAGTGTGCCCAGAGAAGTTCAGGGCTGTCCACGAATTCCATAAACAAGATAGAAATCGCTGGGGAATGAAAGTGGCCTAAAATGTATGGCACAAGAGAAGGGCAATAGATTCGTACCCAGAGAGATCTCAAACAGAGCTGAAAAACTGTGTTTAATTTTCTGCTTTGCCACTCAGCCAGCATGAACATACATTTCATATGCAACCTGTTTTTTAACTTCTGCATCTTCTGCAGCTGGGTTACAGTTAGAAACACAACTCTGAATAGACAGATCACTGCTCTGACCTAAGATGATAACTTCCCCACAACGCAGAGTTTATGTGTCAAGCTCCTCATGACTTTCAAGGAATAATCTTTTTTCTGGTAGCTCCTGACATCAGCATAGTCCTGGCACTGGGTGTGCTCATTTTGGATCACCTTATTTTTTTTTTTTTTAGGCTGAAGATTTACGTAGTTAAAATATGTCTACCAGTGGATGTGAAAACAAACATGAGATTAATTCTGTGAGTTGAGACCAGGAGCTCAAAAGTAGTAAAAACAGTGTCAAAGGCATAAACCTTATCAATGGAGTGACACTTTAAAATTTATTTGTTTGTTCATTTAGGTGTGACAAGTGATTCCTCCCATTTGTTTTTGGTTTTAAGTCCAGTTTTGAGGGGTTATACCACAAATTTACCCGAGAGGAAACATGCATACTTAGCCCAAGATTATACTCTTCTCTTTTAGAGCCCAAATAGTAATCAAACCTTTCTCAGGATGTCTACAGCATGTTCTGAGTGAGAGACGTGCTGAAGAGGTAAAAACCTGTACTTCCAGTTCTGTGCCTAGCCGGCTGGGTGAGATGGAATCCAATATTTCCCTGTTCAATTTTCCCCTCTCTCTTCTCTTCTTTAGTGTTTGTTTTACTGAGTAGAAGCCCTTTCTTACTCAAGGAGACCTTCATCCTGATTAGGTCCTATAGGCATTCCTGCAGTATGTACTTAAAATGCATCATAAGCTTTCCTTCTCTTCATGATTATCTATTATTCATATTGTGCTGGTGTCTAGAGACCAATAAGTTAAGATTATGATGAGATACAATATAGGGATAAATACTGATGGCAGGTGGATAGCTAATAATAAAGATGGATGTATGTACATAACTTAATGATGTCAATAACTAATAATGTTCCTCTTTTCCAATTAGATTTAATGATTTCTTTTTTTTTTTTTTTCCTGAGTGCAGCAAATGAATTTGCAGCAATTTCATGGTAGTTTTGCCTTCTTTGGAGCTGACACATCCCATCGGTATTTTGCATTTTTTTTAACAGTTATAAAATTACTAGTGACATGAAGATTTTATGCATTTTTTCGTTAATAAAATTACCACTATTTATCAAAAGTTAACATCCAGGAAATGTGGAATACTATAGAAATAAAAACTGAAAAGAAACACTGTCATTAGCTGCTCTGTTTAGCAACACAGTATTTTTATAGAAGTTAAAGCTGAGTTTGAAATACTTGAAAATTTCAAAGAAAACAAAAAATTGCTTTGGCTAAGGGAGGGGCCGATTTCTTTTTTTTCTCCCCCAAGCAATCTTTGTAAATGTTGATGGTTTTAGTACCTTCTCCACTTATTTGGCCCAGATTCTGTCAAGTTCTCCTTGTTATAATTAAATATTGCACATGGATAGTCTGTATAAATGCAAATATTAGTGAAACCAAGTAATAAAGGAACTCTTAAATGAATAAACACAGATTTCTGGCGGTGGGGCAGCATTTAAAGTTTATTTCAGATTAAAACACCTATTGTAACAAAGTGTATTGTAGATATATGTGAATACCTATTATTACCAAAGTTTATAATGTAGGTAAACCCAATGAAGTTAGCAGAGTATGTAGTCCTAGAGCAGAACTCTATTAAATTGAGTAGTCACTTGATGTTTCTAGAAGAGGTCAGCCAAGACTTTAATAGTGGAAAATAGTACTAAAATAACAAAGCTTAAAAAACAAACAAACCAACAAACCCCACTCCAGACTGGAGCTTTTACATTATTTAGTATTTTTGCTTCATATTCTGTGGTTGTAATAGTATGGACATTAATAGTTACAGTGCATGAATCCAGAACCCTCCTTTTGAAAGAGATTTTTGCACAAAACGTTTCAGGGATAAGTATCTATGGTAAGACCATCACACAATTTAACTGTAATAAGAAAATTAAGGTGTAATCTAAAGTTTGCAAATCTTGCTTCTATCTAAGTGCTATTTAGGACCAGCTTCTCAGATAGGCAGAGAGACTGAAAGGGATGGAAAAGAGAATAATCAAAACTCACCTATAGTTGGATCATGATAGTCAGGGAACCGATGGCTTATGAACTGCATTGTCATTGCTGGAGAGGAGAGAGGGAAGAAAAAAGAATTATATCACCATCATTAAATACAAACAGGGAAAAGAACACATAGATAATTCACTCATTCAAGCATCATCTTAGAATGTGAGTCCAAAGCTTGTTTTATGTCTATTTCTGCAACAATACATTGGCACTATAGTGATAACTCAGAAATTATAAATGAAGAACAAATGTGAATTAAACCTCTTAATTTCTTAATTTTTAAACTTCATTGTATTAATTTTTGTATTAAAATTTTACATCTTTTTAACACTTGTTAAATACTGTTAATCTGGCATTGCATACAGACAAAAATTGCCATGGCGAAAACCTAAAACATGATTTATTGGGCTGACTCATAAAAGTTTTCATGGTGCTACAAAATGCCACTAACTATAGTGCCTAATTTGATTTCTGGTGTATTTAGAAATACCTAATTCATTAAACTGGATGCAACAGATGAAGGCTTCTCTTAACCACCTAGAGCACCTTTCTTCTGAAGAGACTATTTTATGATTGAATATTGCCTGCTTCCAGAAATTTTAGGAAAGTTGCATGAGACTTCAGGAAAACTGCATTTTATCATTGGGATCAGGTGACATGCTGAAAGTGAAATTCCAAAATATGTAGAAAGGCATGAACTTTCATATCCTGTCCAACATGACATCTGAAGTTCATTGACTTTCAATAACCATGAAAATAAACTTGGGTATTCAGGGACCACAGTCATATCATCAGCAATCAGAACAAAATGGGAAGTTACATTATCTTTGTTGTTTCTTCTGAGTTTGATTTTCAAGTCGTTTGAAAAGTAAATGTACCTACCAAACACTGAGAGCTGTGAGTAAAACCCTTTCAAAAGTGAAACAGGTGAATTCTAATCTTATAGAAGAAGGGACATAAAAATTTAAAAAAAGGGGGGAGGGTCAAACATAATTTTTAAAATACTGCTTGATTTTTAAGCCAATATCCTTACTTTTTTTTTTTAAATGACATTAAAGTTAATATATATAGCTACTATATGGAGATTTGTTTAAAAAAGTACCCCTCCTGAAACATAATTATCAGTCACGACACATGAAATCCAACATGAGGTTTGGCCTTACGTCTTGAACATCTCAGCTACTTTCAACAGCATGAACAACAGAGGTTATGAGCAAGATGTGAGACACATTTAAAAATCTGCGTATAAATACACCTATTTTTCAAACAGCAGTGGTTTGGTTTAATGTTTGTCCTTCTGATATTTTCAAGGAACAGGGGCTAGGGAGATAGTTTTATAAAACGGAACAGAGGAGTATTAAACATTTATTACCATGTTAATAAATTATTGCATCTTTAGTGTAGACAAATATAAATGCTAAGAAGCAGCATTATAAATTCATAGACACCCAGAGAGGGTAACTGTGTAAGAAAAGGCACATTCAGTCTATATATATTGTAGAGGAATAAATCTACATGCAGCCACACTCACATCTTCTGTATTATCTGTTTTCAGAAGTGTACTTTAAAGTACTATGCATGTTTGGACATTTTTATTTCCAGGGCACATGTTATGTTGTGTTTTTTTTAATTTTGACAGATTTTTAGCCACCTCCATCTGATTACTGTTAGCGGTTTATGAAGAGTAAATTGATGTCTAATGTGAGCTGCCTGGTTTGCTCTTAGCTGAGGCAGCTAGAAGAGATGCTGTTCACATGGTTTATGCATACACACTTCCAGCTTTCTGAGGCCCTGTACCAAAAATTAATTCAATTTGCTTCACTACCTGCTGCTTTTCTTGCCAAGCATTTTTTTTCTTGAAAAAACCCACCCCAAACTATTCTGCATCTGATCTCATTCTGTTTCATCCTGGAGCTATGCCTGCATCACAAAATCTGTAGTCAGAACTAAAGCAAAAATTCTCAGAGGACGGGCAGAACTTGTGGTAAATGTTTTTCCTCTCGCCTGAGACAGCTACGAGTCAATACATCATTTATGTCCTCATCAAATCCACAGGATTTAAGAGGACTGAAATAATTTGAAAGCATCATATTGTATGAAATATCAAGTTTTGTACTGTAACATGCAAAAGTGGAAGCGTTCAAAAGCCGTGTGGATGTGGCACCTGGGGACATGGTTTGGTGGAAGTCTTGGCAGTGCTGGGTTAATGGCTGGACCTGATGATCTTAGAGATCTTTTCCAACCTGAATGGTTCTATGATTCTATGATTATATATAAAATGAATCTGGAGAAACACAGAATTCGAGAAAGGTGTTCATAGAAGAACTGAAAATAATGAAACGAGAATGCCTCACAGTCATCTGGTCAGGAAAATGGTGAATAAAAGCTTCTTTCTATATACCTTTTGTCCCACAATGAAATCCCTGACAGCCTTTTGTCACAGGTTCCTCCTTGTCACCAGGAAAGGAACTTCCTTGGCCTCTTTAGTCTTTGTCACCTCTCACATGGGGATTTAACACCCTCTCCCAGGAACAGGGTACAGAAGGAATTGAGTTACACTGATCTTTTTAATCACTAAATTATGATGCAAAATAAGGAAATTGGTGTATAAGTGGTGGAAATTGCAACCTGTCTTACTCTGTGTTTTCCTTAAAATAAGAATTTGCATTTTCTGATACACCCAACTCCATATGAATGCAGAAAATATTTTCAGAGCAGGCATAGCTAGTCACTTCATCTAAGGGAAAGAAACAACTGATTTTTGGCTACAAACCAAAAATTTGTCCTTCTTATTCCATGAGGATGGAGGACAAAGAAGTCTTGAAACATCTGATGTGCAACAGCAGTTTTGTCCAATTTTACCAGGTATTCCGCAAACTTGGTTGCTGGATGTGCAGAAATTAGTTCTGAATGGTAGCTGAAAGGCGGTGGAATGCTTTCCAGAGGAAAAGGACATTCAATCACCACCGGTGTGAGACCACATAGCTCAGCTGGACCCTTGGGAATTAGACCTGCCTATAACCAACCCTATCTGGGGTCCCCAGCAGGAGAGCTGCCTCAGCTGGGATATGCTGGCTTCTTCATTGCTACAAACATCAGCTCCAAAGTTATTTTCCAGAGTGAATTAATTTTGAAAACTGACACAAAAATGGTATTGGCATTTCACGCTGTGTGTTGAAAATATTCTTCTTGGTCCCTTGGTTTTCCTCATCCATTACCTTTTTTTCCATATAAATTAGCACTTGCACCTAACAAAGGCAAACTCTTATTGGATATTTTTGTGACTGTTCCTTTGGAAATCCAAATAATTTTTACAGATCTATAAATTAGAGACCCTTAACTCTAATTTATGCCACACACAAAACACAAAATGTGGCTTTAAAGCAGGATATGAAAATAGAATAGATTAGTAAGACTGATATTTGAATAAATACATATACATGTAAAGGCAGTGTCAGTTAAAAAATGGTTAAAGAAAACCCAAATCAAACCACACCAAACCCTTTTAATCCATAGCAGGTATTGTGAAACATTTTGAATTGCAAGTTGCCTGAAAATTTTAATGAATATTTTATGACACTGTGAAGATCATTTCATTTAAATGGGACATGTACATCACACAGCAGCTATGATAAGTAAAAGGATCATTGTTTCAGATGAATAGCATCTTCTTTATATCCATCTGTGGCTAAGCAAATGCAGGTTGCACCAGCTGAGGAAATGTAAGCCTGATATGCATGAGTAACTATGCAACCTTAAAGTTCTCCCATGGTTTTAAAACAAGAAAGGGGTTCAGATCCTTCATTTAGATTTTCTTTGTTTCCGAACGTGATTGTACAACGTTCTTTAACTATCTAGAAAGGTGTACGTGAAACCTATGCTGGCACTGAAATATATATATTTTCTTTGAATGATAAACTTAGTCCTGTCTTTTACTTTCAATATAATTCCTAAATCCTTCCTAATAATATTTTATTAACCACCGAGTAAGAAATGCCATGCTTAGAAAAAGGCTGGGGTTATATATCTTTTCTGAAGCATCCTTTTGATCAGTGCAGCAATACTAAATTTCATCTAAAGAAAGTGGCAATTTTAAAAATATATATGTGAGTGGGCTCGCAAGCCAACAGGAAAAATGTTTTTATACTCCTGCAGCTGTGAGAGCAGATAGAATAGAATCCCACTCTCCTTCTAATTTGTTCTAAATTTGATTTATACCAAAAACTTTGAAAGCAGTCCTATACCTATTTTTCAAGGTTGAAGAGTACATTGCAAGCTCACACAATATTTGTTATGCTAATAGTATTCCTGATGTGAATCTCTCATCCTGAGCTTCCTATCCCTATTTATTCACACAAGAACTTCCACATTTTCATACTCTCCTGGGTGCTGGTGTGATGGTATAATAAATCTGTTTCGAAAAGAATCTTTACCCTCATCACAAAGAGCTACACTTTAAACACTCTAAGAAAATTATCAAAGTAGTTGCAACTCAGAGATGAGTGATTCCATATGGTTGAGTCACAGAATTTTAATTTAAATCCACTGTTCCATTGGATCTTTGTGTTTTTTATAAACAATTGGGATTTCAATGAGACCAGTGTGGAAGACAGACTATAAAAAAATGTAATATGTTGAAGTCACTGGATTTGAGGATTAATTCATGAAGTTCATGAGACAAGAAGAAAGCATATAGATATTATTAGCATAGAGAAGATGGCAAAGAAAGTACAGAGTCTGAAAACAAAGAGGGCACCATAGGAGGAGACACTGTCATGGAAAAGGAAGTGATAAATATGATTTATTTAAAAATTTAATAGGCAACCTTGCCTCTATCTATCTATAAAATTAAATAACTTTCTAAAACACAGCCAGGACATCTGGAACATACCTGATTTTATTTTTTTAATAAAGTGTTTGCATATTACTAAATGTATAGAAATTATGTAGTATCAAAATCAGAATTCAGCACCTGGACAAGCATTGTATTTCTACCATTTTATTTCTGAGATACTGGGTAGTTTGAACAGTTCTGGTCTTTCTGGTGGTTTGATACCCACAAGACCCTTAGGAGTCATCTTTCGAAATGTATGGTCTTTTCAAGGGTTCATGCCTGAAGACTGGAACCTTGACTTCTATTTCATCAGCTTGGAAAAATGAGAAACAACCTTATAACTAACTATGAATTTTTAAATTGGCTCATCAAATAAACCATCATTTGCAGTTATTCTTCTGCCCATTGAGTCTTAATCAATAGACACGAACCATGTGAAGTTCAACAAGGGCAAGTGCCGGATTCTGCACCTGGGACGGGACAACCCTGGGTGTACAGACAGACTGGGGAATGAGAGGCTGGAAGATAGTGCTGTGGAAAGGGACCTGGGGGTCCTGGTTGATGACAAGTCAAATATGAGTCAGCAGTGTCCTGGCAGCCAGGAGGGACATCCCTGTCCTGGGGGCATCAGGCCCAGCATCGCCAGTTGGGCCAGGGAGGGCATTGTCCCGCTCTGCTCTGGATTGGGGGGGCCTCACCCTGAATATTGTGTGTGGTTTTGGGTGCCAAAAGAAAGATATTGAACTACTAGAGGGAGGCCAAAGGAGGGTAACAAACATGGTGAAGGGCCTTGAGGGGAAGCTGTGTGAGGAGCGGCTGAGGTCACTTGCTCTGTTCAGCTGGAGAGGAGGTCAGACCTCACCGCAGTTACAACTTCCTCATGAGGGACAGCAGAGGGACAGACACTGATCTGGTGAGCAGTGACAGGACCTGAGGGAATTGCCTGAAGCTGAGTCAGGGGAGGTTTAGGTTGAATATCAGAAGTAGGTTCTTCATGCAAAAGGTGGCTGGGCACTGAAACAGGCTGCCCGGGGCAGTGGTCACAGCACCAGCGTGGCAGAGCTCAAGAAGTGTTTGGACAATGCTCTCAGGCACGGGGTGGCATTCTTGGGGATGTTGCCGTGCAGGACCAGGAGCTGGACTCAGTCGTCCTTGTGGGTCTCTTCCAACTCAGAATATTTTGTGATTCTGTTATTCCGTGAATAGTAAGAGGCGAGCACAGAAGGTTTTTTCAAAAATATAATGAGCTCCATGAACTGCATTAACACTCACAGCAACTTTGAACGGTTGGAGACACCAATAATTATGGAGCCTCTTAGGAGGATCAAAAAAAAAAGTTAGAAAGTCTCTAAATGCAGTCTGAGAAAGATTTCATCTTGTTCAGTTTCTGCAAGTTTAATGACTCAAGGTCAGAAAGAATGAGAAAAGGAAAAGATATGAAAATTAAACAAAAATTTTGCTGTGAAACAAATGAGAAATGTTAGCTATGAGCTAATTTAGGCTATGGACTCGAAAATATTTTTAGACATCATATGAGGGATTTTCTGGAACAAAACTCAAACATGGAAAATGTAAAAAACCTCTTTGATTTTAAAGTGGGTTTTTAGTGAAAGTATTGAAGCAGTGAAACGGAAGGTTCTTTCGGAGAATTTTCCCCTGTATTCTCAACTTCAGTTAGGGAAAATATTAGTTTAATATATGATATTTTAATAATGATAACATCTGTAATCAGATACTGAGCTCATATCAGTGAAGGAAATAAAGGTTTGCTTTCCTGAAATACTACATGCTCTGGATCTCACAGACTTTATAAAGAGCCTTTTGCTTTCCAGGGAGAAGTTTCCATACGGAAAGCACTGCTTTGCAATAATACAGGGATAATTTAAATGTCCTATGTTTATGATCTGCTTGGAGTGGGAGGATTAGGGGGAGAATCTGAGAGAGGTTCATATAGGATTCATGCAGTGACAGCCAGCCCATCTGCAGCCTTTAGTGTTTTAAACAAAACATGTTGCATTTCTGAGTTACTGCACTGTGTCTGTTTTCCTGCAACATACTAAGAAAACTTATAAAATAGCAGGCTTCTCTACCAGATAGATAACAGCTTTCCAGGTCACAAAGGACTTTGTGTTTGGAGTATACTAAATATTTCCTCGGTTTTATTTGCATTTATTTTATCTACACATGCTGCATATAGATCACAGTATGTTTTAGAATAAATAACTGACAGGTTTAGTCACCTCAACCAAACAAAGCAAGTAAGAATGATGAAAAATAGTTGTTAGCTTTAAATGGTCCACATCACTGTGAACCAAAATAGCCAAACAGCTGCTAAATGTTAAAGGGCAGAGAGGTGGTTTGGTGTCGGTAGAGAGATCTTCCAAACCAGCAAGCATCCATGGTGATGAGAATGGCATGAAACTGTCTCAGGGGAGGATTAGGTTGGACATCAGGAAAAGGTTTTCCCCCAGAGAGTGGTGGGGCACTGAACAGACTCCCCAGGGAATGGTCACGGCCCAAAGGCTGCCAGAGCTCCAGGAGTGTTTGGACAACGCTCTCAGGCACAGGGTGGGGTTGTTCGGGTGTCTCTGCAGGGCCAGGAATTGAATTCGATGATCCTTGTGGATCTCCAGAATAGTCTGTGATTCTGTGGCATGCAGCTGACTTGATTAGATGGAGACCAAAACCCTTATCCAGAAGAGTGTGTGAGTGACCTGCCTCACACTGATCTCAATGGGATTTCCCATTTCCCATTGCTGGGGTTTGTGTTGTGTTAGATCTGAGCACTGAATACTGTAGGGGCAGAAGGTTGTATCTACCAGAAGATATAAGACAAGTGTCTGAGGAGTATTTATTTTGGTCTAAAAGATGTATGAGAAGAAGAGTGATGTCTAATGCAGGGTATTTTTTACAGTACCTCATGAAATTTGAAGAGTATGGGGAAGGTAACTAGAGATACAAAGCAAATTATGTAGCAACAAGGTATTTTTTCACCTTGATTATAGTTATTTGTATGATAGTCGCACCACAAAGTGTATAGCTAGATTAAAAACTTTGATTTTTTTAAAAATTGGTTGCAATAAACTCAAAGGTCTCACCCCACAAAAAGACACTCTTGCCTTCCTACTGACAGAGAATGTCAAGATTTCTAAGCAGAAGTTTTAATGTCTTTTATTTTGTTCGTATGTTCTTCCCCAAACAACCATTACAGACTAGCTGCACTGACAGGACATCAGCCTAAAGGCACCTTTGTTCTGGCCCAATACAGCCATTTGTACATTGTCATACCCCTTAAGGAACTGGGCAAAAGCTTTACCACTTGTTTCAGGAGTGAATGCTGCAAGATCTGTGAGAGGCAATTATTAATTTTTTAGGGGTTACAATGTATTATTTATCGAGCATTGGCTCTGAAATGAAGGGAGGCTAAATTTTACTTCTGTGTTCAATGCATTCTGCTGTACTAGAAAAATACAGAACCTTTCTGTAACATAATCTCCTGCATAGTTTAGGCTGCTGATTTTTGCACCGTTTTTTTGCTGAAGTGGTGGGTGTTTTGTTCACCTATCAAAGCTGAAGTCCACAGCAAAGAGTAGCAGGAATCAGAAAGGAAGAATCTGCAAACCAAAAGTCTTTTAAATTAAATCTGTCTTATTGGAATGAAAATCAAACACACAAAACCCCAGTAAATATAAATTTTAACAAGAAAAAAAATCAAGTTATTAGGGCAGCCAGAACAGAAACAGTGAACTCTTCTTTATCCACTATAACCTTTACCACTGTAAAGTAAGAGCAGACTGTAATCAAAATGTGTTGAGGTGGAGTTAGTGGTAACAGAGTACCATTCAGTTCTATAATTCCTCCTCTCGCATCAGAATGAAACAAAGGACTTGATGCAGAAATCTATATGTTGAGGCAATATGTTTCCCAAGGCTGAAAATAAAGAATTAAGAAACAGATGAGTAGAATCAGCCCCTTGGAAAGAAAAGATAGAAAAAAAAATCTTTTGTTTTGAGGCCAATGTTGAACGAATAAATAAAAACCACAAAGGGTACTTCTTACCCTTCTCTTTCCCATAAGCATTAGATGTAAAGACACGAGTTCTCACTATTTCCCTTCAAGGTGTCACTAGTGGAACAAAGATATATACCAGATAGTGGTTACAGTTTTCCAGCATGGACTGAAGGTTGAACAGAGAAATTGTGCAAAAATTCCTTCTAGACCTGAGAAACTTGCAGGAAAGTGTCATCCAGCAAAAGTGCTCTCACTGCAGAAAAGTTGTCTTCTGAATCAGCATGTTCTAGTTAAAAATGGCTGGACTAAAAACTTCTGACTACCATTAATATCTACATCCAGACTCAGTTCCCAGTGCAATGTCAGAAGGCAGAATAGACTGCACTGTAAAATCTGTGTTAAAAATTCCATTTAGTGTTTAAGGAAACTGGGAAGTAGATGGGAGTTGCATTTATTCCCCGTATGAGAGACATCATCTTAATGTGATACAAATTAACGATAATGATAAGGCAGATTGCTACCACTTACAAACCATTTCCTCCCTGTGTATCCCTGATCCCTTCCCGAAACGTCTCCCACAAAAGTACTGAACATTCCCTACCCTGCTTAGCTTATGTGACCTGACAAGATGCCTCAATAAACAGAAATTACTGCTGGTAAATGCTACCATTAGTGCATTTTCCCACTGTGTTTCTTCCATCAAGTTAAAATCAGAGAGAAAACTTAATGTGTCTTCTACTGTTCTTCAGTTAGAAAATCCAATGGCAACTTAAGCCTTCCATTAGTGAGCAATCCAAAATGTAATGACATAAATAGGTTTTAAAGTAGACTCCAGGATAATGTGATTTTTAAAAGAGAATGCATTAAATAAAGCCAGAAAGACTCAATTTTCACATATTATTTCAGCGAAGAATAAAGCTGATCTCAAACCACGGCAGATAGACACGTTTCAATTAAAGTCAGTGGATAAATCTCATTTCTACAAAGGGAGTACAGCAAACGAGAGAAATATGGGGTGGTTCTTCATACAAGCAGGCCCTGGCTTGCAGCTACCAGCCTCAAGTATCATTATTTCACTGAGAAAAAGACTTTCAAAAAAGGATAAAGTCATTTCATTTGATGGGAAAAAAACCTCTCAGCAACCCCATTTATTTCTCTCCCTTTTTTTTTTTTAACTGCTGACATGTTTCTATGTAATGATAACTTGAGCTGCTCAGACTTGGTTTACTGCTGTTTCAGGTAGTGGTAAATTGAGGTTGTTTGCAGGTTTCCTAACATAAACTAGTGGTTAGCTCCTGTGGTACCTTCCATGTGAAATTATACCCCATACATCAAGCAGTGGGGAATTGGCAGTGACAGCAGCTGTATTTTCTTGTGAGTGGGAGAATAGCTGCTGTTCCGTAATGTGGTACCAACTTTTCTGTGCATCAAACCCATGGTCTGGAAAATTGATGGCACATCAAAGAGGAAGATACAACTCTTCCATTTAAATCCTCACAGAAGTCTTATTCAGGACTAAAACAGAGCCCAGTTTTTATTTATTCTTTCCTTTCCAACGCCAGGTTTTCTCAATATATCAGTTATTGTGAATAGAGGATAACATCCAGATTCACAGATACTGTTTGCCACCAACTGCCTTGGACTAAACAGGCTTTGGATGCTTATCTGTCTTTAGTGATCTGAACAACAAACTTTTGCATCTCTCTCAAAAATTCAGATGTCTGTTTGAAAGTTCATAGAATCACAGAATCATTTAGGTTGGAAAGAACCCCAAGTCCCCAAGATCATCAAGTCCAACTGTTGCCCCAGCACTGCCAAGCCCACATCCACACAGCTTTTAAATCCCTCCAGGGATGGGGACTCTACCACTGCCCTGGGCAGCCTGTTCCAACGTTGTATGACTCTTTCAGTAAAGAATTTTTTCCTAATATCCCATCTAACCCTTCTCTGGCACAACTTCAGGCCATTCCTTCTTGTCCTGCCACTGGTTACCTGGGAGTAGACCCTCACCTGGTTACAACCTTCTTTCAGGTTGTTGTAGAGAGTGATGGGTGTTGTTGACTAAAGTTATGAACTTGTCTCCTGCTGATGACATTGAAACTAAAATACTTCATTGAGGCAAAATTTATTTAGATGAAATTCAAGACAGGAAGCTGAACCAAATAAGGGCAAATTTACTGGTTTGGATTGATGGCACCCAATTTTTTTCCAAGTGTGGAACTGATTTACTAACACAACTGTTAAATATTTTATAATAAATTACATATACTTACACTTCTACTACAAATTACATGATTTATAGATATTTTTTCATTACTTTCATGATCTTTTTTAAATTTCTATTTATTAAGGTAGCTTAATATGCTGGTTTTCCCTTTCAATAAAAAAATATAAACATAATCTAAAATACTGTATTTTTCTCAGAAATTCTCTCATCCTTTCTTTTAATAACTGACACATTTTTTTTTCTTTAATAAGAATGATGTTCAAACCATATTTAAAGGAAGTAGACTAACAAAGAAGGAAGCATTTCTGAAGATACACCTAAAGCCAGAAAACTGACACCAGAATATTGCTAAAATCCCAGTAAACATCTTAATTCATCAAAAACATTTGATTATTCCCAGAATGCTGTCCTCAACAATTTATTTCCCACTCATATATCTAAATTTATATTTTTCTTAGTGGAGTTATTTATCTCAGTGGAGCTAAATACCACATCATTTGCATTTTATGAGTGGAAAAGTGTTCTTCACTACCGAGGTGACTTTGAGCTCAACATATTTTCCTTGTCATATCTCAGATGTTTTCTCTCTCAGCTAATTAGGCAACACTTCACAACAAAGTCAAACCTGCCACATTATCAATTACACCAACATGAGTTCTTAATGTCTTTGCTACTGTACTAAAAGCATTTCTGTAAGATTAGGAAGGGATGAGGCTCCTCTGTTGGTGAGGCTCTTCAGTTGTTTACTCCCCCTGCATACACACATGAACACGCCCAAATCCAAAAGCCTGGTAATCATGAACTGTTCCTGAAAAAGCAAATCAAACCATTAAGAAATCCTGGAAATGAGGAAAATGAGATCTTCCAGATGGAGAAGTAGTTCTGTGTTGTTACCAGCACCACTTAGAATATGGTTATGCAGGGAAAAGGAAAATCACAAAGATAACAATGATCATAGAATCAAAGAATGGTTTGGGTTTAGAGGGACCTTAAAGACCAAACCCTTGCGTTGGACAGGGACACCTCCCACTAGACCAGATTGCTCAAAGTCCCATCCAACCTGGCTCTGAAATTTCAGACACCCTGGAATAAACATTCTATGGTTCTAAATAGTGGCTTTAATGTTTTGAGGACATGGAAAGGAATATAGTATCTTCACATCTAAATACTTCAAAGGCTGGAGTTTATTGAGAAGAAGAGAACCTCTAGATCTACAAAAAAAATGCAATTTGGAGACAAACCAATGGGAAATAGTGACCTGTCTCAGAGGACAGCACTGACCCTATGCTTCCTGTTATTTTCGCTTTACATAATAATCACTGTAAAACTCCTGAACAACACTTATGCGATCTTGTGACTCTGGGAAGAGGTGTTTTGAGCTTTTGACTCTGCTATCAGCTCTCTGTTCTTTGGTTATCATCATATTTTTTGCCTCAGTTTCCAAACCTGCAAGAAAACCAAGGCAACAGCAATAGGGACAGAGAGCTCTGAGGTTTACAGGATTGCTACATAAAATTTGGCATGAATGCATTCCTTAACTGTTCATCTAAAATCAAATTAGTAAAATCACGAAATTTTTAAGAACAGACTTAACCAATCCCTTCAGTATGAAATTATGTGGATGGAAGGAGAGAGGAGGAGAGATCAAGCATCTTGCACAAGGCATACGAGTAACTGATAAAGATGAAAAGATTACGAAGTACAAGGAGGATGAAGTGAAATAGCTACCTGTCCTCTCATCCTCTTCCCCCTCTCTCAGCACAAATCTGACTGGAAGTTGACATCTGCCAAGAGCACATTCATATTGCTTGACACATGTACATGCTACATTATGGTGATATATTGACAGCAGGCGCAGTTGCCAGACATGTTTGGGGGTGAAAGGTAGCACTTCAGGCACTAAAAGAGGTGATTTATTACAGCATTAGTGCGCCACTGAAAAGGTCAGAGAGCTACAAAACACATACAAGAGTTCTAGAGGGCTGATTGTATTTTCACAGAGAAAACCTACATTAGCCTATTCAGGCTTGTACCCTCAGTGTGAATAAGAAATGTTAAAGCTCTCAGTACCAGCAACATGGAAAGACTTGACAATGCTTTTTTTCCCTACAGCTGGAAGGAGACGGCTCATGACCCAGGAACACTTAGGCCCCTAGAACAGGCTGAGTTTCAGTCTTTCGTTCTCCTGGGGTAGACTTACTTTCACGTATTTCATAATGCACTCCCTGCCCTTGATGTACTTGCCATTTATTCTGGTGTGAACCAGCTGTCTCAGGGGTTTATGGTGCTATGCATCACCTTCACTTGATGGCTGACAGAAGTCGTATTTGGTGACCCTAGACCTTTCCATAAAACACCAGCAGCAGGTAAAAAAACCACCAACCAATCAACCAAACCAAACCAAACTAAAACAACATTCCAAAACTTCCTGCTGACCCCCAAAAAAGCACAGTGTACTTATACGAGTCTCCAAATCTTTCCTCACATTAGAGGCAAAGTTCTTGTCAGGATTTCTCAAGTTTAATTGGGAACACAATATATTGGGGTGAGATTGGTGAATAAAAAACATGCTTTGAAAAAAATCCTTAGATTCAAAATAGATTCTTATTCATAAAGGATAATAAAAGATATGAATATATGTAGCCATTTTGGATTTTCCTAACTACTGTAGAAATTTGTTCTATAATCAGATCTTCTTAACAAAAATAATTTTGTCCCAGGGTCAAGAGATTTACTTCATCTGCTCCATTGTAGGACTAGGATTTACATTTTCCCGGTCTCTGCAGTAATTATAACACTGAAATTTTGTCTTGTTGGTGCAGTGGAATCATAACTCAGCTCCCTAAAGATCATGATTTGTGACCTGGAAACCTCACAAAGGTTCCAATAGAGGAACTTTTTTAAGGCCCTGATAAGCTTATGACTACCTTAAACACAAGGAAACACACATCTTTAGGTTATAACAACTGGAAACATTTCCTCATGTATATAAAAAAAGGACTTAGGAGGACTTTCAGGGGCTCAGTGAGTAAGATGATATTGAAGTACTCCATATCCTAACAGTGTGATGACATTGTGCCATGCTGATTCAGAAATGACTCAGCTCAGTTACCAGAAAAGGGAAGAATCAGGTTTTTTTCAAAGGTGCAGTGATATAGATGTGACAGAATGACTCATCTGTCATCAGCATTTTAGTCAGCAAAGTCTTTGGCTCAATGGCAAGTGTTTATAACTGGAAAATAAAGGCACTCAATCGAAAGAAAGTAAGCAAAAAAGATCTGTATATTGAGCCTGGTTTTCAATATCCAGCTATGAGGTCATTATATCTCTAACACTGAGCACCATTTTAGTGTCAGTATACGTCCAAGTCCAATCCCTTGTTCAATGTGCTTTTTGCATTTCCATCTGTTTCTGATTCAGAGAATATATTTTCTGCAACGCTCACCTAGGCACAGAAGGAACAATCTCTGTCCATTTTCTTGTGAAAATAATTTTTTTTTTCTACAGTATGCCTTTCACTATGAGTTTCATTTCAGTTTTACATGGCATGCATGATAGGGCTAGGAACCTCTTCCTTTGAGAGATCCTCCCATAAAATTTTTGAAGGACATGAACCAAGATACACAGAAATCAATGGCAGCTTTTCCATGGATATTGGCTTCTGTTTCATGTAAGTTTTTACTTGTGCAATGCCCTTTCCACTGTGTCCTTCAGTAGGAGTATTTAAATACCTTTCAAAAGAAATCATAATGGGTGAAATGGTGGCTGTTCTGAAATGAGAGGCAAAACTTTTTTGCTTTTTAGGTTGAAATTTCTCTTATGTCCATGTATGACTGTGGTTATTTGCCTTTACATTGTGTAAATGAATACACTCATTACATATAACTTTCCTTTGGTGTACATAAAATTTCATACATCAATATTTTGAAGATTCTCTAAAGGGGGAAAAAGAGGAAAAAATTCTAAACACAACTACATTTTTTTTTTTAGTAAAAAAATGAATCAACTTATGATTATTTTTTTAATTGAAAAATATCTTTTCTTGCAACAAAATAAAATTTTATAAATGCTCAGGTCTAGAACTCATCTCTCTCTGGTAAATTAAATTATTGAAAATATTCCAATTCTGGATGAGTTATGGAGCATCAGTGCAAAATCTACACTTAATGACGTCTTCTGTTACATGTTTTTAAATACTTTTGGAATATAGGCATTCACACACAGCTGAAACACAATAATAAAAGCTTCTCTGTGGGTTTAGTCCAAAGGTCTGTCTATACAGTATTTAAGGTAGACGGAAGAGTACAAGAAACTCCACAAGTACAAAGTGTTCTTTCCCAGAACGTGCTTTTCTCCTGGTAACATTTCATGGTTTGGGCACTTCTTAACAAGCCCAAACCACATCTGGCCCAGGGTGTTGCACTCAAACTTCACATCTGAGCTGTAGAGTGGCATCTAGAAGTTTCTTTGGCCCACCTTTACCCATGAGGATAATAGTGAATTAGGCTATGAGAGATTCATTTAGCCAAGACATAAAAAGGAGTGGCAATTATGCAGGGTCTCCAAATCCGTGCATGGATGAGACCCAAGCAAATGTAGAATATGTAGGCAGTGTTCAAATTACTTGCTGCCAACTACAAATTGACTGATTTCACTTAATGACATAACCAGAGTAAGAGCTGTTAATGGCATTCAGGAGGTTTTTGCTCTCAGCTAGGTTATTTTATTCAGTACATTTTATTTTTTCTGAGGAGTTTACTAACAATGAGGGAATAGATATAAACATATATAGATATAGAGATAGATAGATAAATAGATAGATGATAGATAGACAGATAGACAGATAGTTAGATAGATAGATAGATGAGCCAGTTATTTCTGTGGGAAAAAAGGAAAGTAAAAGATGCCTGCAAAATGGTTTCACATTCCAGTTCCTCACCAGAGCGATGTAGTTAGATACCTCACCCTGCAGATGCCGAGGAGAGTGTTGGTCACAGCACCAGTGGCTGTGCATGTGAATTTATCTTATTTTCTATGTGATAAGCTTACTTTTTTGGATGCATTTCGTTAAAGTTTTTTCCTTACTCTGATATAACATTTGAATAATAAGTTCATTTAAGCTCTTTAAATGCTTTTAAAATTATCAGAAATGTCTGTAAAATAGACAGAAAAAGCCAAGAAAGCAGAAATAATGTAAAAAGAGCCAATAGTACGAGTGAATTAAACAAAATTCTGGTTACCCTCTGTATATCAAAATGTATAATTTTATAATGTACTTTCATTGCTACCTCTAATTGTATATGCTTTTGAAGTCAAAACTGGAGCACTTGCTTTACTTTAAAGGCAATGAGGTTATTCGTATGTTTAAAGATAAAATTATGCTCATGTGAATTCCCAAAATTTGGTACAATCTGCTAAATTGCAAAATTTAGCAATCCTCAGTGAGTTCTCTTATTGTAATTTTGAATTAGCAGAAAGGTACATGGTTGAAAATCAAATTATACCAAACAAAACCAGAAACTATCCTGGAGAGATTCAGATATTTAGGTATTTAGAGACACTGCTATAAAAAATTGTGTATTTAGAAACTAAATGGTAAGATTTGTGCAATATACTTGTGGTTTCTAAAGTATTTACATATGAAATATATAAATATTTCCAGAAACAAAACTTTAAAAGAAGCTAAATTCTTGTCTATCATCTTGATAAATGGTCAATATATTGGCACAGCTGAAACTCTCACTTTTTAAACTTTTTTATTGTAGCTGAAACAATGTAGATAAAAATATCACGAAAGAAAGCAGAATTTTGTAAAATCCTCAGTCAAGATGAGGATTTACAGCTCAGAAAGACTGCTCTAGGCTGGTCTCTGAACTGGTGCACAGAGGCCAGTGGTCCTTCAGGGCATTTTTTGAAGAGCTAAATCCAGTAGGATGGAAGGAAAAGATATACTTACCTCCCACATATAGTGTTCCTTTTCACCTAGGTCAAAAACAAGCACTTCTGCAGCTGTGCAGAGGATAGTTTTGCCTTCTTGGCACTTTCGACACTCTGAACTAAACAAGTTCTTGTTTTTTAACCATGGCAAAGGTCAGACAAACAGGAGGTCTGACTAACTAAAGAGATAAATAACCCAGAGAGTGGGATGAGGAGGAAAGCTTTATTATTACCTTAAAGACTTCTGGCGCACGGTTTATAGGGAAGCCAAGTAACAAGTAGCAAACAACATGAAATGTTTATGCATGTCTGTGGAATCCAGTTATTCTTCTCTGTCTTTCTGCCTTCCCCTAATTTACTGTTCTAATCAACAGGCCTATTTTCTGCCCCCTTGGATACCACCATCCCCCTTATGGGCTGGCGTAAATAACAAATGGCCCTAGCCCTTGGCTTCACCAATATGAAACACTAGATACAAAATGAGTTACTGTAAATAAGGCAGGGACTGGTGTCGTAAAGCTGTCACTTTTTCCTCCAGGATTTTCCTTCCTAATAGACCTACACACTTTCTTGTTGTCATCCACAGTAATTTTTTCTAAAACGCTGAAGCTGCTGTTAGTCACATAGAAAATCATTTAGGGGCAGCAAGCAAAGGCATGTTTCCTTAATAAACAGCAGAGTCGACAATAACCATCAGGAATTTTGAAGTTATTTCCCTGAAAGGGAGATTCTGATTCTGCACTCTTTGGCATTGATGATAAAACTCCTGAATTTTGGGGAGCTGTGAAGGATCTGACTAAACTCTTTAGTAAATACTTTCAGGCCATTGAAATGCTGAAGCAACTGTATTCCAAATTACAGCTGGGAATTTGTTTATTTTAGAGGGGTGTATCTCTGCTGCCACCCTACCTGTTTTTTAAATTACAGCCTGGGTCTAATTTACCAGCCATAAATAACAGCAAAATTAACCAAACCATGCATTCAGTACAGTCAAATGTGTACAGCAGAGCGGGTTGAAGCCAACATTCGGCTTAGTAAGGGAGAAATCTCAGATGATTTTTGAGGTCTGGTTGCATAAAACAGTCAAAAGTTCAAAGGCATTGTGATGGAGTGTGATATTATGAATCTATTACATACAAATGCAGTCATTTCAATGGGTGAGTTGGTTCAGCTTTATGAGTTCTTTATGGCTCTTTTCTCTTTCTTTGTTAATATTTATGGTCACACTGAAATTCATGTTTATACCAGGGAGAGACCGTGCAAGTCTAGCCTTTGCCTTCATATAGACATCTGTGTTCAGCCGCAGAGCTGAATTATTTTCAACTTTGTTTTCTGTCTCCTGGTCTCTCTCTGACGTTCACTGGGGCCAATTTAAAGTGGTCATTGGATTGTACCCACAGCCCTAATGTGAATATTCATTTTGGCAGCTCGGACGCAGACATTTCATAAGATGGATGTCTGTGCCTAAGTTAAGCAGGATGAACCTTCCAAATGTCACAGTTGCCTGAAACTGCCAGGTTTTGACTGGAGAACCTGCAACAGGTAAGTTCACTTTTAGAACAGGTGCAGTTACCTGTTCTAAAGGCAGCCCAAATTTACAGTTTACACAGTTTACACCAAATATTTAGAATTTAGTTGCATGAGCCATCTGAGCACAGTAAATATCACAGCAACCCCCTGAAGCTCAGAGCACTGCCAATAGATGAGAAAAACCATCTGGCCCAGCACCAATGGCTGGGCCGTTTCTGGGAAGAAACAATTTACAGATTGAGCTCAACTAATAAACTTCGTGTCTCTCATTGTAATAGACTTATTCTGAAGGTGCACTGACTCAGGGGTTACAAAAACATTAAACCACTAATCCTACTCTAATCCCCACCTTCACCCAAAGTAATCGCTCAAAATTCCGCTCAAGCTTCTTCTGTGGATAAAATTTAATTCAGAATTTTGTAACTCATTTTATTCAATGATCTCATCACAATTCCCCCTTGACATTCCCTTGTGTGAACATTACTTATGACTTCTTTAATGCCTTGAAGAAGTAGCAAGTGAACTGCATCCTAGACAACAGCAAAGAGCTGAATTCCGACCACTTACCTAGGAACTAAGACTATCTCACAATTCTTCAGAAGAGCTATTTTTTTCCCCATTTTACAAATGTAATTCTGAAGGCACATAAAATATATGTCTAGACTCATGAGTAAAACTATTATCAGCATCCAGCTCTGATTTCTTACGCCTAACCACAACTCCATACCTCCTAGAAGTTGCCATGGAACTTTGGGTGACAAGTTGGGCTTGAGTTTCTCTTAGAACCAAATGAAACAACATGACTTCTTTTAACCAGTGTTAAAAAAGTTATTAATTTTAAAATAATGGTGTGAGTGGAACATTGCGTGCTAGTAACTCAAAGAAGTGCTATTTATCTTTTGTCTATTCCTTTTGGTATATTTGAGAAACGTAGACAAAACTAAGCATTCCATTTGTTACCTGGAGTTTTTCTTTAGCATTAATCTTGTGGTTGAATTTGCACTGCCTGCAATGATGAATACTGAATAAGTAGCTGGTGGCATCGTCCAGCAATAAATCATGGCTTTGCCTGCCCAATTTTGCATTTCATACAGAAATGTTAACCACAGGGTGAAAAATGGTGCTTATATACACAATCATGCACGTAATTGTTCATAGAGACACACACGAACACACACACACACGCACACACACACGTGTACATTTATATTCCAAAGCTACAGACCACTTACTTCTGCACTGCCATAATGCCCTACCTGAACCAGTACCCCTTAACCCCATGTAATGTGTGGTGTTCGGGTTGGATCAAAAGGACGGAATGATCTATTCATGCACAACTTAAAAAACAAAAATTTGTCTTTCTTTAGTACCAGTACTACTACAAAAGTCTATGTGGTGTGTCTAAAAGGAACATTAAAATATGCTTTTAGCATAGGTAAACAAACACATCTTCCTTTAGAATTCTGTAGGATATACACAAATTGCACACTAAAAGCAACCACAAGTCCATTATAATTTGCGTAACACAACGTTTTTCTGTTAAGAAGGCAGCGTTCATCTCACATGCAATCAGTTTAAATTGCTTAGTATATATCCTGATAAAGAAAGACAGGGTTTGAGGAAAATTATTAGGAAAAAGTCAAAGATTATGAAGTTACGTTTCAAAATAAATTAGGTAGAGAAATATGTTACTTTTTTTCTGATCAACTGGGAAAGTGTAAAATTAACATTTCAGCTTCTGGCAGTATTTATATGGGAAATATGTTGATTACTGTGAAGTATAATATATAGCCCGAAAATATGGCGAATTAGATGGAACTTCACGCTTCTTGTATTTGGAATATTTACAGACTTCTCAGAGAATTGTGTAATTTTGGGTAAAATATATGGATTAACCCTAAAATTTCATGCAATATATAAAGAGGCAAACCTGGAGTTCAAATATTGTCTACTGACATGAAATATTCTCTGCATAGTCCACAGACTGCCATTTGTTCATAGAAGAGATGCTTTGAATTCTTTCTTCATGAGTCCTTCATGAAACTAATTAAAAAATTTTCAAGGCAGCTACATTTTGTGTTTCAATTAGACATCTTTTTAGTACTTTACTGGCCTTGTAAAAGTAGTGTTCCACTTTTATTTCAGCCCCCAGGCCCAGTGCAGGTGAGTTGTCTGTAATTCTGCTTTGTTTTAGTGGCCATTATGGTGGCACAAATATACCTCTATATGTCAGCAACCAAATAATAAGGGACATTTTTTGAGTCTGAAATTACAGGACCTGCCAGAGTAGCTTGTTACTAGTTAATAATACAGCCCTCTAACTCAATAGAATTTATTTTATTTGAGTGATATGTCAAGGTAGTAATTGCTATAAACAGTGACAGCTGTGATTTCACAGTTTGTGCACCGTTAAGTTTCATAGAATCGCAGCAGCATGGAATGGTTTGGACTGGAAGGGGAAGATAACCTGTTCCAACCATCCGTGGGCAGGGACACCTTCCACTAGACCAGGTTGTTCCAAGCCCCATCCAACCTGGCCTTGGACACTTCCAGGGATGAGGCAGCCACAGCTTCTCTGGGCAACCTGTGCCAAGGCCTCACCACCTTCATCATAAAAACATTTAAAAGAGCTAATCTGAAACAACTCTTTCAGTTACAAACTGTTAGTCCTTGTCTTATTGTTACAGGCTCAGTCGAAATTCTGTCTCCATATTTCCTATAAATACTCTTTAAGTACTGAAAGACCTCAATAATGTGTCCCCAGAGCTTTCTCCTCTTGAGGCTGTAGAACCCCAGCTCCCTGTCTCCACAGCAGAAGTCCTCCAACCCTTTGGTTTATTCACCAACAACAGGGAAGCATTCTGGAAATCTCTGGTGAGTTCATAATACAAGACCGATGGGCAGAAGAGATTTTCTCAGACTTGGAGGAGACTACTGCTGCAGAGACATATATATAAAAACATATTAAAAATAATTAATGACAATCTTTGCATACGTCACAAAATAAAAGGCGCCATGGTTACATTATTCCGCAAAAGGTGAGTTCACATAATTGAAACAAGCAATTTTTATATATGATATATATAAAAATTTTCACTAAACAGGTGTTAAAATAAGTCTGCTGGATCATATCCTGGAATTCTTACCCTCTACACTTGTTGTAAAGGCTATTAGATTAGCCTAGATATAAACAGACATGTATGTTTTGCATGTCTAAAGTTAAGTGAATTTCACATAGGTAAAAGGGTGTGTAAAGAGCCACATATCTTGTTCCTTTCAATTCTTAACATTTTAAATATTCCCATAATATCAGCCCAAGAAATTACCTGAGAAAAACAGATAAACAGCTGCTGGAGTATCACCACTGCTTATTATGCTTAGCCTTAAATTCTCCTTTTTGACTTTTTCTTCCTTCATCTGCTTGTAATACCTTCTTTATTATTTAGGTTATTTAGGAAGACCTGTCCTGGCTACAATTTATTATAAATACAATGTAAATATTTACTTTTAGAGAGGCTTTTTCTTGTCAGAGGAAATTGGAAAAGGAGAAACAAATAAAAAACCCACAACAACAACAACAAAACCCAAAAAAACAAACAAAAAATCCCACACAAACAAACAGAAAAAACCACACCAAAAAACCACCCAACCCTGAAACCTCAAAACACCAAAGAAACCAAAAAAAAAGTATACATATGTATTATACATATGCAACCAACAATATGAATTTAAAATAATTATGAGGGTCGTACACTATGATGGAGCCTATACGGTTAAAAGAAGTGAAATGAGGCAGCATTTTAACTCTATTAAATTACCTGCTGCAAAATAGAGGTACAGCTGTTGCCAGCACTAATGGATGTGTTTAAGCTGAAAAGGACAAAAACCGTTAAAACTGAAGAGAACATTGATGGAAAAAATGACTTAAAAGCTGTCAACACAAAACTGAAAAAAATATGTTTTAGGTGTTTTTCTGTGTCATTCTTGCTGAAAGAATTAAATGATTTGTCCTCTAGACATCAGGCCTAAACAATATCAGCATAAACCTGTGGTACAAATTTAAAGTTGACTGAATTTTGGACCAATTCTGGATGTTGGCAAGACCTAATTCTACAAAGAATCTTTGTTATAGAAGTTATTCAGAAAAAATGTTAAATAATTTATTTATGAAAGTGTTCAAGCATATATTTAAGAAATTGTTTTCAGTAGGGCTCAAATGTACAGTTATAGTTGACTGTGTGTTTACATGTTTTGGAGTGTCTGCTCTGAGTTGTGGAGAATTCATCCCATGATAAAATTTACAAGACTGTTTTGAGTCACTGAGAAAAGATCGTAACAGACTTTTTACTTTAAGGTCATCATTTTCAAGTATTAAATACTGGCCTGGGCAAAGTCTGAAGACATACATACTGAAGTATATACACAGCCTTATAGGGTGAATTTGGTATTTAAAATGTTTTTCCTGGTGAACATTATTCTTTTTCCATTGCTGCAGCATTTTCAGGCAACGTGCACTTATTTTGCAGACAAATCTTTTCTTAGCTCCCATTACTAAATGATCCCATCTTACTCAGCATGACATATGAGTTAAATAACAAGATATAATTTCAGAAAGAATACTTGGCATCATCAGATCTGATAGCACTGCGCCTCTTGAAGCATTTATAGAAGATAGGTGTGTGTTCCTCAGAGTGATTGCTTTTCCTACTTCTGTTTATTTATGCTCTCTTCAATACTGAAGCACATTTCAAAATAAAGAACTCACTGAATTAAGAAGTTATATCTCTACATGTTATTTTGTTCTTGTTTCTGAAAATATTCAGAACATGCATGTTTATAAGACTAATATTTCACATGTATGTAATAATTTTCATAGTTAAACATCAGAAGTGTTAGACACCCTGATGTACAAATTCAAAATTAAAGAAAAATACAGGCAAATTGTTGGTTTATTGACCACTTGGCAGGCAGTGACGTTGGAGGGGTGCCTCCAGGCAGAAGGACATACACTTCAGAGTGTATTAGCAGGAAATACACTTCAGAGTACGTAGATCTCTGCAAATGTTATTATTTACCTGTTCAATACCATGCAGCACATTATGATTTATGAAAAACATTTTCTGTCCAAGAAAGGAGTAAGATGACACAAAATCTGTCAGATGACTACATTTAACTAGGGTTATTAAAAAACAAGGAACAATAATCCTGCTATCATCTTCATCCTACTATCCCAAAATAGGATAATATAGACAGAATTGTAAGATATAAGCTGGATTTCACAAGGAGACAATGAGGCAATAAAAAAATTTTAATGCCAACATATTATATCATAGATCAGAAACTGGGTATCCCCGGGTTTTATGTATCTTGTATTCATACAAGATCTTGTGGCTATAAACCTCATTGTGAAAATTATGTTCCAATTCCAAATTTGTCTTTAAGAACATCAGTGATAAATAAATGACAAAATATGTGACAACATGGCATGTCTTTTGACGAATATCCTCAATATTTAAAACAGCAATACGAGATGACATATGCCAATGCCGATTCATTTTACCCTCCATCATTACTCTCTCATGATGCAGCACATCAGTCAATGGGAAAAAAAAGAAGATATATAGAACCATTTCACATTGATCCAATTGATTGGCATATATAGAATCATTGGCCATGCTGTGTTTGATGGGTCAGCATTTGTCTGACTGTCAGTTTTATCGTGTGCGCTATCAGTGTGATTGAACCCCCGGGCCCTCTGAACTACACTGAACACAGTGTGCTGTGCTTGGAGGAGAAGACAAAGCTGGAAAACAAAGTAATTCACAAACAAACTGAGGAAATGCTTTCCTTGTGTATTAGCAGCTGAGCATATGCAAGGATGGATGGCATGTGTCTCGGATAAGTGGCCAAGCTGAAAATATGCCACTCTGGAGTTCTCACAGCATAAACAGTGAAGTGCGAGAAGCAAATGAAGAAATAAGAGTTATGGAGTCCAAATGCACACCAGCATGTATAATGGTTACTGTTCCTAATGATCAGCTATCTGTTTGGGAAAGATTACAAGGCAATGGTGTTGTCTGCCAGATTAGGCAGGCAGGATGTGGTCTGGGCTTGGAATAGCTGCACTGATCGGTGTGCTGCACACAGCTGTGATTCCTCCCTCTTCCTCAAGAGTGGATGAATTTCCCCTTTCTGAATGAACAAACAAACACGTTCCTTCTGCACTCAGAGAACTCTACTCTCTGTAAGCTGATTTACTTTACATTTTCTGCTCAGGTATTCCTCGCTGTGTAATTACAGTCTGTCCCCGTCTTAGCACTTTATTAGTCTGGGTTAGTGATGCTCCTTCAGAATATCTCAGAGAGAAGAAAATAGTGTGAAAGATTCATGAGACTATAGAGCAACAATTTTACAAAATTGTTCCTGCCTGCTCCTTCTAGGTTTTGATCTTACTGTTGCAAAGTGCAATGTTATTAGAAACTACATGACCATTTTTATTACAAGGCAGGCTATGCAACATCAAAGATGCAAAATCTTCAGGCCCACTGAGCTACACAAGCTGAGGATAATTGCAGAGTTTTACTGGCCAAGACTTGAAAATGTGAGTAGATACCTTCACACATACCACAACATAGCTAAAACCAGCATAACATAACTAAAAAAGGCCATTTTCTGGAATACAAAAAAATTACTGATTATGAGGGTGACATGTTAAATGACTGAAAACAGGGAGATTTTGACTCATCTACAATATCATAATAATTTAACCATGTAGATGTCTTTCAAAAATGAGCCTGCAAAGACAGTTTATATGAGCCACATTTTATTTTAAATATATATATTTTTTCTATGTAGTGCACATGTGAGATGCAAAAGATCACTTCAAGACTATTATAAAAATTTTCCCAGTTCCTTCCTAAATGTCTGCTACAAAGATAAACAGTGCCTTTCCCTTGAGATCTGTAAAACCAATAGACAAGTTTTCATACATTCATTTCACTTTCTCTCCCACAAGTTAAGTGAGTAGCATTTTTTTTTTTTTTTAATTTTTTTGTATGTTAAGAATCTTCAGTATAAGAGATAAATGCAAAGAGAGCATCCTGGTTTAGTGGAAGGTGTCCCTGTCCACGGCAGAGGGGTTGGAACGAGATGAGCTTAAAGATGTCTTCCCAGCCAAGTCATTCTGTGGTTCAATGATTCTACGATTTATAATTATACTCATTTTATAGGCGACAGATCATTCAGTCTAGTTCTCAAGCACTGTTCTGGAATCTTATAGATGTGTCCCTTTAAGAATTATTGTGATAATTCTTCTTATGGTTAATTTGCAGTAACACAGAGTATAGTTGAAAACAAAGTTGGAGAAATAATGATTCTGGGATACTTAAAACAACATTTAAATTTTGGCAGTTAAAGATACTCACTTCTGTATGTCTGCATCCCAATTTATAAAGATAGGACATTTCAAAAGAAAAGCGTAATTTAAAAGACATACAAGTAATTTAGGTGCCTGAAGACAACAGATGCTACTCAGGCACTGTTTCAATAGATCTGCACACCAAAAGCACATCACTGAAGTCCTCATCAGCAAAGAACACAGCCTGGAAAGCTGCTTTCAGGCACCAAGAGCTTACAGCTGTCCACAGTTATGGTCTGGGCCAAAGGGTCCCGGCTACCAGTCACTAGGTTAGTGAGCTCTGTGCCAGTTATTCATGCCAGAAGAAAATACATTCCTGTCAGCAAGCTAAATTATCAATGAGAAGATAAAATAACAAGTGGAAAGTGCAATATCACCCTCTTTGCTCCTAATAAAAACAAAGCAAAAATGTTTTCACTTCCATAATGAAAAATCAGAGTTTTACAGTGAGTCTGAGCTTCTGACACACTATTAAAACACAAAGACAATGCATTGTGGAAAGGCAATTAGCAAATCCTTGATTTTTACAGGAGTCACTTGTATCTCTGATAAACCTGAATCAAAGGATGAGAATGCGACCATGGCATATCTGACTAGGAAGAAAGGCTTGACTAAGTCATAAGAACGGAAATTACTGTTTTTCCTACGTTTCAAGGGTTGGTCACTGTCAATTAATGTAGTTTCAGTTGAGCTGTGGGTTTTTTTGTTAATTAAAGCCTTTTCTTCTGCTAAGTCTCTATGGAGTGTTAAAGGCATTCTCTCTCCAACAGAGGCTTGAAATCAGCTGAAAATAATGATTGCTTCTGGCTCACAAAGAGCAGATTCATTTTTAAGAAAGACAGGCTGATCCTGAGAGCACAGTAATAGCTACCACTGACCATTTAATTTATAAAAATATTATTCCATTTTTTAAATAATTACTCATTAAATACAGCTTTGATTAGGTAATATGTCCCTTACCTTACAACATAAAAAGTATTCATGTCAAAATCAGGTGTCAAATACCTCTCCATAGGATATTCTGTAAAAGAGATTATCATCCAGCAGAGCTAAAGTTTATCTTGCTTGATTTTATTTCATTTATTGTGTTGAGTACCTTACAGTAGGTACCTTTTCTGCTTTCTGTCATATCTACTTGCACAGCTATCATTTTCTTTAAACACTGAGCTCCATTTTTTCCCAGTTTGGATGCTGAGCTGATTTAACACAGAAGGTTTCACCAATCCCATCATTTTAAATGATGGCTTACCTGTTAGAAGCCCTTCACTAACATGGGATCTGCTCCATATTCATTGAAGTCTGTGGAATCACCTCCATTTATTACATTGAATATCAGATCAAAAGTGCTATAAATTATTTATTATTTTAGTTGCTGTATCTTTTGAGTTGTTGCTCTGATTATTAATTCTCACTGTATGTACAAGCTGTGCAGGAACATGTTTTCCTATGGAAAGACTGGTTCTAAAATAGCATGAGGATTCATACATTTTTTCACATAAAGTACTCTTTGAGTATAAACTTAAGCAGGAGTCATGACCTTGATTTTCAGAGAATTTAGGCCCGAATGTAACCTGTTGTGTCCCAAATTATAACCTTCCAAACGCTGTCTCACTTCCCTGGAGAAACATCTGTTCCCAATATCTTTAGATTTTTCCATGCAGTTTCCCTTTTAATGCATCTGTTCGATATGTTCGAATATCTGTCGATGGACCTTCTCCAAAGTAATTGGATCTGAAATTTATTCTCATCTAAATCCTGTGGTGATTCATAAACTCAGGCTACCTCAGCAAAGGGGCTGTTCTGGAAGGATTTTAAAAGCCATACTTTGTCAACTCCGAACGTGCATTAAAAGAACACAGCAGTGCTGGAGTGCTCTTCTAAATAGTCACAAACTCCCTTGAAAATAAAGGAATTTTTCTTCTGATTTCAAATTCTTTTATTCAGACCTCTCAAGTGGAAGATTCCGCCTGAGAAAAATGCCTCTTGAGATTCTTCATTTGTGTGTGTCTCCATTACTCCAGAACGAGGCAGAGGGATGATTTACACTCTGTGTACACTGAAGAACCACTCAAGGAACATTCAGGGAATAAAATGCATAAAGCTTACTGAACCTAATTCTTTTCATCTAGGGCAGTCTTGACATTCCCCAATAACTTCGAGCAAATTCTTCAGGTATTTGCATTCTAACTTAGTACATTTCATGTCAGAATTGAGTCACTCGAAACCGTCTTCCAAAGAACACTTCTGTACAGAGAGGAGTAGATTTGGACTTAGGAGAACTATGATAAGTTGCTTCCTGACAGCAGAAACCTTGAGTACATTAGTCCTTTTCTTCTTCATGCTTTGCTTGTCCTACCTAGATATGAAAGTATAGGGGTCAATTGCTAAATATTGCAAATAAATATATGTAAATGCACCTGAAATATAAATGGGAGTGAACCCCATATGAACTATTCCTTACTGCTGCCATTAAATTCAGTCTTTCCTCTCCCTGCCCCTCTTTTTTTTAATACAAGTTATTAGAAGTCTGTGTTCATACAAAAGAAGAGCAGAGCTTTCAGAAAAATGGTCTGTTTGGTTTCCTTTAAGTAATTTATGCATTTTATTCTTTTAACTACTGATTTAACATTTATTACTGTATGATAAATAGCAGAATGCCAGAAGCAGAATTAAATAGATGGTATCATATATGATCTGCTCTCTTTATATGCTGCTAAAGTGAGACATTTTCCCAGCACTTTGGTAAATAGCAGTATACTCCATTAAATATATCTGCTTATTAAGATGAAGGAGAAAAAATATTTAATATTAAATAACCTCTCAATGTGGGAGGTCATTAAACTATTTTGTAGCTGAACTCTTTAATTGCTCTTTTGAACACATGAGGCTCCTTAGCCTTTAGAAAGATTTTTAAAAAGCAAATATTAGAATTTAATTCAATTTATCCATTGACATATTGTTTAAGTCCTTATTTTTTTTTTCCCCTCAATGTAATTGCTGGCGCTTTTTTATGTTATGAATAGAGATGGCTCTCAGGCCGTTTTTCAGATAAAAAGACAACCATCAATTTAGGTATTGCACATGGATCATCTCTTCCTCTCAAGACAGCACCTGCACAGAAACCCCTTAAATATTTTACTTATGTGGACTGCACACGTTTGTACCTAAACCCAAAAGCAAGATCTTGGATGGCATGGCAGGAATTGCTCTGTCCTCACTACAGTTCAAATATTACAAGTGCAAAGTGTGTTTGATGCGTGAACACTAAGACAGGGATCAGTCCTTTTCTAAATAGAGAAAGGTTTCTGTGTCTGAACCTAAAGTTTTTTGAAAGTATGAAGTGGATTTCCATTGTGACATCCTTCAAAATCAATTCTCAGTGACTGATTTGACATTTTACTGTGTTGCTGTATTCTCAAACTAGACAAACTTTACTCTTCAAAGTACTTATGCCAATCTGAGATTCTTCAAGATTTTTGTAGAACCACAAAGAAAGAAAAGAGAAATGAGTCTTCTGAAGATCACTGCATTTTATATAAAACTGAAACTTGTTTCCTATCTGGTGCCAATGTAGAAAGGTACAGTAGCAAAATCCTGTAAAATTCTTGCTGTGTGTTTATCACTGCGTGGGAAAAACTCTTGAGAACTGAGGAAAGATTAAGGGTAGTTGTGAATATAAATATCCAGTAAAACTTCTGATGCAGTTAAATACAGACAAGGTGAGCATTACATCTCTGTTCACAGCACAGTGAAGTCAACATAAATCTTGTTTCTATCTTCAGCCGACTTTGAAGGACCCTGTTAACCACAAGCTTAAGTAACAGAAAGGAAAATCACCAAACATCCAGTGATACAGACACTCACAAAATATCCAGAAGAGCAGAGTCACCTTTTCGATTTATTTTTAACATGGGGTGTCATATTGTTGATTCCTTAGATTATTGTTGAATAAAATTATCCCCAGAATTTGTTTCTTTTTGCCTTCCTTTGAAAATCTGTTGTTCTCAAGTGGATAATAAGATGGCAGGTGCACAGTGTGTTTTTACACATTTTGCAATTACAGAATTGATTTTTTGCAGAGAGCTGGTTTTGGAGCAACTGTGCATCTGTTTTGAAATGTATGATATTTAACAGAAATTGGGCTTTAGTTTATTTTTATACATTTCAAGAGCCCTGACAGAACTAATCTCTGCCTCATAAAGGGACCTACTTCCCTGTAATCTTCTCCACAAGTTTTGTAGCTGTATCAATGTGCTATTAAATGGGATTGGGACAGGCTTTATTTGCTTTGAATCTGGCAAAGGCTAGGTGGTTGGCATTTCTCTTCTTTGGAGCCTTCTGGAAACCCATATAGTGAAGCTGTTGAGCACCTGATCTCATTCCAGCTCTGTTTTTGCTAAGCAGCTTTATTTGATGATGAGGGTCAAGAGGAAATGCTGGCACTTTTCCCAATTTAGAGGGCCTCAGCTATCCCTTGTTTATCTCTGAGGTCTGGCTATGCACTGCATGCTAGGGTCTGATACAATTTTCCAGGAATGGATATAGAAAAAAGTCAGGAAAATCCCTATGATTTGTCCAATAGCTGAGGTAGAGCAAGATATTCAGCAAATTGCTACTCAAATCCATTTAATTTTTGTAATTTACTTTTAAGATGGGGTCCAGAGGAGCAATAGAAACTTAATTGTTTACACAGCAAGATACCTCTTGGCTGACTTTCTTAAGGGATGAAAGGCCTTGCGGAGGGATCTACAAAGACTGGAGCATTGGGCAAACATCAGTGCCATAGAATTCAACAAGAGCAAAGCCAGATTGTGCATCTGGGACAGAGTAACTCTGGATACAAGTACAAGCTGGGGGAGGAACTGCCAGGTAGCAACCCTGGAGAAAGGAATCTGGATGTGCTGGTGGACAACAGGCTTGGCATGAGCCGGCAGTGAACCCTGGCAGCCAAGAGGACAAACCATATTCTGGGGTGCATCAAGCACAGTCTGAAAATAACTGACAGTACTGACCTGTCAAATAGTGATCTAACAGAGACAGAACTCAAACAGAGAAAGATAATCTACTGATCAGGCAGACTTTCCAATACAGGTCATCTGATAAAAGCCTGAATCTGTATGACCTATTTTAATGGCAAGGCTGACGATATTCCTTTCATGGAGGCTACCATGTATAAGAGAGTGACAGGCATGACATGGTATAGTTCTGCTTTTGGAGATCTAGTCATCTAAAGAATTATCCAGTCACATCTAAACATATGTTCCTGCACAAGTCTGTTGAAGTCTTTTGAAATTTTAATGGGATACTGCTCATAACAACCCCAGCACTGGTCAGGGGTGACTGGGGTTGTAGCATCTACTGTTGGAACTGCTGCATCCCTCAACACACGCAAAGCAAATGTGAAGATTGTTTTCTGATAAACTACTCTTATAAGACTTATGTCAGTTCTCAGGAAGTATTAATGATGGAGTATGAGGGAAAAAGTATGAGGCAAAAGAAGATAAGAAGAGATGTCCTATATTGCAATGACACAAGCGTTGTTATATGACAGTTTTTGAAATGTAAAGAGAAAATCCCTGTTCTTTGCACAATAGAAAAGAAATTGTCTAGATGACTCTGTTTAATCTGAATATATTGAGACAGAGAGCAGCACAAGCAAAGAGATGAGGAGATGAGGGCCTAGGCACAAGCAACTGTATGATTTGGTCTGCCTCACCCCAGTTATGCACCTCATGCTCAGCTCCATCACATGTGCACAAAGTTATTTACACATATTGCACCAGACGACTCACTACTTGTGGAGGAAAGTAATTTGTTCAACTCAATTTTTGTAGTCAGCCACTAGATAGTTTAAATTACACATCATCTGTCTCTTATGCAAAGTTCTCACTTCATTTGTCTCTTTGATTGTTTCAGATGCCACTTTGTCTTACAGGAAATAACATTAAAGGCATCAAACAGCATTTATCAAATATTGCATTTTCTAGGTCTGATGATGTGCAAATTTGACTCCCGTTCTGAAAGAGGAAAGGTAATCTCAGGGATAAGACTCTGTCCTGTGACTTGAGAGCTCTATATTCATCTCCTGGACCTAATAATGGCTGATTTCATAGTTTTCATTTCAGATTTTCCATGGTATCTACAGTCATAAAGCTATCTCAGTTCTTTCAGTTGGAAACTGTGGCAAAAAAGCTGATGTCAACTGCAAGTTTAGAGAGAAGTACACATTACAGGGCTATTATGCTTGTGGGAGATCAGATTTAACATAGATAAGTAGGCATTATAATAAATAAAGGTACAGCAACACCAAGACATGCTGGAATTTATTTATCTAAGTAAGATAAGTAGTTTAAAAAGGGAACTTTTCTTACAAAGAAAATTGCTGCTGATCTAGATCTATACATCTTTCTGGAAATTTAGTACATAGTATTAAGTAGTACTTAGCATCAAGGCAGAAATAAATTCCTTTGCACACCCACTCAGATGAATTACTCTTTGTGATTATTTAGACAATTGAGCTTTGTAACACATTGTCTTTATTCTTGTGTGGAGACACACAATCCCACTTGCTCTTACCACAGCAATGCCAGGATCCTTATTATCCGTAAGTTTTCTGCTCTCTGGAGGAATTAATTGTCTCGAAACCCAAGGGAAAGAAATATCATAAGCTACAAAGTATTTGTTGTTTCGGGATGAATTTTTCATGCCCGTGGATCGCTGACCGTGGTGAATCAAGCGGTGCAGAACAAGAGATCAATCACGAACAAGTGCCAGTGGAAGTGAGGAGCGCGGCAGACAGAGTGATATCCATGTCAGAAGACATGTCTGCTCCACAAAGCACTGACTCATCGTTCACCAAGCTCCCCAAATACGGTGATACCATTTCAAAACTGTTGACTTAACTTGCTTCAGTGAAACTATGAATATCAAGTATCTGCCTAGTAAGAATTGTCTGCCTGAATGCAAGCAGAGCAAAGTCTTGCAACCTGTCAGCAGTCTTCAATCTTGCATGTCTGGAAAAACCTAGCTGCTCTATGATTAAAAATATTCCTTACAGACATATACTCTCTGATGATGCTTCTTTCTTAAGAGATTCTTAAAGCTATTTGCAGTAATTTTGTAAAATATCTACAAAAATCTAAAGTACCTTTGCAAACAAAATTAACACTGTCTAAATGACTGATTCGGAGTTTTGTCAGGCGTAGAAGCTAAATTGTTCCATTGCAAAATGAATGAAAAGAAGATTGCAGTAGGACAGCAAGTGCTTACTGTTTGCCTCACTGAAGATAAAAAATTCATAAATCTAACTTGCTTTAATAAAAGTGAAATGTAACTGGAATCTTTGCCTCTGGGCATGTTGAAGGCTACTGTATTAGGGAACTCCGAAGTCAAATTCATCCGTCTGCAGGAGCTAAAAGAAACAAGCTCTTTAGACTAGGGACTGAAAAAGTCTCACATACTAAGTGGATTAAGGTCTGAGAAAGACACACACCACACTGATGAACACACTATACATTTTCAATTTGAACAGGGACATTATCTTCACTGAAATTGTAGATAGTTTTAATAGAGGAAAAATATATTCAAAATAAATTTGAATTAATCTATCATATACATTTTATACAAATAAGAGGAAATACTTAAATTCTGCAATAATAGGAACTGCTACTGAATGCTACAATTTATTATTTTTGAAAACTCTTGACATCAATTACATCAATCATCCTTGCCCACATTTGAATTATGGCTATTCCCACCTACCCTTTGGCAACTTTACATCCCAGTTTCTTACTCATCCATGTTTCTTTCGAAAAATGGAAAACACTAAGTGTCTAATATGGTGCTCCTCAATCCAGGAACTATAGAGAGCCTACACATCTAGACTCAGGATGTATTCTGCATTAGTTATCTGCATTAGTTATCTGCATTAGTTAGCATTAGTATTCAAATTTTTCCCTACAGAATTTCCCGAATGCTTCTGTCTGGCAAATCCCGGGTCTGCCTGAATCTTGAACACCTTATTAAGTTTGTCACATTTAAGTCTAACAAGGTTTGAAATAAACTATCATTTGTCTCCTGGAGATTCAGTTTGGGAGCAAATCTCAGGGAGGAGGAATAATACTGGGCTCTGCCCAAAACATGGACCAGAAGGAGACACTGGTTGTGTCTCCACATGTGCTCAATAATCCAGTAGCTGTAGCAAGTATTATCATAGAATCATCAAATAGTTTGGGTTGGAAGCAACCTTAAAATTCCACCCCCCACCATGGGCAGGGACACCTTCCACTATCCCAGAATACTCCAAGCCCTGTCCAACCTGGCCCTGGACACTTCCCAGGGTGGGGGAGCCACAGATTCTCTAGGCAACCTGTGCCAGTGCCTTACCGCCCTCCGAGGGAAGAATTTCTTCCTAATATCTAATCTAAACCTATGTACTGCATTCAAACTTGCAGTTCTGTGTGAAGAGATGCCCACTGACTTCACTGATTGCTTAATTTACCAAAACATATTGTAGATGCTCTTACCTTGAGCCATTATGCCTCGTTTTATCATCTTTACAGAATTTATCTTAGTGTTTATCACATAAATCTTAGTTTGCTTATTGAGATGATAGTGCTGGATAAAGTTCAAAGAGCTTGTCACCTGGTACCAGTTACAGAACTACGCTGCACACCACGACAGCTTGTGGCTGAAGCATCTGCTAAGATGTATCAATTAACAGGTTTAAAAAGGTATTTTGCATTTGAAGTTCAGAAAGTTGGTTGCATAGAAAGGAAGGTAAATATCTCTGGTCTCATTTTACTGATGGGAAACAGGAACAGCGAGATGGGGTGTACACTAGACCACAAAATAGGACAAAATGTGTAAATCACAGAAAAAGTTAAGATTCTGTCTTCCACTGCAAGCTTTTGCCATCAAAGAGAGCAATGTGGCCTCATATTACAGTGTCAGGGGACTGGGAAGCTTAGAAAAGAAAGATATTTACATTTACTCATGAATTATGTTTGCAATATCTTTCTCACTTTAGCCAGCATATGCATCAGCTGCCACAATACCAGTGATTTGGTTGCTACACATGATGTGTCTTAAGTTTCTTTTTATTTATAAGTAAATGATGAGATTATTAATCATGCACATTTATGAGTTGAAAAGCTGAAAATTAAAATCCAGGCAAAGATTTATGGCTGTCTAGAGGCTACTAGACAGGGCTTTACCTGAACTTTCTGTGTCTTTTCAATGCCCAAAAACTAGCACATGGACACGTATTTTCTAAGAATAAGTATGAGCCAAGATGACGACAGGGGAAACAACACAGTAATACATGCTCTCAAGCTACAGTCATAAACTCTACATTAGATCAGATGAAATAAGGAAGAAAATATATTTTTTTAATTTTGATCTATATTTTTCTGGCATTTATGTTGATCAAATTATTTTAACTGAAAGAAGGAGGGATTAAACCTCATTTGTCTTTAATAACTTTCAGTCTTCACTGTACTCCTTGACACTGACTACTGGGATTCTGAATCACCATTCCCAGCCACTGAGCAGACCCAAGAATTTGCCAAAAATCCTGACAAGGCCAAGAAATGACCAGGCCTTTTAAAAAAGCAGCTGGGCAATCAGTACTGCATCCAGCATCACTGCTGTCATGCTTCTGTGTCTGTCCTGCATGGCACCAACACGGCTGCTGACCCATTCCACTGTCCCCGCCGCTTTGTGTCTCGTTTCTGCACATGGTTGATGCTGGCTCAGACTTCCTCAGCTGCAGTAGAACAGCTGAACTGAGTAGTCCTGGGCTTCAAAAGCAGTTTGGCTCCCCAGACTGACCTAGAAATACTGTGCTGTATGGAGAAACCTGAAATTGACATTGAAGACCTGATGTGGAAGATGACTGCAATACTGGCGACTATGGGCTTGAAGAGGTTCCTTCCAAGAAAGGAATCTAAGTGATTTAAGTCTCTTTGGGACTCTGGGTACTTTAGAAATGGCAAAAAAATGTTGGTGATGCTGACTCATCACTTGCCAATGTCAATTTAATTATGTTATAAATGTGCCATCCTCATTTCAGCTGCAGGAAAAGTAGCGTGCCATAGGCTTCCTCCTGTGTGAAAAAACATTTGAAGAACTGTGTAAGCACCTGACCAGTGTGTGCATTGCCCAGATGGCCTTCAGGCAAACCATACTCGTGTAGGATGTACTGCAGGAATGCCTCCATGCCATCGGTAGTTAGTTTCCAACTACCATGTTTCTACAAAAAAAGTGAGGAAACAAATAACAGGCAGTTTTTTTCAACAGTCAAATTACAAACAAGGAGGAAAGTGAAGGAAAATAATGCTGATTCCCACAGGGTTTTTGACTTTCAACAACAATCCAACAAAACAGAAGAGTACCTCAGTACCCACTTATGGTTAATACGATATAAACACGATGCTACAGACACAAACTACAAAAAATCCCTACATCTCCTTCACTCCTTTTCATGCTATAAACTGCTGTACTGGAGGTGGCTGGGATGGAGCTAATTTTCTTCACAGCAGCCTGTATGGTGGCAGGTTTTGGATCTGTTACACAACAGGTGTTGATAACACACCAATGTTTTGGTCATTGCTGAACCGTTCAGCACCACATCATGGCTTTTCCTTTTTTCCACTCTGCCTCCAGCAGATTGGGAGTAGTCAAGAACCTGTGGGGAGACACAGCTGAGACAGCTGATCTGAACAGACCTGAGAGATATTCATATAATGTGGCCTCATCCTCAGAAATAAAAGTTCAAGGGAATCAGGAGGAAGCTGGATCGTTCGTGGTTATGGCGCTCGTATTCCTAAGAAACTGTGAGGTGTGCTGAGGCTCTGCTTTTCAGGAACTGGCTAAAAACCTGCCTGCCAGTGGGAATTAGTAAATTAATTCTTAATTTTACTTTGCTTGTACTCACATCTTTTGCTTCAGCCATTAAAATATTAGCTCAAGCCACAAGCCTTACCCTTTTCTTCTTTCTTGTGGGATGGGGGTGTGAGCAAGTGGCTGCACCAATCTACCATAATTGCTGTTGGATGTTGATTCTGTTCAATCCACTGTAGCTGCTTAACCAAAGACTTAGGTTTTAAACTTTAGAAACTGTCCTGTAGCCCAGAAATATTAATCCTGTTAGATGCTCTCTTCCATAATGTATCAAACGTGAAACAGTCTTGAGTTTCATTGTATTTCCAATTCTGTCCTAAATTGTGTTATAATATTAGCTATTTGATACTCTTTGATGCTTCTCTCCAAATCTACAAAAATTGCAGGAGCAATTCCTGCATCTTTCCCCCGCTCAGCTCCATCCCACTTAACCATGCACTGCTTTAACCATTTCAACGCAGATACTTCAGCTGGTAGGGCAGAAAACAGGGGCCAAGGGATTCTATGGTAATCTCAAAGAGACAGTCGGGAAAAAACACAGATTTTTTTTTGTTCAGCTGCACAATATTTGCCTGTTTCCCTCCCCTCCCCACCTACTCTGGAGTGAGTGACTTCCCCATTAAGATGCATTCGTTTGGCTGGAACTCTCAGTGTACAGAAAAAGGGCTGTATTCTTTCTGCTCTGCTGCTAAGGTCAAGCTGCCAGTTTTCTTTGTGATGCGTGAGGCAGCGCAGAACACAAATTGCATTTCCACTCTCCTCAGTTCTTCTTTTAAATGCCACAATACTGACAGTAATCACTGAGCTGAACAGATATGACACATAAGACACTGACGGAACAAATAAGGCCCATCCTATCTTGGTTTTCCCCCAAGTAAACAAATATGTGTTTGGTTGTCAGTTTAGCTGGAGATGGTTCTGGAGATAGGTAAGGTTTTAACACTGTACCATTGTGAGAAATTAATCATATGTTAAACATCCAGAGATTAATATCAATGCAGAAATAAATTAGACATTAAAAAAAAAAATAAAATAAATAAAATAAAGTAAAATAGGAACAGAAAACCTCTTTCACAATAGATTGCCAATCTAAGCCCTTCAACATTGCCACATTCCTGGTAAAATATTTTATTAGCAGAAAATACACTCACAGTATGTTTATGAGAAAGATAAAAGGAGTTTTGAAAGATAGAATGGGCTCCACACACTTTACTAATATAAACGTGGTATTTTACATTTCCTTCATCCCTCGTTAATTCTGCCATGTACTGAAAGGGACAGACTGCAAGAAAAAAATGGGATAAAAGTGAGTGGAAGGAATTAGAACTCAGAGGAAGATAATTCTATCACCAACCTCTTAATGATTTTTTAGCAGTTCGTTATGCACTAAACCTGAAAAGAATTGTTCATGCCGTTTGTGGCACTGAACCTAGACTGTGAGCCAGGGAAACATTTGATTCCATCGAAAACTTCCATCATGGTACCAACGGGTATTCTGTCTACCTAGGTCGTATCCTGAGCAATCACGTCTGCTACCACATATCTCATCTGTTCCCAGTCCACATCCGGCTTTTTGCTGTGACTAAATTAACATCAGTGGTGACAAAGATATTCCCAAGAGATCCAACCCTGTAAGGCATTCACTGCCTACGGTTTTTATCAGATTCATTTACGATACTCAGAGTCAGAAAGGGAACAGTTAAGAATTTCTTGGATTAAAAATTTTAATGTCTGCGCTTTTCACTGTCTATGGCCAATCAGAAATGCATAAATGCATCTTATTCCCAAACTTAAAAATGCTTTTGAATTACACCATCCTAAAGTATCCCAACACACAGAACTGGTTTAAATATTACCTAAAACTTAATATACTGATGCTCATCTGGTAGGTACAGCAATGTTTGAGAAACATACAATGCAGTTTCACAAACCAGTTTGATCCATAGTTACTTTTAGGTAAATGAAATTGAGGAATAAAAGCTTTCAATCACCAAACAATCCTATTCTTTATATAGGCTGTCACTGTCAATCAGCAGAAGTAGGTGTCTCACTGGGTTTTGCACACTTTTCTATAAGTTCTTTGAATAACACATTGGCACGAGCAACAATTTTCCTTAAAGAGTGAAAATACATGCTACTTTACACTTAAATAAACCTCACACAAGCATGTTTCAAGGATATGTGTATTTAAATCTGTTTATAGTCACTGGCATTTTGTTTTGATTTTCCTGCTACTGCCACTTCTTCAAAATTTATTATAATGAGGTAGTGGTTTGTTTATATTTTTATGAGCAGTAAAAGCTGGGGAATGAAAGCAAAGGTAACAGCTGGGTCACGAAGAATAAGATAAACATAAAGAAATACATATATATTTGTTTTGCATCTTGTCATTCTTTCGCAGATTAGGGGAAAGCATTCCCTGGTACTGAATTAGATATATGTCCAGCTTCACTGTGATTCATTATTCCACTTCAAATTTTTGTGTGTGGAGGAATCTAGTTCTTCAAAGAACACAGAAGACTCTGACAAATGCAGGACCTCCCACTAATTTCACAGGGTGTTAGATGTTGCTAGGACTGGGCCCCACAGACTGCTCTCTGTTCTGGATGGTTGTCAGAACACCACACAGGAGAAGCATCACTTTGCCTAGCATCCCATAAATTTATATTAATGTTAGATTTACACAGCCTTGCCCACGGCTGAGGAGAGCAAAAAAGGGCTGTGCTAAGAAGATTTAGAATCACAGAATCATAGAAAAATTCAGGTTTGAAAAGACCTCTAAGTTCATCAAGTCCAGCTGTCACCTCAGCACTGACAGGGTCACCACAAAACCATGTCCCCAAACTCTACATGCACAAGTTCTTTTAATGCTTCCAGAGATGGTGAATCCACCACTGCCCTGGACAGCCTGTTGCAATGCCTGACCATCATTCCACTGAAGAGTTTTTCCTAATTTTCAATCTAAACCTCCCCTGGCACAGCTTGAGGCCATTTTCTCTTGTCCTAGAGCTTGTTACGTGGCAGAAGAGATCAACCCCCACCAGCGTACAGCTGTGATGATGCCTCTCCAGCTTCCTATTCCGGAGAACCAGTGAGAGAGAAACATGGGATGAGAAGTCAGAGAGGCAGGAGAATGATTCCGTAACATGACCTCTGTGTACTTTTTGGCCACCAGTATCTGCAGCAGATGTAGGATAACCTGGTAGGACAACCACAGTGAAAAGACATCACCTGAAATCAATGCCCTTTGAAGAACAGACTGCTGCATTTTCCTTCAGTCCCTTTACTCCCTTATCATTGCTTTATTAATCTGTTTCTAATTTTCTGTTTTCTCAATCTTCTTCTATGTCTCTGGGTCTTTTTTTATTTTCTTGTTCTCAGTTCTTAGTTGTTACATTTTCCCTTCCCACTCCTTGGTTTGCCTGTTTTGTATCTTCTGTTTTGCCTTTTTCCTAACCCGTTCCTCACCATCAAATATCACAGCCAATTGTCATTTTGAGCATGCTACCTGAAAAAAAAAAAAAAAAAAGGAAGCTTATGTGATGCACTCTTTGTTATGTCAGACATTTAATAACTTCTAAGCATCTTGGGAGACTTGAAAAATGAGTCCTTTGACTTCCACTTTTATAAGAACAGACCAGCAAAAACTGAGAGAGGGACTATGTTGGAAAATTCACATTTTTCATACACTGGGAAATCCACTGAAACTGCTGTAAGTGGAAAAAGGCACAAGAACCCATTTTCAGGAGCTCATGAGAGGCTACTTTATTACTGTAACAGATTGTTCTCTCTTCTCCTCTGATCCCAGGAGAGAAATAAGGTGTTTCTAGAGCATATCTACAAACATAAGGAGACCTCAAGAGGCCCAGGAACACATTCTTCGGCTGTACCCAGTGTCAGATACTGCACAGAGCAGAGCTCTGGCATCCTGTGTGTGAGGAGTGATCAGATGACCATGTCACCAGGCAACGCAAGTGAGATTATTCACTGTGAAGAAAATGTCTAATGGTTACTTTTTAATCAAGTTAAGCAAGGAACATAATTTCTATTTAAGAAGGTCCAGACAAATTTTAGAGAAGGCAGAATTTTAAAGCCTGCCAGGCATTCTGGAGGACTTAAGAAGCTGCTGCTTTTGAAACAATTGAGAATTTGACAACTCTTGGGTTCTGTTTTGAACATTCTGAATAAAAGTCGAAGCAACAGCACACATTTTGCCAGCTGCTAAGGAGACATTTCTGTAAAGACACTGCAGATCCTGTTCAGCAGGGAAATGTTCAATATAACGCAGGCTGTCATGAAGCTAGTAATCTAGTAAAGTTACTAAAGGAATCACAGAATCTGACCAAGAATATGAATTTCAGCTGGGACTCCTTTATTTTGGGTGTGTGAAAATGGACATGAATTGCAGAATTACATTAGCACTTGCAGAAAATTGCAAGGAAAGAAATTGCACGGCAGCTCTTCTCATAATCACAGTCAGTGTAAGCAAAAGAAGATCTATGTGCATCAGTGTCTCAGCTGATTACAGCTTTTATTTTGCCAAAGCTCATGAAATTAATTTTTAAAACTTATAAATATTTGTGAGTCCGTCTTTGGGACCCCCAAAATAACTAGTTTAGTTCTAGGGTTTTAATGAAAAGTTAAGACACTGACTACTGAGGCAACTGAGTCAAAAACATACTTTTTTTGGAGGCCAAAAACATGATAGTCCAACTTGGCAACTCCTGAGATAGTCTTTATGCAGACATTCACACACTCGTCTTTTGGATATTCCCCACCCAACTTGAAACAAAGTGATTTTAGCCATTGTCTCCACTGATTAGTGGGCAGGTAATGCATTAGCAAATCACCAGCGCTTGCAGCAAAGTGATTGCTGGACAGGACACTTCTGCCCCTGGAACTGGGACCCTGCACAATGCTCTGGTAACACCCAATGCCTGTCATTGGAGCCGTGTGAGCATGATGAGACTTCCATCCTCTAGGAAATGAATTAGACAGGCTTGCAGGCATAAGGGGAGACTAATTAAAGTCAAAGAACAAATTAAAAGTGGAAAAGGATTACCAGAGGAATGGAAGGGAATAAAATGGAAAGTATGGAAAGAAAAGAGATGAAAGCATCAACAGAAGGAAAAAAAAAACCCTTTCTTAATTGTGCTTTCAAGAGTGTCCCTAATGGAATTAATCTCATCCAAATTCTAGCAGATAGCACGTGCCAGAAATGCTGCAGATGGCTGGGCTCATCAGCAGGGATGGCTTGGAAGGCAAACGGTTCCTGTGGCTGCCTCAACAGATTGTTTACAGCAAAGATACCAACAGTGCCCAGTCATTGTCATGAAACAGTGCTTGTTCCCTTGTTTGAGACTTCAATCTGGGCGTTTCAAACAGCAGATTTGTGTGTGGTTGAGTCCTTGATAGTTCAATTCCTGTTGTTGAGGAATAGCCTGGAAGGTTCTCTGTCTTCTTTTAGCAAGCAGTGCAAATGGGAAAAGCTGAGCAGTACAGCAGTCACTGAAATCTTCACTCTAGGTGAAGCCCTATTTTAACAAATCACACCATGAAAAGCAGACTCATTAATACAACCTTCTGTGAGTTTTAATCACTTAGAATGATAGAATATCCAGAGTTGGAAGAGGCCCATCAAATCCATCTCCTGGCCCTGCACGGGACCATCACAAGAATTCTACCCTGTACCTGAGAGCATTGTCTAAGTGCTTCTTGAGCTCTGTCAGGCTGGTGATGTGACCACTGCCCTGGGGAGCCTGCTCAGTGCCCCACCACCCTCTGGGTGAAAAACCTTTTCCTGATATCCAACATAAACCTCCCCCAACTCAGCTTCATGACATTCCCTCAGGGCCTTCACATAATTGTTCACATAGAGGAGGTGTGGGTGAAGACCCTGAATCAGTAAATCCCTTTTCCATCCACAGAGACCTCTGTTTGGCAGTTTGAACACAAGGAAAACTGCTGGCTATATTCATAAGTAGTGCCACATCAGCCAAAAGTCCTGGTGACTTTTAACACATAATTTTCAGGATGACAGTATTCCTTCTCTTCTGTAAGAGAATTTGAAGACTGTAAATGTTTTTTTTTCTGTTCAGGTGTACTATCTCCTCAATGTTCAGTCTCTGTAATGTATTCTGTCTTAATGTAAACCAGTTAGACTAACATAACTTCCACCAGCCTGTTCCTTTCAAAGAGTCTTCCACAAGCTTCTCCCTCTTGCTTTTAAATCATTAAAGGCCTATGCCACTCTCATTGACCAAAGGAAGTTGGGCCTGAGGATCTCATATATCCTAATTATACATGTTATTGCAATTTCATCACTCGTTACTCTCTATGAAGCAATTCTCATCCCTGTACTCCTCAAATTTTAGAAAACGTGTGTTCTTTTCTTGGTATTTATTACTTTCAAATACCGTGAATTCTTCATCCCCTGTTCCAAAGAGGCATGGACAGCGACCAGCTCACTTCCTAGCTTCATCCAAGTGGGTATTCATCATGTGGATGTTATGATGGGAGAAGCTGGATAGATCAACCCATTCGCATCAAAGCTGCATCTGGTCCCATTTACGTTAAATCACTGCATACATATGCAAGTTGCACAGTAAAGAATTGTGAATTACTGTCTGACAGAGCTATTTGAATACAGTCACAGTCGTTTGTCATCATAAATCACGCTGTGTCACTCCTTTTATCATCTCTGTTGGTTTTCTTTGAACCCTGTCCTATTTATCAGACATTTTCTAGTGCTGAAGAAACCAGAACTCCAGACAGCTTTCTCAGTACCGAGTGGGTACCCCACATGCAGACATCGCCCTATTGAAGAGGCAATAATTGAATGCTCCACCCTTCTAACCCCTGAATTATGTGGACTGCCAAAATAATGAAAACCTCTTTAACTCATTGCCTTGAGGCAAACAATTCTGTCCACAAGGTCTACCCATAGGCAAAAAATTTGATTAACAAGTAATGTACTTAATCCTTTTAAGTGGATAACGTGTGCACTACAGATAAATGAAGAGCATCAGAAAAGGGTCCAGAATTATTGGGATTCTCAGATTCAATGGTCCAAAATAATGTAATACACATGGAAATGTAAAATTTAGGTCATCACTAGAGATTTGACTGCACTGGGAGAAAAAGTAGCTTCAAGTTACTATAAATATTTCTCTGTATGTGACCTCCGTGAACTACACCTGAATAAAAGAATTCATTATTCTCAGAGGAACAAAAAATAACTCTACAGAGGAAACCAGAAGGCAATCTTGCTTTTAGTATGGCCACTAACAGAATTACGTGAATTTTTGGAATTCATTCTCAGAAAATGATGTGGAAATATTAGGGCACTCAAATTAAGCATACGAAATGCTCTGAGGAGGAAAATAAGTGTTCTACAACTGAGATGCATTGAAGTGAAACAAGATCAAGGTGGAAACTAATTGCCTACAAGTAATAACTGAGAACAGGGGTTTTCTCAAAGTCGTCAACGAAGAGATAAGATAAAATGTCTAGAAGTTGGAATTACACATAATCAAGCTTGAAACAAATTCAGTTACCTACCCGTGAAGGAAACTAAAACATATGGACAGTTTTGTTATCAAAGTTCACAAATATACTAGGAATTCTGCTTTTATACAATCTCCAGAGCTTAATCTGATTTATGAGAAAATTGGAAGTTACCCATACTCATTTTCTGGCACTGGTGGCCCTTCTCTACAATGTGTTTCTTTGCTTTTTCGTGGAGAACATACAACGTCCACCACCATCATTCCGCATATAACACCTTCAATTCTGCATTAGAACTATGGTGGCAGTTCAGTTTTACAGCATCCCAGACACGACAAACAGAGCTGGTGGCTTAGAGTGTTCAGTTGGTATTTTTTTCTCTATGGACAAATTATTGTCAAGAAGTATTACCAGGTACTTTGGTTTGCAACACTGTTAGTGTTCCTCTGTCTCCTCTCTTCCTTTCCCAGCCTCACACTGTCACTTCTACACCAGGTCACAGCTAATCAGAGGTTATAGGCAGTACTGTGCACTGACCAAGGGAATTTATATGTCATTTTGACTGGCCGGTAATCTTACCCTTTCAGCACTGTTACCGAGAAAGGAAGTTTTCATGTAGCCAAAAAATAGATATTCTTTCATCCTTCCTTTTTTAATTTTCTTAATGTTTTTTTAATCTGAGTGAGTAGAATCATTTGCCTGAAATTCCCAAGGAGTTAAATATCTGGATTATTTTCTTTTCAGACAGAGAATGATGGAGCAAACATTTCTTTTCAGAGGGCATGCAGATGTGTGTCTTTGTTAATTAGGTATCTAAATTTCTTCTCTAGTCAAAAAGAGATCGGCATTTATGCAGTTACGGGAGAAGCAGAAAAATTAAGACACCAAAACCTGTACTTATATTGACTTTGAGGGGGAAAAAAGTGACTTGGATTGCCTTAACTGTAACCCACAGCATGTCCAAACCCTTGAAAGGGAACTTTTTCACCTTGACTCATACTGAGCAGCGACTAAATCCAACACCTTCATCCTGGTGATTGGCTTGCCTAGGGATATGATAGAAGGCCAGACTGTTTCCTTTGATTCATTTACCAGGCATTTAGGGAAGCATAGCTGTATTTGAGAATATCCTTGGGGAAAACAAGAAACCAAATTCGGACCAACCTCCTCCCCTCAAAAAATGGCTATGGAGGTGTTTGAGCAATGTCCGAAGTGTGCTCTACGACACCAAGCCCTGTGATGGTGTAAGAACAGCATCAGCAGGCACAAATGGTACTTTTCAAGCTCAGCACTTTTGATACCAGTGGACTCTCTACCCATGCCCTTCGCCCTTTTCAGTGTAACCTGGATCATACATTCATTTATCTCCAGGGAGTTAACAAACAGCTGGAGTGGGCCAGTTCTCCAGCAGGCACTCCAGAGTTCTCTGTTTAATGGGGACTCTTGTTATGAGGACATGCTTGAAATTAATAGGTACATAATTTACTTTATCTAGGCAGAATAAGAGGTAAAAATGGCCCACGAAAAAAAGGGCGGTTGAGAGCATAAATAAAAGAAAATTGCAGATTTAATCTAATTCCTTGTACTGAAGTTCCCACATCACAAAGAACATAATTGTTTTCACACATTTCGGGAGTTATTGCGTACGCATGATCTTGAAATTAATTGGATGAGTCACCTGTAGAAACACAGCCCTTACGCAACACTGGCAAAAAGAAGGGAAAAAAAAAAGAAAAATCAGGGAAATCAATGGGGTAAGCGTGCCTCCCGTAACCGGATCAGGCTGAGAATATATTTCATCACACTATGCCTCCAACAGCCCTGAGAGAATATTTTTTTAATTTCTTCTCTTCCTCTTTTTTAATTCTTTCTAAGATTGAAGGCTGGAAATACATTTCTAAATGTTTTCCAATATATAATAAAAGTAAAAATAAATTAGTTTTACAAAAGTCTTGGGGCGATTATTTTAAAATCTCTTCAAATTTTTTATGATGGCAACAGATCAACCGGCAACCAGTCTGAGAAATAAATATTGAAAAATGAATATTTTCTGCGAGATAAGAATCCATCTTATTAGCAAGAGATATTTATTGGTTTTTAATTTTTTTGAGAATTCCTCTTCCCATCTGAAATGTAACTTTCATAAGACAGCTAACATGAAATTCACTTTGAATCTATGATATACCTATTCTATGCATAAACATGCAATTTTATTTACCTGGAATAACTGTAGATCATCTTCAGCCTTAAATAAATCATCGTTAGTGAGAGTTAGGATAAAACAACCAACCAAACAAACAAACTAGAATAACATTTTTATTTAGCCAAGAAGATGCACATGAAGTTAGATTTTGGTGCAATCTGATCAGCGTTTGGAGATTGCTTAGGTAATAACTTTTCGTCACAGAGGTTTTTTATTTTATTCAGTTGCACAGGTACATCAATTTGCTTATTTTAGTAGTCATTGTGAAACCCCTGGGTTAATCAGCGCTAATGTTTGCAGAATGTGCTGCAGTTAAGTATTGTTATTAGTGTAATAGGTTTGCTAAATATAAGGCAGTAATGGATGGTCTCAGGATTGAAAGGCTCTTTCGTGAATGTTTTTTCTTTTGTAACACTGAAAAACAGAGCTGAAGCCAGAGGTCTGAGCTGTATCAGACAGGGACCATGAGAACACCTTGTTCACTGGCCTCTGAAGGTATTTGTGAGCCAGACAGGTTTCAGAATCACTAATATTCTTAGGGTTTGAACCCTAGGTCAGACAACTTGAGGTAGGTTTGAATGGTACTGAGGTGGCCTGATATTTGCCATCAAAACAGAGAAGACAAAGAGTCAAATTCTCTTTTTTAATTGAAATGTAACTGTAATTAAATTGTGTAATTTTTATATGGACAATACTCGAATGAGAGTCAGTAGAAAATTTGCTTTATTTACTTCAGTTTAGTTTTTGGTTCTAGCTTAACTTTGGTCTGAACCTGCCTCAGCCTCTAATTGATGTTCTTGGTGACAGACACAACCTACGCAACGCGACAAATTAACATATTGCTCTGAAAACAGAACAAATTCTCTTCTGTTCCAGAAGTCTTAGAAGGGATAACTCATTCTATGGAATCTATAATCCATAATTACAGTACAGAAATCAGCTCCTATAAAAATTTACGTCTAACTTTGTACATTTTACTTACACACAACTATTACCCATTTTTTCCAAACTCTGGGGTTTGAAGTGGTGTTTTTCCTCCTGTAAAACAGTGGCAGACCTTTTTTTTTTTTTTTCTTTTTTCAAGGAATTGATTTTGAAATGTAAGAGCCCTTAAGTAACAGTTCTTAAAACATTTGCAATTTACACATCATTACTCTGGATGTGATGGGTGTCAGACTTGGATGCACTGAGTTCATTCTGCTGTACCAATTCCTGTGAAATTTCTACCACACTGGATAGCCCAAATTGCAGGACATTGGATGTCCTCCTAGACTGTCTCTTGAAGCAAAAAAGTGAAGAGATAGCCTTGACTAGTCCAAAGAATATATTCTATAAACACCAATGTTGAAAGAACATCCATTGTTGGTCTCCTCCTCCTCATTCCTCCCCCTGCACAAGTGGCACAGTAAGAGAGCAGAGGAGGGTTGGAAACAGAAGATCAAAATGCCCAGGGGATCTCTGGCAGTGAGCTACATCCAGGGTAAAAAGAAATCTAACATTTTTGCGGCTTGGTTCCTATGGAAAATTCATTCCAAACCTGAATTATTTAATATTTGAACGAATCGAGGAATGGAAAGGCTTTCATCTGAAAGAGGTTTCCTACTCAGTAATTTAACCCCAGCTGTTACTGTTTTTATCACGACTTAAGAGCAAAGAAGGACAGAGAAGAAGGAAAAAAAAGGTCAGGATATCATCAATACATCAAATCACATATCACTGATTCATCAAAATCAAAATTGGAAATGAAACTATTTTTTTCAGTCTTTGATCTTTATTCTACTCTGATGCATTTTTATGGTTAAATACATAATTTCCTGGACAGAGGGAATCTAGGTCACTAGGGTAAAGCAGAGCCCATCCTGTAGAATGAAAGTAGTCATTAAGGCCTTTTTCAGGTTTTAATCCACTGTAAATTAATCCTGTTTATGTAACAGTCAGAACAAATTAATGATTTATGGAATGACATCTATTTTTACTTATCTCTTTTAGAATTCTATCAGTTGAACTATCTCTCAGGATTCTACTGAAACATTTCAAGTCCATTACACATCAGAAGTTCATAGCCAGTAAACGCTGAACTGCTCACCTCCTTTCTGATAAACTCTTAATAATAGTATTATTTTTTTCACCCAGAAGATTCACTTTTGTGAAAACAACAGAAAGTTTTCAATAATCCCAATGAATTTCATAAATATCCACTTAATCCCATCTTTATGTCTCTAGACCACGCAGACACATGATTCTAGCTGTTAATTATGTGGTTCTCCACTTTGGAGATGTATCACACCTTGTGCAATCCACAGATTTTAAGGCTTTAGTCTCATTAAATTAACAGGTAATATTTTCTGATCACAGAGATTTGAATAAAACAAATTTGTGATTTAAACTCTTATCTAATAGTAAATGGAAACTCATCAATTTCCTCAAAGTACATTTAAAGTTTGGCTGGTATGATTCAGTCATGGTTTGTATGTAGTATAGTTTGTAATATTTTGTGGTGAACAAGTTTTCAAAATTGCTTACAATTATTCTTACAAGCGTATATTTGGGGGGACAAAAAATTGCTGCCATCTTTTGGACACACTCAGGGAAAAAAAAGAAAAATAAAAGAAAAATAAAGGCATAAAAAAGCAAAAAAATAAAGAAAGAAGTGATATTTTACTGAAAGTTCCAGCTGGCACATCCTGGATACCTGCTTTTCTACAGAAAAGATAATTTGATGTTGCAGAAATTTACTCCAAGCTTACCAATAAATCTCTTCTTTCCCATTTTATATAGTGATTATATAGTAACATCTGTGCAAGAATTGTTTGCTTGGTTAAGCAATACTGATGGGAAATAGCTTTCACTGAAAGATGTGCCACTGAAGTTGAAGTTAAATATAACAAGAACACAAAGATTATGGATAAAGAGAGAAAATTATGTTCACCCCCAATATTTAATTTTTTGCACCTATACCTCATCTTGCTGTTTGAATAAAAATAAGACTTGTTTGATCTACATAATTATTACAGTTTAGTGTCACAGCTATTTATCCTGAAATTTCCTTGGCATCCAGCCTGCATGTATTATATTATCCTCCTTTCTGTTTTGTTTCTCTTTCTGTTTTACTTTCGAATTTCTAGATGTAATCAAATGCTTGTTGTGTGGCCAGCTCAATATACTGACTTCTGAGACAAACTCTGCGTGTTCAGCAAAGTCTTTGCAAGAATGGAGAATGCTGGTTTCAGTGAGAGTAAATCAAATGTGATAATATCTGGGAAAAAGAAAACACTGTCCAGGGAAAATAACGACTCCTCTGAAGAGATACCATTGTCAGACACTAGCATATCTTGCCAGCTCTGGACAGCGATATTAAAATATGCTGCAAATCTTCCTCATAGCCCGGAGCTAAGCAGGCATTCTGTACCTGTCCGGACAGGAGAGGAGACTGAAACCAGCTGAGCCACAATGACACTCAGCAAAAAAAATTTAAAAGAAAGGATGTGGGGAAGAAAAGCATCACTGAAGGCATCCCCCACACTCTGCACTGTACAGCTGACTTTGCAGTTAGTTTGATTTCTGCCTGAGCACAAGGACCATGAGGCCAACAAGTTACATGCACACTGTCCAGCAAACCATCACCCCTCACCAAGTGGGAGAGTGACACTGCCACTGGCTGTCAGACTAACAGCAGCAGTCTGACTGCTCTCTCCTCAGACGCGACAGACCCAAGGTCAGTTCCACACAAATAACCAATTAAAAAGGCTTGCAGCTTTTCAGTCTATGACAAATTAAGCTGACTCATTGCCCCAGTCACGAACTATAGTCTTTTATCCAAGCCATGTGCAAGAGAAAGCGGAATGAAACCCCTCATTAAACAGTGTCCTTGTCCTGTGAACTTTACGCTCCCAATTCACCCCTTCTCCCCCAAAATATTGTTGCTGAAACTTACCGCTTTTGCCAACTCCCCCTGCTCCCAGCATCACCACCTTGTACTCTCTGGAGCCTGCTGAAGAACTGCTCGAGGAGCTGATCATTGCATTTTCCAGCTCCATCTTGCACGAGGCAGCAGAAGGGAGCGAAACAGAAGAAAAAGCAACTGGCAGGTGTTTTCTCTGATCTTGAACAACTATAAAAGCTGTGTTAGGGGGGAAAAAAAAGGCAGAAAGGAAAGGTATAGTGCAAGAGGTATGATTTATCAGCCTCACACTCACTGCCGTGCCTGTGTTAGCTGGAGAAGGTCTCATAGCAACCACTTTAACAGCTTCCAATAAAAATCTCTCTCTGCCCCCTCCCAGCTCCGTATCGTTCTCTGTTTCTCTTCCTGGACAGCAGCAGTTTTGTGAGGCTCAAGAGCCGTGGTACCTCTGGGGTTGCAGTGTCATTGAACAAATAGATCAGATACTCCAGCAAAATAAAATGATCAAATTTCTTAATTATGATGCTTGTTATTCTGTGTAGTACTTGCTTGAATCTTAATGATAAAACAAATCAGACAACCTTCTTTTCACCTTGGAGTTAAATATTCATCATATGATCATCAAGTTTGCTTGATTTACACTTAATACTATTAGAAGAGAAATAAGTATCAACTTTTAAGAGTCTTTGTTCTTCATGAAGCTTACTGTACACACAAAAGTTTTCTAAGGCTAGGTTTAGTCCCCAGATCAATGCTCATTTTAGTTAAGTTTGCATCAATTATTTGCAGAAATAAACCAGATACTTTGGAAGAAAATTGAATTTGTTTGTTGTTTTCCTTCTTTTCTCCATGCACAACTTCCGAAGGAGACTGGGACTGAAGGGACATGGAAATATTTATTCATCCAGAAAAGATACATATGTGTGAAGAAGAAAACCTAATTGTTTTCAGTATTTAGTACTGATATCAAGTGATCTGTCTTAACAAGCTGGTGAATGACATTCAGGGTGAAAACCTCACACTGGAATTATTCAGTGAAAACTTACAACAAAACACTGCAGCCTCTTCATTTATTTCTGATTTTGTTCTTAAAAACATCTAGTCTATTTAAAGTATGTGACAAGTAATAAGATACTTGCTTAGCTTTAACGGTTATTCAATATTTTTGAGGACCAAAAAGCTTCTACTGCAAAAGGGCTGGAAAACAAAAGCTGTCTTTCCTTTGGAAAGTGCTGGACTTTCATGACAGATGTAGCTATCAAGCAGATAGGGAAAGGGAAACAGGAGAACCAGCTAGTAAAGTGTCTTGGAAGCCAGACACCTTCATGTGTCTAGTCTTCCACCTATTTCATGGAGAGTAAACATATGGTATTACTTAGGAATATAGAATAAAAAATTGAAAGGGAAAGGAAGAAAAAAAGCATAGACTGATGAAGGACATAATTTAAAGAAAATTAAGGAGATGAAAAGGTATAGGAGGGCACGTATGGAAGATAGTTTAATGGGTGAAGAAAATACATGATTTAAAAGAACAGATACATGGATATCAGGAAAAGAGCAATTAGAAAGGAGAAGGTGAACAGAACATGAATACTCATTTTCTATCCTAATAAAAACTATGGAAACAGTGGATGGAACAGAAAGTTGCTCAGTTTAGGAAAAAAATACTTAGAAAACTTGTGGCTAACAGCAAAATTTTTGACACTTGAATATGTGGACAACATTGTAATGAAATAGAATTTAAATAGAGTAGTACATTGTGGACTGTTGAAATCACCATCTCTTGCTTAAGGAGTACTCACATGAGTTTTTTCATATCCTGGAAAAACACTGAGGAATCCAAGTATGATGGTGTTCAGCTACATAGAAGAAGAGGGCAGAGAGAGCCACTGGGTTCTGAGAACTCCTCAGAGTCAGGATCTGCTCCTGTCCTCAAGGACTTGTGAGCTAACTGTGCTGTGAGCAGCTCTGTAGTGCCAGGGCTGGGTGCCTGTACGGATGCCTGGATGGAAACCTCAGAACTCAGAAGGGTTTGTCCATCAGACCATAAAGTACGACACAAACACAAAATTCTGGATATGATAATATGGTGTCTGAACACTGAATGTCAGCAGGAAGAGACAGGTAGGTCAGCTAATCCCTGTTGCGATTGGAATTTAATTTTCATTAAAACCATTCTCACACACTCATTATTGACACATTAGCTAAAACTAATAATGATATCATAACCACTGCTTAGAGCAGCTGGGTTTGCCTAGTAATCTCCCATCAGCACAGCAACCTTCTCTTGAGGAGCTTTTGTTCCCATACCTGGTAGCAACATTTGGCTGACATTAAAAGGTCAGGAAAGTGAGTGGTTGCGGCCATGACATAAAAGACAACCTTAGCAAAATATATCTATATATAAAAATATTAGTGAACATAATGTATACATAGTAGACAAGAATGAGTCAGATTTTTTTTTTCCAGCTGTTAGTGTTTCTCGGAGAAAAGTGACAAGTCCGTTTTCTCTTTTGTTTAGAGCTGGAACGTGGGCAAGGAACTCATGAAATAGAAGAGGCTACAAAAGGGAATTATGTTAGAGCAGGAAGATGAGTAAGACGACTAAATAGAAACCCACTTCCCCATCTTTTAAGAAAAACAAGAGAAAAACAGACAACACTTTTCTGTCCGAAAGAGCAGACTTAAATATTTGCTAATTGAGGATTACACATTTAAAATACTTGCTTTAAAGACATATTCCTGTCCATTTAACTTCAGCAGTTAAGTAAGGATTATTACGTTATATAAAAAACCACAATGGACATCCTCCTAAATTTCACAGAGATTTGTCCATAGCTTAAAAAGGTGATACTGCATTCCTATTTATAACACAGGGCTTGTTCTCATTGGCTTTCATCATAACTTCCTATTGTCAAACAGCTTACTCTGCCCTAATTTCATTCAATTCAGTAGTGGAGGAGAAGTATTTAGCCTTATTCCCATTTACAATAACATCAATTAGTCTTTCTTCTCCCACCTGAGCAGTAAAAAACAAGGATTTACTTTCAGTCTGCTGCCAATAAAAAACAATACTGAGGTGATTTGAAATTACCCAGCTGGAAACACTTATTAATATAGGGAAAAGATCAACAACAGAATTACTTTACAGATATCAGGAATAAACCGTACTAAATACAAATATTTAACCTGAGATACTAGAATTTTTACTGTGTGTGACATTCTACAACAAATTCCAACCCCATATTTTATCTCTGCTTCTCTGCTTTAAGGAAATATTTATCATGATGTAAATTCATGGAAAGCTGTCCTCAGGCAAAAATAAAGGGTAACTGCAAAGGTGGGAAAAAAGCTTGGAGTGCTAGCTTGTAATGAGTCATTTATTTAAGAAATTTGCCTCTATTGCTCTTTACATATTTCTTATGACTTTATGGTAATTCTGCTGATTTTTCTTCTTATTTTTAATTTTCTATTAAAACTCACTGTAAAATACAGCAGTCAATTAAACCATTCAGTATTCAAAATATAGCAACTGCTTTGTTTGAATTCATATTTTGTTGGTTAAGGCTTAAAAGATCTTTAAGGGTGCTTAGGTCTTAAGAAAGAGAGCATACAGATATTTCAGAAGAGAAATAGATGAGCTTTCTTCTAGAGAAAATGCCACTGGAAAACACATATCATTCATCCTACATCCCCACTTAATCTGGGGTTGTTGAATAAAATAATGAGATGTTAATACAACATATAAGTGTCCTGAAATTGTTTCCTAGAGCACTTTATGTTGAGGAGATTTTATCAATTAACCTGGATAAATATTCTTGTCGTTATGCAGTGAGCTCATGAGTTTAAAAACTTGAGTAGCTAGCAAAATGCAAATCTTGACTGATTTGTGCTCCATTATGTGATGGGTTAAAGACATTTGAACCATCTATAATAAGTGAATATGCATGAGCCCACTGAGGTCCATGCCATTATGGAAACACTGACCAATCCTTTGTCCCTCATGTTTACATATTAGACACAGCAAAGAGAGGAAATGTAAAAAAACATCCTTCATAAAAAGGTATATAAGACCAACTTGCTGAATTGCTGAAGTGCTGCTATGACAAGAAAGAGTGCTAATGCAGAAATCCTTGCACAGCACCAGAGAACTGATTCGCTCTGTTCCTGAGAAAAAAATACATTTGGCACACTAGCTTGACTTGATCAATTCTGACTAAAGCTGACATAATAAAGTAATTGCTAGGGGACCTAAAAAAAATTGTAAACTTAAATTTTACATTAATGTATTTAATATATTCAGTCTCAAATATGCTGAACACCTCCGAATCGTGTTGCTAAGGGACCTTCAACACACTACAAGAGGATCTCTGTGTTTCTGGAATTCAGATTCCTACTAGAAATACCCAGTGGTTCAATCACCCACCTGCCACAGGCACCCTGAGTTCCTTCAATGCTCCCCATCCCTCTTCTATTCCGCAAATTACTCATCTGTAGGATGACTCATTGTGCCACACAGTACAGTTGATTGGACACTTGACAACCTCACGCCTTGAAGCTGGCTCCTCAGCTGTTAAATACATGCCTTTTGTTCTGAAGTTCTTGCTGCTGTCCCTGGTGTCAGGCAACAGAGTGTCCCCTGCCTCTGCTGAAACGCATTTTAATCTAAGCCCTATCGGTACGTCATGTGGCAGAAGAAAAAGAAAGGAGGAAGGGTGCAAGACTGACTCTTAACAGAAAATGTGAAACAACTTCATGGAGTCCATAGGGTAAAGCAGCACTGTGGTTTTGGTCTTGCAAAGAGAGGTTTGTCATGAGCAACAACTTCCCCTCGGTTATCCCAGGTCAAACACAACTAATACTGCACCTGCTGTACAAAGGTTTGAGGAATAGGGGCAGTTTGCCACATTCTTGCGAACACTCATATAATACTAACTTTGAAATTCTTACAAGTGACTGCTCTGACTCCTTATAGAACCGAAACATTGAAGGTCATATCTTAGACTATGTCAAAGGGAAAAGCTATTTTCCCTGGGTTTCCAATAAACTTTTACAAATGATTTATGATCTCAACCGTCTAGAAATACTAATGATTTTGGGCCATTTATGGATTTCTGTTGAATTTTAATTACACCCACAGATAAGACTTCTACGCTTTCAAATGCAAGACTGATACTCAAAATGTGAAGATCTTAGAGACCTTAAAGTCTCACTCATGAATGTGAACATGTTTTCTGTGAGAATGAATGTGTGTTTATTTTCAATTGATTCACCTTCCAGTTCTTTTGCTAGGAAGGAAAACTATAAGCATGAATATAATACAAAATAGCATATAAATAGCATTAGAATAGCTCTGAAGAGGTCATCTTTTTCATCCCTTGCCCACACCACAAATCCTTGCAAGGAAATTGAACAATATTTACTTAACCTTACATTAAAGTCTTCCAGAGTGAGAAATTACTCAGTTTCTGAAATAAATTGCCTCACTATCCCATTAGAAACATCTCTAAAACCCAAATGTCCTTTATTGCACAATATGATTATCACTTTTCATCCTATCTATTGCAGCTGTTATGAAAAAGCATGGTGAACATATCAAATACATATTTAAATACTCGGCTAGTGAATTGAAAGAACACGGTAAAAATGGAGAATATTGTTCTTCCTAACATTCCTGTCTCACCCTTTCCATTCATGCTTCCTATTTTTCACCAGAAAGGTTACTCTATCAATTCTCCCCAATAGGTCATTTATTAACCTTTTATGCTTCTTGTATTCCCAAACACTCTCCACTGAATGTCTTTAAATGTTGTTCCCAAAATCGCCCACACTATTGTTTCAAGCCTTCATACACTTTGGATTTACACCTACAGCAGTGCATGTCAAGTTTAGAATAGTTACAATTAACACAGGCAATCAGCAGTAAGAGACATAATTTTTTCTTTTATTTTCCAGTCTCTATTTGAATGTCTTCAGGGACAGATCACAATCTACTGGGATTGTCAGAGTTTCGACTTTTAATGTTTTGCCACTCTCTTCTTTTTGAAGTCATTCTTATGGTATTGGTTTCTCGAAAAGTCAATTTCCATTTTGACTGCTGAAAAAAAAAAAATAACACAAAAACGTTCTCGTATTTTGTTTGTTACCTTGAAAGAGTTTAAAGATGATGATGATAATGTCTGCATCCCCAAAGTCCTTACACTGGAAAACAATTTTCTGAACTTCACTTTAAGCATGTGAATTTTCACTCTGAACCATGTCAAATAGTGTATCAGTAAAATGAAAAAAAAAAAACAAACCAGAAAAAAAACAGTAGACAGACTCTTGAATTTCATCTGTGAAAAGTCACTCACATGCTTTCCACTTCCCTGTCTATGCTGAGTAAACCTAAGACCAGCTTCAGCTTCATCAGGGAAACACCAAGCAGAATAAATCCGAATTTCTCTGACCTGGACTTTTCTAGTATCATGCATTATTTTCCATGATGAAATTGGTTTTTCTAGAAATCAAGTTGTTTATTGGTAATCTCTTGGTTGAAAAGAAGTGAATAGGTTTATAGTTCTTGAATCTGTTGTAATTAAAAAAAAAATCAGAACCAAGTGCATAATTTAGCTCAACAACTGTATCAATGGTAAGGAAAACAAAGCCAGTTCCACTAAAATCATCAAAGAAATGTTTCTTCAAGAAAATTCAGAGGTTTGGCTACTTGAATTTTCCACTGGACATGCTTTTTCCCATGTTGAATAGAGGAACATTTAACAAGTTTAGAATAACAGGGGCTTGAACTCAGCTACATAATAGGCTGAATAATTTGCAATAATTTAATTTTACAAGAAACAACAAAAAATGAATATGTACGATGCTAGGTTTGGAACAGTAGTGCAAATTCTTGATCAAAATTTTCTGCTGTCATTCTGTGAGTATCTGTGCTTGGTTTCTGATGAACCTACCCCTTCTGACAGCTTCCAATCTGTTTAAAGTAACCACTTTCATGTGTAAAAACAGCACTGGGAAACCTGCATGAAAGATATCACTGTTTTAGAAGTCCAAAATAAACTCTCACATTTAAGCCCTACCAAGGGGATTATGGGCTAGACAAGTATGTAAGTGCATTTATTTGGAAAGTTCTTAGAGAGCTGTGTTGTAAAAGATTACAAATATCCCACTTGTCACTCCCACTGCAATCGATTCAAGATCTGCTTCTACCAAAGACACCAGACACTGCAGTCTGTCACTAGTTAGTCTGTTAATCAGTTTAAAGATGCTATTCTTACAAAATATTGTAAGATCAATAAGCTTATGTGTTAGGGAAACTGCTAACCTAACCTCTGTACAGCATGAAAAGCAAAGCAGTGCAGTCATTTTATAATGTTGTTAATTAACCATGATTGAAAAAATCCATCACTGTAGGCTTCATTGTATCACTAATTGTTTGACCATAATAAGCTCAGCTTTGGGGGGGGGGGGGGGGGAAGGAGAAAGATTCAGGGAAATTTTGTGAAATCAGAACCCTGGTTCTTTGCATTGGAAATGCTTAATATACCTTACTGGAGTCAAATCTGTCATCAAATCCTACAAGAAAATACTGTGTATTAGATCAGCTTTGTATTTCCATGCCTTAGTATCAGCTTGCCTATCAGGTGTAGTTTTCATTGTTGTAAAAAGAAATGAATTTCCAAAATTCTTTTAAGCTCAGATTTTTGAGACTAAGAACCATATGTCTATGTCCAAAATAAAAATATATTATGTACTAATCTTGATGCCAAGTGCAACTAAAATGCAAACAAATACACCCACCTTCTGAATTTCACTCAAATGTCCCCAAATTTCTGCCAAGATATTTTGCTTCTAATAATTTTTAAATTTGTATGTATATGTATAAACTCATACATTATCATACATATATGGACAACATAATTTTAACAGCACATTTTAAAATAAGACTTAAAAAGCTGCTCTGCAATATTATTTCCCAACTTGCATTTCACTGATGAGAAGTTGTACCATTTTCTTACTGGCTACGCAGTTCCAGGGCTCCAGGAGGTGAGAATGATATTATTAAGTTTTAATTTGCAGCCTGGAAGAAAAAAAAAGGATTAAAAAAAAATTTTCTTATGAAAATCTTATGATTTTCTTATTAAAAAAAGGAAAAAAAACCCACAAATAACCCAGACTCGAATGGTGGACACATCTGGTCAGCTCTCAAGTCTGAGATACTTTTTCCCTTCCTTACGATCAGATTCAGAGTTCTGACACAGAAAGCCCTGAGGGTCAGAACACCTGTGTAAGACTCAAGTTTGCAGAGAAATACCATTTTGTATGTGCCTATAAGACGGTTTTTGTTACTCTTTGCTGTCTCTGGAAAACGTAAGCACGTGAAGAAGGCTAGACTACAGAATTTATTCTCCTTAGCTTTTCCGTGGCTGTTTGTTGTACATGGACCTTGACAATATAACAAAAGGAAAAGGCTGAGACAATAATGGATCCTCAATAGGAAGGAGTACACAAATACCATGTTAGACAGAGGCCAAAAAAGAGATCAAATGAATTATGTTCTTCCTATTAACTATAAACCGTAAAGAATTCTTGAATACTGGCAACCAGCCAAGCCTCTGATACACATCAGATGAAAGACACAGCTCTTCCACGACCCTGAGTGGATTTAAAGAACCCTTTATTAGCTGAGTACTATTTTAGGACAGTCCCTGTAATACCCTCATTTTACAAATATTGAGCCTGTGTTGTGTTTCTATTTTCTATACCTATTCCCCAATCTTTGGGACGAGAAGTAAACAAAATTTAATTTGAAAATCAAACTCTGGTTCTTACTTTGACTGTTTTTCATGGCATCCTTTACTTCCATGTGGTTTTAACTAGAATTTTGGGTCTATTTAAAATGTATCCAAACACCCTTTTTTTTTTTCTGTGGAAAGATTTTTCAGGTCCTCAAGTTTGTATTTTCATTCACATTTAATTGACTTTAGAATTTGTGCCTTCTAATGGTTTTAGAATTAACTGCTTCACTCTATCACCCTACCTGGAGAGGTCCTTCTCTTTCTGCATTGCAACATTTTTACTGAAAGTTCCTCAAAAGCATACCGAGACTTTCTTTTTCCTTGAAAAACAGCTTTTAATTATATTGTTTAAGGTTTTAGTAGAGCATTTAAGTGGGCTGATCCTGGCTGGATACCAGGCATCCACCAAAGCCACTTTCTTGTTCTTCTCCTCAACTGGACAGGGGAGAGGCAATATAACAAAAGGTTCATGAGTTGGAATAAGGAAGGTGAGAGATCATGAACTGATTACCGTCATGGGCGAAACTGATTCAACTTGGGGATATGAACTGAATTTACTACTAACAAAATTGGAGGAGGATAATAAAGCAGTAAAATAAATCTTGAAAACGCCTTTCCCTCACCCCCTCTTCTTCCCAGGCTCTACCTCCTCCCCCAGAGGTGCAGTGAGACAGGGAAAGGGGTTTAGGTCGGTTCATCACACGTTGTTCCTGCTGCTGCTGCTCAGGGAGAGGAGTCAGACTCCTTCCCCTGCTCCAGCATGGGGTTCCTCCCACAGGAGATAGTTCTCCATGAACTGCTCCAGGGTGGGTCAGTCTTCCACAGGTTCACTCCTTCAGGAACAGGCTGCTCCAGTGTGGGTCCCCCATGGGCTCACAAGTCCTGCCAGCAAACCTGCTCCAGCCTGGGCTCCTCTCTCCAAGGGGCCACATGTCCTGCCAGGAGCCTGCTCCAGCACAGGCTTCCCGTGGGGTCACAGCCTCCTTTGGGCATCCCCCTACTCCAGCGTGGGTTCCTGCAGGGGCTGCAGGTGGATCTCTACATCCCTGTGTTCTTGCAGGGGCTGCAGGTGGATCTCTACATCCCTGTGTTCCTGCAGGGGCTGCAGGTGGATCTCTA